>CM034535.1:74547317-74729650 GCA_020002185.1 Paraescarpia echinospica | reverse complement strand
CCAACCAGAGGTAGCTATGCATGGTTCATTATCAAGTTGTATCAACACTATGTAACAAACGTACCAACCAGAGGTAGCTATGCATGGTTCATTATCAAGTTGTATCAACACTATGTAACAAACGTACCAACCAGAGGTAGCTATGCATGGTTCATTATCAAGTTGTATCAACACTATGTAACAATCATACGAACCAGAGGTAGCTATGCATGGTTCATTATCAAGTTGTATCAACACTATGTAACGATCGTACCAACCAGAGGTAGCTATGCATGGTTCATTATCAAGTTGTATCAACACTATGTAACGATCGTACCAACCAGAGGTAGCTATGCATGGTTCATTATCAAGTTGTATCAACACTATGTAACAATCGTTCCAACCAGAGGTAGCTATGCATGGTTCATTATCAAGTTGTATCAACACTATGTAACAATCGTACCAACCAGAGGTAGCTATGCATGGTTCATTATCAAGTTGTATCAACACTATGTATGATAAAGTACCAACCAGAGATAGCTATGCATGGTTCATTATCAAAGTTATCAACACTATGTAACGATCGTACCAACCAGAGATAGCTATGCATGGTTCATTATCAAGTTGTATCAACACTATGTAACGATCGTACCAACCAGAGGTAGCTATGCATGGTTCATTATCAAGTTGTATCAACACTATGTAACAATCGTACCAACCAGAGGTAGCTATGCATGGTTCATTATCAAGTTGTATCAACACTATGTAACGATCGTACCAACCAGAGGTAGCTATGCATGGTTCATTATCAAGTTGTATCAACACTATGTAACGATCGTACCAACCAGAGGTAGCTATGCATGGTTCATTATCAAGTTGTATCAACACTATGTAGCGATGCATTAGCAGCCAGAATTGGCTATGCATGGTTCATTATGAAGTTGTATCAACCCTTATGTCGGTACCAACCAGAGAGTAGCTATGCATGGTTCATTATCAAGTTGTATCGCTTACTATGTAACGATCATTTAGCAGAACAGCACAACCATGGTTCATTATCAAGTTGTATCAACACTATGTAACGTCATTACCAACCAGAGGTAGCTATGCATGGTTCATTATCAAGTTGTATCAACACTATGTAACGTCGTACCAACCAGGTAGCTATGCATGGTTCATTATCAAGTTGTAAGTTGTATCAACACTATGTAACGATCGTACCAACCAGAGGTAGCTATGCATGGTTCATTATCAAGTTGTATCAACACTATGTAACGATCGTACCAACCAGAGGTAGCTATGCATGGTTCATTATCAAGTTGTATCAACACTATGTAACAATCGTACCAACCAGAGGTAGCTATGCATGGTTCATTATCAAGTTGTATCAACACTATGTAACAATCGTACCAACCAGAGGTAGCTATGCATGGTTCATTATCATGTTGTATCAACACTATGTAACAATCGTACCAACCAGAGGTAGCTATGCATGGTTCATTATCAAGTTGTATCAACACTATGTAACAATCATACCAACCAGAGGTAGCTATGCATGGTTCATTATCAAGTTGTATCAACACTATGTAACAATCGTACCAACCAGAGGTAGCTATGCATGGTTCATTATCATGTTGTATCAACACTATGTAACAATCGTACCAACCAGAGGTAGCTATGCATGGTTCATTATCAAGTTGTATCAACACTATGTAACAATCATACGAACCAGAGGTAGCTATGCATGGTTCATTATCAAGTTGTATCAACACTATGTAACAATCGTACCAACCAGAGGTAGCTATGCATGGTTCATTATCAAGTTGTATCAACACTATGTAACAATCGTACCAACCAGAGGTAGCTATGCATGGTTCATTATCAGGTTGTATCAACACTATGTAACAATCGTACCAACCAGAGGTAGCTATGCATGATTCATTATCTAGTTGTATCAACACTATGTAACAATCGTACCAACCAGAGGTAGCTATGCATGGTTCATTATCAAGTTGTATCAACACTATGTAACAATCGTACCAACCAGAGGTAGCTATGCATGGTTCATTATCAAGTTGTATCAACACTATGTAACAAACGTACCAACCAGAGGTAGCTATGCATGGTTCATTATCAAGTTGTATCAACACTATGTAACAAACGTACCAACCAGAGGTAGCTATGCATGGTTCATTATCAAGTTAGCCCATCAACACTGCTCGCGATGCATTACCAACCAGAGGTAGCTATGCATGGTTCATTATCATGTTGTATCAACACTATGTAACAATCGTACCAACCAGAGGTAGCTATGCATGGTTCATTATCAAGTTGTATCAACACTATGTAACAATCATACCAACCAGAGGTAGCTATGCATGGTTCATTATCAAGTTGTATCAACACTATGTAACAATCGTACCAACCAGAGGTAGCTATGCATGGTTCATTATCATGTTGTATCAACACTATGTAACAATCGTACCAACCAGAGGTAGCTATGCATGGTTCATTATCAAGTTGTATCAACACTATGTAACAATCATACGAACCAGAGGTAGCTATGCATGGTTCATTATCAAGTTGTATCAACACTATGTAACAATCGTACCAACCAGAGGTAGCTATGCATGGTTCATTATCAAGTTGTATCAACACTATGTAACAATCGTACCAACCAGAGGTAGCTATGCATGGTTCATTATCAGGTTGTATCAACACTATGTAACAATCGTACCAACCAGAGGTAGCTATGCATGATTCATTATCTAGTTGTATCAACACTATGTAACAATCGTACCAACCAGAGGTAGCTATGCATGGTTCATTATCAAGTTGTATCAACACTATGTAACAATCATACGAACCAGAGGTAGCTATGCATGGTTCATTATCAAGTTGTATCAACACTATGTAACGATCGTACCAACCAGAGGTAGCTATGCATGGTTCATTATCAAGTTGTATCAACACTATGTAACGATCGTACCAACCAGAGGTAGCTATGCATGGTTCATTATCAAGTTGTATCAACACTATGTAACGATCGTACCAACCAAAGGTAGCTATGCATGGTTCATTATCAAGTTGTATCAACACTATGTAACGATCGTACCAACCAGAGGTAGCTATGCATGGTTCATTATCAAGTTGTATCAACACTATGTAACGATCGTACCAACCAGAGGTAGCTATGCATGATTCATTATCAAGTTGTATCAACACTATGTAACGATCGTACCAACCAGAGGTAGCTATGCATGGTTCATTATCAAGTTGTATCAACACTATGTAACGATCGTACCAACCAGAGGTAGCTATGCATGGTTCATTATCAAGTTGTATCAACACTGTAACGATCGTACCAACCAGAGGTAGCTATGCATGGTTCATTATCAAGTTGTATCAACACTATGTAGCGATCGTGCAACCAGAGGTAGCTATGCATGAGGTTCATTTATCAAAGTTGTATCAGCACTTTATGTAGCGTCATTGCCAACCAGAGGTAGCTATGCATGGTTCATTATCAAGTTGTATCAACACTATGTAACAATCATACCAACCAGAGGTAGCTATGCATGGTTCATTATCAAGTTGTATCAACACTATGTAACAATCGTACCAACCAGAGGTAGCTATGCATGGTTCATTATCAAGTTGTATCAACACTATGTAACGATCGTACCAACCAGAGGTAGCTATGCATGGTTCATTATCAAGTTGTATCAACACTATGTAACGATCGTACCAACCAGAGGTAGCTATGCATGGTTCATTATCAAGTTGTATCAACACTGTAACGATCGTACCAACCAGAGGTAGCTATGCATGGTTCATTATCAAGTTGTATCAACACTATGTAACGATCGTACCAACCAGAGGTAGCTATGCATGGTTCATTATCAAGTTGTATCAACACTATGTAACGATCGTACCAACCAGAGGTAGCTATGCATGGTTCATTATCAAGTTGTATCAACACTATGTAACGATCGTACCAACCAGAGGTAGCTATGCATGGTTCATTATCAAGTTGTATCAACACTATGTAACGATCGTACCAACCAGAGGTAGCTATGCATGGTTCATTATCAAGTTGTATCAACACTATGTAACAATCGTTCCAACCAGAGGTAGCTATGCATGGTTCATTATCAAGTTGTATCAACACTATGTAACAATCGTACCAACCAGAGGTAGCTATGCATGGTTCATTATCAAGTTGTATCAACACTATGTAACAAACGTACCAACCAGAGGTAGCTATGCATGGTTCATTATCAAGTTGTATCAACACTATGTAACAATCGTACCAACCAGAGGTAGCTATGCATGGTTCATTATCAAGTTGTATCAACACTATGTAACAATCGTACCAACCAGAGGTAGCTATGCATGGTTCATTATCATGTTGTATCAACACTATGTAGCAATCGTACCAACCAGAGGTAGCTATGCATGGTTCATTATCAAGTTATTATCAACTTACTATGTAACGATGTTACCAACCAGAGTAGCTATGCATGGTTCATTATCAGAAGTTGCATGGCACTATGTAGCGATCGTACCAACCAGAAATTGTATGCATGTGGTTCATTATCAAGTTGTAACTATGCTTGTCATTACCAACCAGAGGTAGCTATGCATGGTTCATTATCAAGTTGTATCAACACTATGTAACAATCGTACCAACCAGAGGTAGCTATGCATGGTTCATTATCAAGTTGTATCAACACTATGTAACGATCGTACCAACCAGAGGTAGCTATGCATGGTTCATTATCAAGTTGTATCAACACTATGTAACGATCGTACCAACCAGAGGTAGCTATGCATGGTTCATTATCAAGTTGTATCAACACTATGTAACAATCGTACCAACCAGAGGTAGCTATGCATGGTTCATTATCAAGTTGTATCAACACTATGTAACAATCGTACCAACCAGAGGTAGCTATGCATGGTTCATTATCAAGTTGTATCAACACTATGTAACGATCGTACCAACCAGAGGTAGCTATGCATGGTTCATTATCAAGTTGTATCAACACTGTAACGATCGTACCAACCAGAGGTAGCTATGCATGGTTCATTATCAAGTTGTATCAACACTATGTAACAATCGTACCAACCAGAGGTAGCTATGCATGGTTCATTATCAAGTTGTATCAACACTATGTAACAATCGTACCAACCAGAGGTAGCTATGCATGGTTCATTATCAAGTTGTATCAACACTATGTAACAATCGTACCAACCAGAGGTAGCTATGCATGGTTCATTATCAGTTGTATCAACACTATGTAACAATCGTACCAACCAGAGGTAGCTATGCATGGTTCATTATCAAGTTGTATCAACACTATGTAACAATCGTACCAACCAGAGGTAGCTATGCATGGTTCATTATCAAGTTGTATCAACACTATGTAACAAACGTACCAACCAGAGGTAGCTATGCATGGTTCATTATCAAGTTGTATCAACACTATGTAACAATCATACGAACCAGAGGTAGCTATGCATGGTTCATTATCAAGTTGTATCAACACTATGTAACGATCGTACCAACCAGAGGTAGCTATGCATGGTTCATTATCAAGTTGTATCAACACTATGTAACGATCGTACCAACCAGAGGTAGCTATGCATGGTTCATTATCAAGTTGTATCAACACTATGTAACAATCGTTCCAACCAGAGGTAGCTATGCATGGTTCATTATCAAGTTGTATCAACACTATGTAACAATCGTACCAACCAGAGGTAGCTATGCATGGTTCATTATCAAGTTGTATCAACACTATGTAACGATCGTACCAACCAGAGGTAGCTATGCATGGTTCATTATCAAGTTGTATCAACACTGTAACGATCGTACCAACCAGAGGTAGCTATGCATGGTTCATTATCAAGTTGTATCAACACTATGTAACGATCGTACCAACCAGAGGTAGCTATGCATGGTTCATTATCAAGTTGTATCAACACTATGTAACGATCGTACCAACCAGAGGTAGCTATGCATGGTTCATTATCAAGTTGTATCAACACTATGTAACAATCGTACCAACCAGAGGTAGCTATGCATGGTTCATTATCAAGTTGTATCAACACTATGTAACAATCGTACCAACCAGAGGTAGCTATGCGTGGTTCATTATCAAGTTGTATCAACACTATGTAACAATCGTACCAACCAGAGGTAGCTATGCATGGTTCATTATCAAGTTGTATCAACACTATGCTATGTCCGACAACCAAATTATACATGGTTCATTATCGGTTAATCCGGCATAGTCGGTACCAACCAGAGGTAGCTATGCATGGTTCATTATCAAGTTGTATCAACACTATGTAACAATCGTACCAACCAGAGGTAGCTATGCATGGTTCATTATCATGTTGTATCAACACTATGTAACAATCGTACCAACCAGAGGTAGCTATGCATGGTTCATTATCAAGTTGTATCAACACTATGTAACAATCATACGAACCAGAGGTAGCTATGCATGGTTCATTATCAAGTTGTATCAACACTATGTAACGATCGTACCAACCAGAGGTAGCTATGCATGGTTCATTATCAAGTTGTATCAACACTATGTAACGATCGTACCAACCAGAGGTAGCTATGCATGGTTCATTATCAAGTTGTATCAACACTATGTAACGATCGTACCAACCAGAGGTAGCTATGCATGGTTCATTATCAAGTTGTACCAACACTATGTAACGATCGTACCAACCAGAGGTAGCTATGCATGGTTCATTATCAAGTTGTATCAACACTATGTAACGATCGTACCAACCAGAGGTAGCTATGCATGGTTCATTATCAAGTTGTATCAACACTATGTAACGATCGTACCAACCAGAGATAGCTATGCATGGTTCATTATCAAGTTGTATCAACACTATGTAACGATCGTACCAACCAGAGGTAGCTATGCATGGTTCATTATCAAGTTGTATCAACACTATGTAACAATCGTACCAACCAGAGGTAGCTATGCATGGTTCAGCCATCAAGTTGTATCACTATGTAACGATCGCATCAAACCGTGAGGTAGCTATGCATGGTTCATTATCGTTGTATCAACACTATAACGATCGGTATTCAAACTAGAGAGGTAGCTGGCGTATATTCATTATCATCAAGTTGTACTAACACTACAGTAACGCATCAGTATCAACCAGGAGGTGTAAAGGCGCATGGTTCATTATCATTGTATCAACACTCATGTAACGATCGTAACCAGAGGTAGCTATGCATGGTTCATTATGAAGTTGTATCGACACTATGTAACGATCGTACCAACCAAAGGTAGCTATGCATGGTTCATTATCAAGTTGTATCAACACTATGTATCGATCGTACCAACCAGAGGTAGCTATGCATGGTTCATTATCAAGTTGTATCAACACTATGTAACGATCGTACCAACCAGAGGTAGCTATGCATGGTTCATTATCAAGTTGTATCAACACTATGTAACAATCGTTCCAACCAGAGGTAGCTATGCATGGTTCATTATCAAGTTGTATCAACACTATGTAACAATCGTACCAACCAGAGGTAGCTATGCATGGTTCATTATCAAGTTGTATCAACACTATGTAACAATCGTACCAACCAGAGGTAGCTATGCATGGTTCATTATCAAGTTGTATCAACACTATGTAACAATCGTACTAACCAGAGGTAGCTGCCAGCTGGTTCATTATCAGTTGTATCACTATGTAACAATCGCATCAAACCTGGTAGAGGTAGCTATGCATGGTTCATTATCGTTGTATCAACACTATAAAATAATCGCATCAAATCCAGAGGTAGCTATGCATGAATTCATTATCAAGTTGTATCAACACTACGTAAATAATCGCATCAACCAGAGTGTAGCCATGCATGGTTCATTACCGGTTGTATCAACACTATGTAACGATCGTACTCAACCAGAGGTGTTACGCATGGTTCATTATCAAGTTGTATCAACACTATAACAATCGTATTCAACCAGAGGTATTAAGGCATTTGGTTCATTATCAAGTTGTATCAACACTATGTAACAATCGTACCAACCAGAGGTAGCTATGCATGGTTCATTATCAAGTTGTATCAACACTATGTAACAATCATACCAACCAGAGGTAGCTATGCATGGTTCATTATCAAGTTGTATCAACACTATGTAACAATCGTACCAACCAGAGGTAGCTATGCATGGTTCATTATCATGTTGTATCAACACTATGTAACAATCGTACCAACCAGAGGTAGCTATGCATGGTTCATTATCAAGTTGTATCAACACTATGTAACAATCATACGAACCAGAGGTAGCTATGCATGGTTCATTATCAAGTTGTATCAACACTATGTAACAATCGTACCAACCAGAGGTAGCTATGCATGGTTCATTATCAAGTTGTATCAACACTATGTAACAATCATACGAACCAGAGGTAGCTATGCATGGTTCATTATCAAGTTGTATCAACACTATGTAACAATCGTACCAACCAGAGGTAGCTATGCATGGTTCATTATCAAGTTGTATCAACACTATGTAACAATCGTACCAACCAGAGGTAGCTATGCATGGTTCATTATCAAGTTGTATCAACACTATGTAACAATCGTACCAACCAGAGGTAGCTATGCATGGTTCATTATCTAGTTGTATCAACACTATGTAACAATCGTACCAACCAGAGGTAGCTATGCATGGTTCATTATCAAGTTGTATCAACACTATGTAACAATCGTACCAACCAGAGGTAGCTATGCATGGTTCATTATCAAGTTGTATCAACACTATGTATACAACACGTAACAATCCACTAACCAGAGGTAGCTATGCATGGTTCATTATCATGTTGTATCAACACTATGTAACAATCAGTACCAACCAGAGGTAGCTATGCATGGTTCATTATCAAGTTGTATCAACACTATGTAACAATCGTACCAACCAGAGGTAGCTATGCATGGTTCATTATCAAGTTGTATCAACACTATGTAACAATCGTACCAACCAGAGGTAGCTATGCATGGTTCATTATCAGTTGTATCAACACTATGTAACAATCGTACCAACCAGAGGTAGCTATGCATGGTTCATTATCAAGTTGTATCAACACTATGTAACAATCGTACCAACCAGAGGTAGCTATGCATGGTTCATTATCAAGTTGTATCAACACTATGTAACAATCGTACCAACCAGAGGTAGCTATGCATGGTTCATTATCAAGTTGTATCAACACTATGTAACAATCGTACCAACCAGAGGTAGCTATGCATGGTTCATTATCAAGTTGTATCAACACTATGTAACAATCGTACCAACCAGAGGTAGCTATGCATGGTTCATTATCAAGTTGTATCAACACTATGTAACGATCGTACCAACCAGAGGTAGCTATGCATGGTTCATTATCAAGTTGTATCAACACTATGTAACGATCCTACCAACCAGAGGTAGCTATGCATGGTTCATTATCAAGTTGTATCAACACTATGTAACGATCGTACCAACCAGAGGTAGCTATGCATGGTTCATTATCAAGTTGTATCAACACTATGTAACGATCGTACCAACCAGAGGTAGCTATGCATGGTTCATTATCAAGTTGTATCAACACTATGTAACAATCGTACCAACCAGAGGTAGCTATGCATGGTTCATTATCAAGTTGTATCAACACTATGTAACAATCATACGAACCAGAGGTAGCTATGCGTGGTTCATTATCAAGTTGTATCAACACTATGTAACAATCGTACCAACCAGAGGTAGCTATGCATGGTTCATTATCAAGTTGTATCAACACTATGTAACAATCGTACCAACCAGAGGTAGCTATGCATGGTTCATTATCTAGTTGTATCAACACTATGTAACAATCGTACCAACCAGAGGTAGCTATGCATGGTTCATTAACAAGTTGTATCAACACTATGTAACAATCGTACCAACCAGAGGTAGCTATGCATGGTATGTATGTCTCTGTATTAATGTTGTACTTTGTTTAGGCAGTTAGAGGCTGAACGACGCAAGGAGCGAACAGAGGCTCACCTCTACATGATGGTACAAGTGTTGATGGAGGACGAGTTCTCTAGTCATCAAGGCAATGACCTCTTCAACAGTGACAAGTGTCACTATAGGTCAGTAGACTCAGCTTGGCACTGGAGTCAACGTCCCCATTAGATTATCACATGTGTCATGTATCTTTATTCCTGTCACAATTGCTTTAAATTTGTCCAGGAGACGTCAGACATGGACATGGAAAGACATGCTCAGCCTTGTGGCTCCCGTTTAAAGGGATGATGCTAGTTGTGCTGTTATCCCTTTGCACTTCTCCCTGTAGGCAGCCTTCTCTCCACTTGTCATCTTCATCTACTTTTAATAAGATTTAACAAGACAAGATTTAACAAGATTGCCACCCAGAGAATTAACTCTAGGTGGCAGGTGGGCAAGGAAGCCCTTTGGCTTATCGAGAGTCCGACCCTTTTATCTATGTGTATCCCGCCCTTCTGAGGTATGTGTCGATTTTAAACATATTCACGCTACTAGCACCCACACGATCAGCAGATAATCTGTTCCATTCATTTACAGTCCTTTGTGAAAATGAAAATTGTCTTATATCTAATCTACTCTGCTCCTTTGCTAATGTAACTCCATGTCCTCTAGTCCTTCTATCTTTCTTAACTGAGAAAAAATATTTCTATCTATTTTCATAACCATTCAATATTTTAAACTCTTCTATCTGATCTCCTCTCATTCTCCTGATCTTTAGTGTTGTTAAACCGCATTTTTTAGGCATATTTCGTAACTAAGATCCCTCAGTTTTGGTATCATTTTAGTTGCTCTCCTCTGCACTCTTTCTAGCATATCTATGTCCTTCCTGCGATATGGCCTCCACGCTTGAATACAATATTCTAAATGAGGCCTAACTATTGTTTTGTACAGCGGTATTATTAGCTCTTTTTCCTTATACGTTATGTTTCGCCTAATTAATCCAAGGATTTGATTTCCCTTTGAAGCTGCAATTCTGCACTGCTCTGAAACCTTCATATCAGCACTAATGGTTAACCCTAAGTCCTTTTCTTTTACAGTAGTACTTAGTACAGTACTCCCCATTGTATATTCTACCTCTTCGTTCCCATGTCCTGTGTGGAGGCATTTACATTTCCAAAAATTGAACAGCATTTGCCACTTTTCAGACCATTTGATCAACCTGTCAAGATCATCTTGTAAATGCTGTCTATCTCCATCACTTTTAATCCTTCTAAACACTTGTATCATCCGCAAATTTCAATACCTTGCTTGTTATTTCATCATCCAAATCGTTGATATATATTAAGAATAATATAGGTCCTAATACTGATCCTGTGGTACCCCACTCAATACCGATTTCCAGTTTGAAGCCTCCCCATCAACTACTACACGTTGTCTTCTGTCAATCAGCCATTGTTCTATCCAGTTTATTATACCATTTTCTATGCCATGGGCCTTTAGTTTCGGCAGTAATCTTTGATGTGGTACTTTGTCGAAAGCTTTTTGAAAATCTAAGTAGACGATATCTACCGGTGATCCCTCATCTACCCACTTAGTGATGTCTTCCAAAAAACATAACATATATGTTAAGCATGACCTCGCTTTAAAAAAACCATGTTGAGATGGGTTTATAAAGTTTTGTTTAACAAGAAAATCCACCATGTGATCTTTAATTAGTCTTTCTAATAATTTGCAAATCACTGATGTTAAACTCACTGGTCTATAGTTCTCTGACTTGTTTCTCGAACCTTTTTTAAATAATGGTATAATGTTTGCCTCTTTCCATTCTAAAGGAACCACTCCCTCTTCTAATGACAAATTGAAAACTGTTGCAAGCGGTATGCTAATTTCTACAATTTCCAATAGTAGTTTTGGGCTGAATCCCATCCACTCCAGGTGATTTATTTCCTTCATAGCCCTTATTTTCTTAGCTACCATTTCCGGGGTTACAATTAATTGTCCTAAATAGTCTGAATCTGCCCCCTTGAACTTAGCCTCTAGTACTGGCAGTGAACTAATATCTTCTATGGTAAACACTGAACTAAAATACTCGTTCAGGTCTTCTGCCATTAAGAATCCCTCTGATATTATATTTCCAGCACTATCTTCTAGAGGACCGACCTTATCTTGAACTTTCTGTTTGCTTCGAACATAAGCATAAAAACTTGCTGTCATGTTTTATATTACTAGCTAATTGTTGTTCATAGCTTCTCTTTGAATTTCTAATTTCAGCTGTAGCTTGGTTAAGTGCTTCTTTATAACTGTTGTAGTCTTCATCATTTCCAGTACATCTATATGACTTCCACATCATTTGTTTTTACTTAATTTTTCTAATGGCTTCTTTCGATATGTGTTTCTTTTTGGACCGTTTCCCTTGTTTTTTGAAGGGTACAAATTTATCGACTATGCACTTAATTTCACTCTTTAATATATTCTAGCATTCTGTTGCTGTCTTATTTTTCAGTGTGTTATTCCAGTCTATCTTTGCTAAATATTTCCTCATGTCCTTATACCTTCCTTTGTGGAAATTTCTCCTATACTGCTTTTTACTATTCCTTTCTGATTTTACTTTGATGGTAAAATGTATCTGGTTGTGATCACTACTTGCCCAGTGGCTCACATACCTTGACATTGTCAACTAATTCATTATGTGAGGACAAAACTATGCTTAACACATTCTCACCCCTGGTTGGTTCTAGCACATGTTGAGAAAGGAAAGTATCTTGAACTAAAACTAAAAACTTGTGGTCCTCACTCCCCATACTCTGAAGAGATTTCCATTGTATATGCCCGTGGTTAAAATCCCCCATAATAATACAGTACCGTTTGCTTACTTCCCTTATAGCGTTTTGTATTTTTTCATTCTCTTCTATGCTTATGTTTGGACTTCGATAAACTAACCCAACTGTTAAGGTTGAGTTTCCTGTAACTATGTTACACCAAACAGCTTCTTCGCAATCTGCTTCTCTTTCTAATTTTATTTCATAAGCCTGGGTAGATTCTTTAATATATAAAATAACTCCACCTCCCTTTCTTCCTATTCTATCTTTTCTAAACATTACATATCCTGTCAGTCCCAATTCAGCATCTGATATATCGGTGGTGGTCCAGGATTCGGTTATACCTATTATATGAGGGTCAATATCTTCTACCATAATGTTTAGTTCATTTCTTTTGTTTACTATACTCGTTGCATTTAAACAAACACATTTATATCCAGCTTCAGAAGAGTTTTCCAGACTGTTATTTGCAGATTTATTTGTGCTGTCTATCTATGCCTCCATTTTCAGGCTTTTCTGTGAGTCCCCCCTGCGAATGTAGTTTAAATAGATGCAACCTGTTCCACTGTCAACAGATCGCAGCAGGTTCTCTGAGAAAACTGCTGCCCCCTTTCCACTAAGATGGAGGCCATCTCTCATGTACATATCTTCCCTCCCAACAAAGTATCCCCATAAATCTGTGAATCCCACCCCCTCTTCTTCACACATCTGCTCAACTAGTGTGTTGATCGCCATCCTCTTGCAATTTCTATACGTTGCCCCCCTTCCTCCCATTACTGGCAAAATTCCTGACAGAATAACCTGTTCAACTCTCGTCTTCTTTAGCTTCCTCACTAACTGTCTATACTTCTGTACTATCGCAGTTGTTCCCTCCCTGTCTGCATTATTTGTTCCTACATGTACCAGTATAGACCCTCCCTTGCCATGTCCCAATACCTTCTCTACCCTGTCAGTCACATGTTTAATCCTAGCCCCCGGTAGACAAACAACGATGTCTTTCCCCTCGCTCAGTGTCTTGTCCGTCTTTCTCATAATGGAGTCGCCCATAAACACCCTCTCTTTCCTCATTGCCCCCTCAATCACTGCCTTAGAATAGCTCCTTCTTCGGTTTGCATCTGTCTGGTTGTTGTCTTTCCCCCCTGTCGTCTTCTCTCCTGTCACATTCTCTTCCGATCCATTCTTTCCTGTCGCTTTTTCTCTTGTCACCTTTCCTCCTGTCAGCGTCCCTTTTATCGACTTCTCTTCTATCACATTTGCTCTTACTTCTTTTCGTCTCTTCATCTTTCGTTCCATCTCATTTTCTTCTCTCCTCTCCCGTCCCATCTTCCCTCCCTCCTTCTCTACGCTCACTTTCTTCCCTGTCATCTTTACGCTTGTCACATTTTCTGTTGTCGATTTTCCAATTTCGTCCCCTCCAATCACCTTCCCTCCTCTCAATCTCCTTTCCTCAGTTTTCTTGCCACTGCTATTCTCCTTCAGTCTTGCAGTATTCTCACCTCTCTCCCTGTCGTCTCTCTCCATTCGACCTGCCTCCTTGCTAATTTCCATCTCCATTCCTTTCACAATATCTGTCAACCTAACTATCTCCTTCTGCAGACACTCCACCTTCCAACACCCAATGCACTGAAAGGTGAATCCTTCCTCCATGGTTTCTGCCCATGACTTCCCACAGCCGGACAATGCAAAATCTACCCAGCTGTGGCAGTGATCGCACACCAAGTGTTGCTTTGCCTTGACTTGCCGCTTGCAAGGCGCCATATCCCGATTAGAATTTATTTAATCACTTAACTTAGTCTTTATAAAGACTGTTTCCTGTGTACTACAGCACACTTTAGGTTACAGATTTCAATTACACAGCCGACTATTTATCCTGTCACGAACGTTAATATTACCGGTAGTGACCTAATTTAAATACAATTAATTACGTTACGTTACGCTGCTTTATTTATTTAGGTTACGCCGCCCGACTATCGCCCTTGCTTAGTTTTAACAACAATGCTACCTAATCAAAATATCTAGCAAGTACTGGCTTACACAGATATTATCTTATGTAAGTAGTTTGATGGTTGTTACTATCTCCTATATATTCTACCACATAATCAGGTTTGTTAAATCTTGTTTACAACTGATCGAAGGCTAAGTGAGTTACCCTATTATCACTCACTATACTAATGTGTTCTAAAATACTTTAACTAACTAACTTTAAGCACAACTGCTACTCAATATATGTTTATTGCAACTTTATGAATTATATTAAGGCAAGAATAATACTTATCAATCTGTAATTCCACTTGTTTATCAACTTTTCTGCACCACCAATTTCTACGATCTATCTCCGCCAAATATAGCCTCCTCGATCACAGGCGTTCTTTCTTTCTTAACTGCAGTCTGCCCCTTTTTTTGCATCCTAACTGTTTTCAGTAGTCAGAACTACGTTTTCTGTGGCTTTATTATTGATGTTGAAAATTTGTCCAGTTCTGCGTTAAAAAAAAAAACAGTTTTTACTACTGATGAAGATTGGTAATGAAGATTGGTAATGAAGATTGGTAATGAAGCAGGGAAAACAAGAAAGTTGTTGATGACTTTCCTCTTTTACACGTCAGTAGTCAGAGAAGACCACAGATCACATCTAGACAGGAAAGATGTAGATTGTATAGGTTCAGTTGTGGCGAACCAACCAAGGCATATTCAGTGTAATTTGGAAATCATATTTACAGGAGTTTCAAGGTGAAGAAGGCAGCGACACTGCTGGAGTTCATGGAGATGTTGTCAGAGAATCTGGTAGGTTATTATTTAAAGATACTAATGTAAAATGAAATAACAACATTCCATATAGAAACTGGTAACCGTACGTGATTTGACTACCAATTTAGCAAAATTAGATTTAGTTTGAGCATTTAATTTACTGGCAGTGACAGTACTTGACATGCTGATTGTTTTCAAGTAAAGTATGTGCATGTCTTAGACAGCGAGAATTTAAACTTACTTTGGAGCAACATGCGACACTTAATACTTGCTGTCTAATGGAATCTTGGAGCCATGAACAATATCTTTTATGTAGTATGCATGCCTGTTGTGTTGATGGATGCACAGTGTTTGTACATACATTCCAACATTGATAGGATGGTAACTTTTATTTTTATCTCTGGGCCAGACCTCCCAGAGAAATACATCTAATTGTATATAAACTACACTTGTAGTAGAGATGTTAACTTACAAAATTAAGTATGCCATATTGTTACTGTTGTAGAAATACCCCCTGGAACAGTTGCGGCCATGGCCATTTGGCTACAGAACCAATCAGACGTACCGACCAACAACCCTTGACCTCGAGGCAGATCTGAACAAAACAGTGAGTTATTGATATCATTCACATTCATTTGCTTTTATATATAGTTTGCCATCTCCTGGCTTGCTGACAGTTTCGTCTTCATGAAAGCTTGGTTATTATATACTGTGTAGCGCCAAGAGAACTCAGGTTCAAATCCTGTGCAGCGGTGTCGAACCTTGGGCAAGTTTGTTCACTATATGTTGCTCCAGTTCACTCGGCTGTATGAATAGACAGTGGTGGATGTTTGTGTACGAATAGTCTGCACATTAATTGCAATGTGGCTGGATGCTTCCCAGAAAAGTCGAGATGGTGTTTGATTGAACAGATCTGCCAGGGAGTAAAGTGTAAAGTGCTTTGAGCAGTCCTGAGGACTGGATACTGCACTATATAAGAACTTACCTTTACCTTTAATTGTAGACATGTTCACATATTTCATTCCTTTAGTTTCTGTGTGTGATCTAGCAAATTACAGGCTTCTGCTGTAGTGATTGATATAACAGTTTGATCTGATATGATTTAACATTTACACACACACACACACACACACACACACACACACACACACACACACACACACACACACACACACACACACACACACACACACACAGGGTTGGCGAAGATATAATTTTGTTTATTTTCTATTCCTTTTTAAAATGGTTTCAATTTAATAATAATTGAGTGCTTCAGAAAAATGTTTTAAAATTTTACATCATACAACTTCTGCAGCTGTGTCATTTTACAGCTACCATAATATAGTGGTGAAACATTTTCATGGACACAATATTATTGGCCCGTCCTTTGTATTTTTTTTTACAAAATACGTGTACACTTTCCTTTGCCAGGATATCTGCTATAGCGTGATCATGTTGTATTGTGACAAGATTGAGATGTCTGTTGTTGATGTGTGTGTAGATGCAAGAGCTGGCAGACCATGAGAACCCATGGACAGTGTTTGTGGAGACAGTGAATCCAGAGGCAGAACTCGACTCACTGCCACTCTTTGACAAGGAAGGTATGTTATGTATCAATGAGCTATGTTGGGTCAGCTATGATCACTGTCAGAGTCAGCCAGTCATCTGTGTAGGAAGTTGTCTTCTTGCTATGATATTCTTCTATCATACAATAGATACTTTTACTCTTATTAATGTGGATGTTGCACTGTTTGGTGGAAATAGAAATATTGATTGCGTTGATTTTTATTTATAAATCTACCCTGTACATGTTTATGAGATACTAATGATGTATAGTCATATATTGTCTGCCTAGACAAGGTGTTTATGAGATAATGATGTATGGTCATATGGTGTCTGCCTAGACAAGGTGTTTATGTGATAATAATGATTTATGCAATAAACAACACAAGTCCAATGTAGCAGATGATCGAAATTGGTGAAATGAATTACATTTATTTATTGAAGTTGAACTGCTTATCATGCAGCCAATCTGGGAATGACATTAATAGGAATGTGAGCTCTAAAATCCAAACCTGATACGACACTGAACCCTTGTACAGTATCACCCTTCCGGTTTCTCAAATCCCACATTCCTACAACCTTGACAATAACAATATACAAGATTCATCCCTACCTTGTAATGGACTAAAAACCACTACATGTATAAGCATAAGATGTCAAGAATACATACATTCCCCACCAAAAACACAAATTCTATTTAGCAAGGTTGGGTTAATTTGCCTGACCTATATAAACCTAATTCCAATTATCGATGGAAAAAGAGGAAGCCTGTCAGCGCATCAAAACCCCATGAACACAAACTAGTAGAGGATAAACCCCCATGTTCATCTATATTGCAAAGACATGTGGGGAAAGCTTTTTGACATTTTCCAACTCCCTTTTCTACCAACGATGTACAATAGTATTTATTACCTACACATTCAATGAAAGGAAGACAGGTGGGGAGGAGGCCGGATTTCACATTATCAGTGAATGCAAAACACGTCTACCACTGGGTCATATAGTGTCTGCCTAGACAAGGTGTTTTTGATATGATAATGATGTATCGTCAAATAGTGTCTGCCTAGACAAGGTGTTTATGCGATAATAATGATTATGGTCATATAGTGTCTGCCTAGACAAGATGTTTATGGGATAATAATGATGTATTGTCATATAGTGTCTGCCTAGACCAGGTGTTTATGGGATAATAATTACGTTTGGTCATGTAGTGTCTGCCTAGACAAGATGTTTATGAGATGATAATGATGTATGGTCATATAGTGTCTGCTTAGACAAGGTATTTTTGATATGATAATGATGTATGGTCATATAGTGTCTGCCTAGACAAGGTGTTTATGGGATAATAATGATGTATGGTCATATAATGTCTGCCTAGACAAGGTGTTTTTGATATGATAATGGTATATGGTCATATAGTGTCTGCCTATAAAAGGTGTTTATGAGATAATAATGATGTATGGTCAGATAGTGTCAACCTAGACAAGATGTTTATGAGATAATAATCATGTATAGTGATATAGTGTCTTCATAGGCACAAGGTGTTTATGAGATGATAATGAAGTATTGTCATATAATGTCTGCCTAGACAAAGGTGTTTATAAGATAATGATGTATGGTCATATAGTGTCTGCCTAGACAAGGTGTCATGATTCCATTACCAAAGTAACCTTTTGGCAGCAGCTAAATATTTTGTCTTTTTTGCTGTGGGAACTTTTATTTCTCCTGGAATAATGGGACAAGACCTAGGCACCAGGTGAAAGATACAGATGATTTTTAATGATCCAAAATGTGCACAAATAAAGTGGGTGAACAAAATTAATAAAGTTTCAAAATGACTTAGGTTGATTGACAGTATCTTGGCACTTGATTAACAATCCAGCACTATAATTGCTAAGCACGTGATATGGTTAAATAAGAACAGGTTAATTTTTTATCATCTGCTTGTGTATCCAGCAAGTAAAGTGTAGCACCAGTTGCCATTATGAGATGTGTGTGAGGTGTGTACCTTGCGTTGATGCTGACAGAGTGAGATGTGTGTGAAGTGTGCACCTTGTGTTGATGCTGACAGAGTGAGATGTGTGTGAGGTGTGTACCTTGTGTTGATGCTGACAGAGTGAGATGTGTGTGAGGTGTGTACCTTGTGTTGATGCTGACAGGGTGAGATGTGTGTGAGGTGTGTACCTTGTGTTGATGCTGACAGAGTGAGATGTGTGTGAGGTGTGTACCTTGCGTTGATGCTGACAGAGTGAGATGTGTGTCAGGTGTGTACCTTGTGTTGATGCTGACAGAGTGAGATGTGTGTGAGATGTGTACCTTGTGTTGATGCTGACAGAGTGAGATGTGTGTGAGGTGTGTACCTTGTGTTGATGCTGACAGAGTGAGATGTGTGTGAGGTGTGTACCTTGCATTGATGCTGACAGAGTGAGATGTGTGTGAGGTGTGTACCTTGTGTTGATGCTGACAGAGTGAGATGTGTGTGAGGTGTGTATCTTGTGTTGATGCTGACAGAGTGAGATGTGTGTGAGGTGTGTACCTTGTGTTGATGCTGACAGAGTGAGATGTGTGTGAGGTGTGTACCTTGTGTTGATGCTGACAGAGTGAGATGTGTGTGAGGTGTGTATCTTGTGTTGATGCTGACAGAGTGAGATGTGTGTGAGGTGTGTACCTTGTGTTGATGCTGACAGAGTGAGATGTGTGTGAGGTGTGTACCTTGTGTTGATGCTGACAGAGTGAGATGTGTGTGAGGTGTGTACCTTGTGTTGATGCTGACAGAGTGAGATGTGTGTGAGGTGTGTATCTTGTGTTGACGCTGACAGTGAGATGTGTGTGAGGTGTGTACCTTGTGTTGACGCTGACAGAGTGAGATGTGTGTGAGGTGTGTACCTTGTGTTGATGCTGACAGGGTGAGATGTGTGTGAGGTGTGTACCTTGTGTTGATGCTGACAGAGTGAGATGTGTGTGAGGTGTGTACCTTGTGTTGATGCTGACAAAGTGAGATGTGTGTGAGGTGTGTACCTTGTGTTGATGCTGACAGAGTGAGATATGTGTGAGGTGTGTACCTTGTGTTGATGCTGACAGAGTGAGATGTGTGTGAGGTGTGTACCTTGTGTTGATGCTGACAGAGTGAGATGTGTGTGAGGTGTGTACCTTGCGTTGATGCTGACAGAGTGAGATGTGTGTGAGGTGTGTACCTTGTGTTGATGCTGACAGAGTGAGATGTGTGTGAGGTGTGTACCTTGTGTTGATGCTGACAGAGTGAGATGTGTGTGAGGTGTGTATCTTGTGTTGATGCTGACAGAGTGAGATGTGTGTGAGGTGTGTACTTGTGTTGACTGACAGAGTGAGATGTGTGTGAGGTGTGTACCTTGTGTTGATGCTGACAGAGTGAGATGTGTGTGAGGTGCGTACCTTGTGTTGATGCTGACAGAGTGAGATGTGTGTGAGGTGTGTACCTTGCGTTGATGCTGACAGAGTGAGATGTGTGTGAGGTGTGTACCTTGTGTTGATGCTGACAGAGTGAGTGTTGTTGACTGTGGATGGGTTGCAGGTGATGTGCTGCTCTTCTTCAAGTTATATGACCCCAAAACGGCGACCATTTCATACTGCGGACACGCGTACATGCCAATCACAGACAAGATCTGTAAGTGCTCTTATCTGTCACCTGAACAAGGTGTATATGCGTTGTTATCTATCACCTTGAAACTTATAGCCTGAGTAGTCTCTAGGTAAATACTGTAAACCCCATAGGAGAGAGGATACAGTAAACAGAATAGTGCCATCAATAGCTTAAATACTGTAACTCAGATAGGATATGGAATATAGTAAACGGAATAGTGCCATCAGTAGCTTAAATACTGTAACCCAGATAGGAGAAGGGATACAGTAAACGGAATAGTGCCATGAGTAGCTTAAATACTGTAACCCAGATAGGAGAGGGGATACAGTAAACGGAATAGTGCCATCAGTAGCTTAAATACTGTAACCCAGATAGGAGAGGGGATATAGTAAACGGAATAGTGCAATCAGTAGCTTAAATACTGTAACCCAGATAGGAGAGGGGATACAGTAAACGGAATAGTGCCATCAGTAGCTTAAATACTGTAACCCAGATAGGAGAGGGGATATAGTAAACGGAACAGTGCAATCAGTAGCTTAAATACTGTAACCCATATAGGAGGGGGGATATAGTAAACAGAATAGTGCCATCAGTAGCTTAAATACTGTAACTCATATAGGAGAGGGGATACAGTAAACTGAATAGTGCCATCAGTAGCTTAAATACTGTAACCCATATAGGAGAGGGGATACATTAAACGGAATAGTGCCATCAGTAGCTTACATACTGTAACCCAGATAGGAGAGGGGATATAGTAAACGGAATAGTGCCATCAGTAGCTTAAATACTGTAACCCATATAGGAGAGGGGATACCGTAAACGGAATAGTGCCATCAGTAGCTTAAATACTGTAACCCATATAGGAGAGGGGATACCGTAAACAGAATAGTGCCATCAGTAGCTTAAATACTGTAACCCAGATAGGAGAGGGGATACAGTAAACGGAATAGTGCCATCAGTAGCTTAAATACTGTAGCCCAGATAGGAGAGGGGATATAGTAAACGGAATAGTGCCATCAGTAGCTTAAATACTGTAACCCAGATAGGAGAGGGGATATAGTAAACGGAATAGTGCCATCAGTAGCTTAAATACTGTAACCCAGATAGGAGAGGGGATATAGTAAACGGAATAGTGCCATCAGTAGCTTAAATACTGTAACCCATATAGGAGAGGGGATATAGTAAACAGAATAGTGCCATCAGTAGCTTAAATACTGTAACCCATATAGGATGGGGGATATAGTAAACAGAATAGTGCCATCAGTAGCTTAAATACTGTAACCCATATAGGAGAGGGGATATAGTAAACAGAATAGTGCCATGAGTAGCTTAAATACTGTAACCCAGATAGGAGAGGGGATATAGTAAACGGAATAGTGCATCAGTAGCTTAAATACTGTAACCCATATAGGATGGGGGATATAGTAAACAGAATAGTGCCATCAGTAGCTTAAATACTGTAACCCATATAGGAGAGGGGATATAGTAAACAGAATAGTGCCATGAGTAGCTTAAATACTGTAACCCAGATAGGAGAGGGGATATAGTAAACGGAATAGTGTCATCAGTAGCTTAAATACTGTAACCCAGATAGGAGAGGGGATATAGTAAACGGAATAGTGCCATCAGTAGCTTAAATACTGTAACCCAGATAGGAGAGGGGATATAGTAAACGGAATAGTGCCATCAGTAGCTTAAATACTGTAACCCAGATAGGAGAGGGGATATAGTAAACGGAATAGTGCCATCTGTAGCTTAAATACTGTAACCCAGATAGGAGAGGGGATATAGTAAACGGAAAAGTGCCATCAGTAGCTTAACCATTTCAGTACTACAGCCTTGATCAGCTGTGACCACTGAATACTGCATTCCCAGTGAATATGCAACATAATGGACTACCTCACTTCAAGTCAAGATATGAGCAACAAAAATGCATTTTATGAATAGGAATGTTATAAATTTTCGGAAAGTATGATAATCAGCAAATAAAATGAGCCATATCATTTTACATTCCGTCGTCATGGTAACCAACAATCCAAGATGGCTGCCAAGATTTCAACGTTTTTGCAGTTGCTGAACTTGGTTGTATACTAAGTTTGCCGACATCGTTATTATGTTGATCGTCAACATCCGACAAAGATTCTTCGATAAAACTATCAAATAATCTGTCCAAAACATACGGTGGTAAATCACTAGTTGAAGTAATGCGGTCCGCCATTGTGGCTGCCGCGGATTTTAATAATCCATCTTTAAAAACCATGAAAATCACCGTAAACTATTGTTGAGCGATAATAAACAATGACCACTGCTGAATAGCTAATTCATCCTTGACAACCGTACACAACAAGTGGCTCCACGTAGTGGATTATTATGAATAAAAACGATTTCAATAGCAGACATCGTCAATGCCGGAAAACCGGCCTGTCGTACTGAAGCGTCACAGACAGTGCGGCCAGAAAACCGGCCTGTCGTACTGAAATGGTTAAATACTGTAACCCAGATAGGAGAGGGGATATAGTAAACAGAATAGTGCCATCAGTAGCTTAAATACTGTAACCCAGATAGGAGAGGGGATGTAGTAAATAGAATAGTGCCATCAGTAGCTTAAATACTGTAACCCAGATAGGAGAGGGGATGTAGTAAATAGAATAGTGCCATCAGTAGCTTAAATACTGTAACCCAGATAGGAGAGGGGATAGAGTAAATAGAATAGTGCCATCAGTAGCTTAAATACTGTAACCCAGATAGGAGAGGGGATATAGTAAACGGAATAGTGCCATCAGTAGCTTAAATACTGTAACCCAGATAGGAGAGGGGATATAGTAAACGGAATAGTGCCATCAGTAGCTTAAATACTGTAACCCAGATAGGAGAGGGGATATAGTAAACGGAATATTGCCATCAGTAGCTTAAATACTGTAACCCATATAGGAGAGGGGATATAGTAAATGGAATAGTGCCATCAGTAGCTTAAATACTGTAACCCAGATAGGAGAGGGGATATAGTAAACGGAATAGTGCCATCAGTAGCTTAAATACTGTAACCCAGATAGGAGAGGGGATATAGTAAACAGAATAGTGCCATCAGTAGCTTAAATACTGTAACCCAGATAGGAGAGGGGATATAGTAAACGGAATAGTGCCATCAGTAGCTTAAATACTGTAACCCAGATAGGAGAGGGGATATAGTAAACGGAATAGTGCCATCAGTAGCTTAAATACTGTAACCCAGATAGGAGAGGGGATAGAATAAATAGAATACTGCTATCAGTAGCTTAACAGCTAATAGATTTATTTGTAACTTTGACAACGTCTTATGTAAGAATACTTATGGTTTCAGAAAACGAGTATGAAATTGAACATTGTTTTTGTACAGTGTGTTTGGTAGTGTGTTGATATATTGACTTGGCTGATTATTGTGTTGACAGGTGACTTCTTGTTGCCACTGCTGTGTGAGAGAGCGGGCTTCCCCAAAGGCACCAAGCTGCTACTATATGAGGTCAGTCTTGCTCTCTTCTCAAATCTACATGTTTTATTCCGATGCATTATGAATAAAGAAAAGTACTAATGTGTTATGAAATGGATGGTATGATCTGGTTTTGTTAAAAAAATGTTGACTGATGATTAGTTATTTGGGTTACCATTTTCATTATATGTTGATCTGGCTGAAGGAAATACTATTTTGTCATGTTTGCTGTTTCAAAAATATAAGGTGGTCAGATTTTGCAGATAATGTTAATGAAATCTTGGTGCTGGTATTAGTACTTTGTTGTGCTGATGTTAATGTGTGGTTAATGCTGATGTTACCATATGGCTGATGCTGATGTCAGTGCATGCTTGGTATTGATGTCTGTGCTGCAGACTGTGTCTGTTAGGTATTGAAGTTGATGCCAATGTCAATGTGTGTGTCTGTGCCCGGTGCTGATGTTGCTGATATTGCTGATTGTGTCTGTCCTTGTTCGATGTTATGTTGACTGCGTCTGTGCTATTTTGCTGTGTCTGTCGTTGTTGCTGATATTGCTGACTGTGTCTGTCCTTGTTGTTGGATGTTATGTTGACTGCGTCTGTGCTATTTTGCTGTGTCTGTCGTTGTTGCTGATATTGCTGACTGTGTCTGTCCTTGTTGTTGGATGTTATGTTGACTGCGTCTGTGCTATTTTGCTGCGTCTATCGTTGGTGCAGATGTTGCTGACTGTGTCTGTGTGTGTCGCTGATGTTGCTGACTGTCTCTGTTCTTGGTGCTGATGTTGGTGACTGTGTCTGTGCCTGATGTTGCTGACTGTGTCTGTGCTTGGTGTTGATGTTATGCTGACTGCATCTATCCACACAGGAGGTGAAGCCTAACCTAGTGGAGGAGACGGATGAGTCAAAGTACAACCTGCCCATAGAGAAGTCTCTCGACGAACTCATGGATGGAGACATCCTCATCTTCCAGAAGAGTTGTCCCAATCTCCACAGTTACGCTCTGCCCACACCAAAGGAATACTTCAGGTAACACACAAATTCTTGTATCACCATGTGTCACAGCATCTTACTGACGTCGCTATGTGTCACCATATGTCACCCAGCCAGAAACACTTGTGTCTACAACTTTATGTTATGTTTCTTAAGTTCTGTTTGTAGGGAAGTAATATAAGTCTTATGACCTCATTGACCTGTATTTTGATGGTTTTATCTGTTATGCGTATATATATGCTAGCTAACTGCCATAGTAAATGGCAATGGCTCATGTTACATAGCAAACATTTTTTTTTTAAACATGCTACTAAGATTAGTGTCTGCTAATACATATACAGTTAGAGCAATGTGTTTTATTTTTAATATTTATAGATGGTAACAGAATGTGTTCTTTTCATAATAATGTTACATGATGATACATCACCTGTGATTGTGACTAAGCACAATATCTGTTAATTATCAAAATATTAAATATAGTGTTCCCACCAGTGGAATATAAGATTTATGACTTACTTGACTTAAATACCTAGGCCAATTTGAACCCTCGCTATCCTCCTGGGTGCCACACCTTTCCATTTCGTCCTGTCTAGAGCCAACCGCTCTGCTGTTTTAAACACTTTAAGCGGGAGTCCAGTGTCTTGTCAGGCCTTGACATTAAGATTTTGTATCCACTGGCGCAGTGGGCCAGTACATTTGAAAAGTTACTGTCCCGCCCAAAGGTTACTGGCCTGGATTTGGTAACAAAATATGTTGACACAGATGGGACTGATGTTCGCTTCACAAGAAGTCCACAATGAAAAAGTTAAATGAAGATTTTTAATCATGGTATCACTCTGCAGTCTGATCTGAGATGTCACTGACCTATATTTCCAGCTCGGGGCTTGATACTTTAGCTGGCTGTCCTCGGCACATCAAAAGCATTTCTTGGTTTTGGCTGTGCCTGAGACTCAATGCTAAGGCCGGTATTGCTAGGATCAGGCACATTGTCCATGATAAATGTGCATCTGAATGCCAATACCATGTGTATCACGTTATCATTATGACTGGCGATGACCGTTATCATTATGACTGGCGATGACCGATGCTGATGTAAACAACCCGTCAGACTCCTCACTCACTCCTCCTGACCTTGTTCTCTTTCCACCCAAGGCACAGCTGTATTACAAGATCCACCGCTGCAGCCATGCTCTTTAGCAATGCTATGAAATGTTTGACAGCATAACAAATTTCCTTGATGACTTTCCATTATGGATTATTAAATCTACCGGTACTACCATTTTATCATGCAGATGACAGTTGAAATTGTCTGCCATCCGTAACTAATGTGTAACAAGACCGCTTATTGGATGAATAATTAATGACCCCACCATTCGCCAATCACACGGGTGGATACAAATTAGCTTGGCAGTGCATACATGTCATCGTATATGCATGGTTGAGTTTTAGTTGCCGTTATTTAATTAGTTATAACAAATATAACAAAACAAACATTGATTTAAATATCAAATAAACAGATTAGACTTTGGGGTTGTCCTATTTTTCTAGGTAGGATCGGGTTACCGGAAACATGATAAAACATGATAGTGGTCAATCGCATTGAAACCAGTGGCCCAGCGGGCCAGTAAAATATGAAAACTGCTGGCCTGACAGCCTAAAAAAAGGCACCGGGCCAGCGCACCAGTGTTACTGCCTGTCTAACTTGGTCACTCCACCTCTTCTGCGGCCTTCTTCATTTTCTGTGTCCTTTAAAGTCTTCCTTTAAAGCTATTTTTATGAGGTTTTCGTTTGACATATGGCACATTTATGTCATGGGTCAAATACACAGATTTAGTACTAACATGTTTGATGCTTGTAGGAATGATTGTGATAGTTTGTCGTGACTTTTGGTTGTGTTTGCCAGAGAGCTGTACTACAGCATTGACTTTTGGTTGTGTTTGCCAGGGAGCTGTACTACAGCATTGACTTTTGGTTGTGTTTGCCAGGGAGCTGTACTACAGCATTGACTTTTGGTTGTGTTTGCCAGGGAGCTGTACTACAGCATTGACTTTTGGTTGTGTTTGCCAGGGAGCTGTACTACAGCATTGACTTTTGGTTGTGTTTGTCAGGGAGCTGTACTACAGCATTGACTTTTGGTTGTGTTTGCCAGGGAGCTGTACTACAGCATTGACTTTTGGTTGTGTTTGTCAGGGAGCTGTACTACAGCATTGACTTTTGGTTGTGTTTGCCAGGGAGCTGTACTACAGCATTGACTTTTGGTTGTGTTTGTCAGGGAGCTGTACTACAGCATTGACTTTTGGTTGTGTTTGTCAGGGAGCTGTACTACAGCATTGACTTTTGGTTGTGTTTGTCAGGGAGCTGTACTACAGCATTGACGTGACATTCTGTGATAAGAAGGTGCCGAATGATCTTGGCTTCACACTGGAGCTGTCGCAACACATGGACTATGACCAGGTGGCAAAGGCCGTCGCTGCACACCTCGATACAGACCCATACCTACTGCAGTTTTTCAAGTCACAGGGGTAAGACTTGGCTACGGTACCGTTTACACCGTTTCAGTATTTTATGTAGTCAATTTACCTTTTTTCTTGTAACGTTTCATCTGCTTTCAGCAAACTTTTTCAGACGACTGCCATTAGATGGTGACACAGTCACAGTGACACAGTTGCCATCTCTGAAGAAGTTCTCTGATGGTGGATGAAACATTATGAGAAGAAATGTAAATTGGCTGTAAAATACTTTAAAAGAATACAGATTTAAACCACAAACCACTTCACAAAGATGACTATGACACAGTTAGTTGTGTCTCATGATTTCCTCGTTACACTCACTCGGTCCACTTCGCCTCAACGGTAGAACATTATTGCTGTCTCTGTATAGCCTACTGGGTAAAGGTATCCTACGCTGGACCCAAGCTTGTGTACCTTTCTCCACATTTCCACCAATCAACCATCCTATCAGTGCACCAGCGGGTATATTCTTACATGTGCTCTAGCCGACTCCGTATCTTTACCTGTGTTGCCAGTGATGTGTCTATTTTGTTGTCATACTGTTTGTCTAAATACTGCAAGAATCTTCTGGAGATTCACTAACATTCTGGTGAGGTCCTAAGCCAAAATGTTGCAATATAAAATCGATTTCGCTCCTTAACTGGATTCTTGTATATGGAAAACTGTCAATACTGGGACATGCCACCGGACACTTTCGCTTTTGTGCCACGAAAATAGTGTTGCCAAAGACATGGCAGCAGCTTTTTACATGTTTAAATTAAAGTTTCCTTAAATTTAACGACAGATTCTGTTTAATGATGGCTCATTGTCTTGGTGGGACAGGTGCCTGTTTCTGGATGGTCTCTAGCTCGTGTGCAAGCATGACTGTAAATTTCTTATTACAATACCACTGATCAGTCCTCTTTCGATTTACTTGTGTTAAAAAACTTGCAACATGGAACGATGATACTGTACAGACCTACTTGGTAGATGGTATGACAGCTGGTCTAGATGATACTGTACAGACCTACTTGGTAGATGGTATGACAGCTGGTCTAGATGATAATGTACAGACCTACTTGGTAGATGGTATGACAGCTGGTCTAGATGATACTGTACAGACCTACTTGGTAGATGGTATGACAGCTGGTCTAGATGATACTGTACAGACCTACTTGGTAGATGGTATGACAGCTGATCTAGATGATCCTGTACAGACCTACTTGGTAGATGGTATGACAACTGGTCTAGATGATACTGTACAGACCTACTTGGTAGATGGTATGACAGCTGGTCTAGATGATACTGTACAGACCTACTTGGTAGATGGTATGACAGCTGGTCTAGATGATCCTGTACAGACCTACTTGGTAGATGGTATGACAACTGGTCTAGATGATGCTGTACAGACCTACTTGGTAAATGGTATGACAGCTGGTCTAGATGATACTGTACAGACCTACTTGGTAGATGGTATGACAGCTGGTCTAGATGATACTGTACAGACCTACTTGGTAAATGGTATGACAGCTGGTCTAGATGCATAATTTTCTCGGTTCTTGATATATTTTCAAATGTTTTCTCTTCTGGTTGCAGGTATCGTGAGGGGCCGGCCTTGCCGATTAGATGCACGTTTCAAGGCACTCTCAGAGACCTGGTCACCTCTCTCAAACCACGACAACCTAAGAAAATCTACTACCAGCAGGTAAGAGCGGCAGTGACTAATAAATGTATGTCACCAGTTAAATATCGACTGCAATTGGTGCATTTTCAAAGGTCATCAATTCGATAGTTTAAAAATCGTGTTTGCTGTTGTAGCTTTTAACATGCACCATACATATGTGAGCCATTGACCTGTTCGGAGATCGGTTCATTTCGGCTCTATGCAAAATATCCTGGGTAAAATTGCTTTCATTTATATATTGCAAAATTCTGTTTAAGCAGACATTGATAAGAACAACTGTGATGCCTGCTGTCAAAGTGAGTTTAATATTGCATAGGACATACAATTACCTATTAATCGGCCTAATTTTTTTTATACATACATGCTGCTGTTTACATTTTTAACGTAATTCTCTCCACAATTCCATGTTCGCACATGTGCAGTCATGACGATTGGTGATCTCCGAACAGATCAATTATATAGATATTTATGTCTTTGTATTTGACATGCCCACGTGACACTGCTTAGATTGTTTCTAGGTGAACATGCGGATAAATGAGCTGGAGAACAAGCGACAGTTCCGATGTATTTGGCTCGACAGTCAGTTCAAGGAAGAGGTGCGTTTATGATCTTTGTCACTTATGTGCATCCCCCAAATCTTTCACAATCATGCAGCCAGTATAACTCAGCCCTCTAAGTTAACTTTTTTGTCTAGGAGCCAACTAGCTCCTACCTACATTTTTTAGGAGCCAAATTAAAAAAGTAGGAGCCAAGTAATTGTGTGTGCGTATGTATGTAATTGTATTTTCAGTACCAATTTAATCCAAATTAACCACTGACGTCCGTTTGAAATATAAATAAATTTAAAACGTATGAATATGTGGCCGGATACTAACTTTATGCATTATAACATGGTACACTGGCAAATCAATAACAGAATCCCTGAAATTACCAATAATTAACAGCAAATATACATGTGTGTATAGGAACACTAATTTTCTGTTTCAAAATTCTGTTTTAGAAAAAGACAAATACTGTGTCAAATGATGCATTTTCCAAGTCAAATGATGCATTTCCTGTTGAAGATGAAAAAGAAGCCCTTTTCTGTTCAGAAAAGTTACATTTTATTTTCAAAGTTAACTTTGAGAAATAATAGATTCTATCAAATATTTTAAATATTACAAATTTATGACCTGTATAATACTGATTTACTGTGTGGTTAACTTTTCTAACAACATTTATTTGTGCAACATTTGTAACACAATAACAGCCATACATAATCAATTTAGATAATAAAATAATTCCTGTCACACATTAACATAAATGATTGGTTGTTTCTAATGCAGCAGTTCTTAATATATAAGTTAACACATGTAAATTACGCAACCAGTCATATTAACAGTTGTGAATGTTTAAATCACTGATGATGTTTCACTGACAATTTTTTTCAACTATTATGGAATTTGTGAGAACTACGAAACGCGGACTATATCACTTTGAGCCAGAGTAACCTAGGCTGTTGTTATTCCTTCAAGTTTTGCATTCGAAACCGGAATATGTACACTGATGTGTGTTCTAGCGATGTGACAACTACATTTAATTAGCAACATGTCTTCCATGCGCTAACGGTTTACGTTAGCGCCTTCCACTGGCACCCCCGTTTACGTCAGGGCACAAGGTACCACGGGCGCCATGACACTTCGTAGCAATTTGCCTTGCGCGTTTTAAAATACCGTTGCAGAGCAGTCGTGTTTGTTTCAAAATACTGCCAATAAAGTCAGTATAGTTTTTGTACACTGTTTCCAAGAAACGACAACACGTGGTTTATGAAATGGCAAATGACAACGCATGATCTGCTATTACAGACTCGTCATGATCGCCAGCACCAAACAGAAAAAACAGTCGCATATGCGACCAATTCAGTTGCAATTTAGAGGGCTGATAACTTATGTATGCATAACATAAACTATTGCTCTGTAACCAGTTGTGTTAAGCTTACAAAATAGCTGAAGCACATGTGCATTTGTTGGACATTCCGTTGTGTGTTTTGTTGAAATTCTGACCCTGAATGTTATTCGTTGTGACAAAAATGTAAAGAGATATTGTTTGAGCAAGCAAAGTTTGATCGGGCAGATGTAATGCCGCCCAAGTAATATAATGCATACATATGTAAAAGATCGGGCAGATGTAATGCCGCCCAAGTAATATAATGCATACATATATAAAGTTGTTGGAAATGTCACATGCATAATTATGATTCTGATGTTTTAATTAATGGATCCATCAATTAATGTAATTTTTTTAAATATTGGTGTTTCACTTGCAATTAATAGCATACAGTAATTCTGAATAGGATCATTATTTCACATTGAAACTAGGTATAGATTGACTTAATTATTTACTTCATGTTCCAATGGAAAGTATAGGGGGACAGATTATCACTTTGTTTTCCATAGGCAGTTTTGGGGATGTATGCATGACAATGATTCAGAACTTATCACAGTGGCACAAGTTGTTGTGTGTGTGCATGTATGTGTGTGTGCGCGCGCATGTGTGTGCATGTATGTGTGTGTGCGCATGAGTGTGTGCATGTATGTGTGTGTGCGCATGTGTGTGTGTGTGTGTGCATGTATGTGTGTGTGCGCATGTGTGTGTGTGCATGTATGTGTGTGTGTGTGTGTGCATGTATGCGTGTGTGCGCATGTATGTGTGTGTGTGTGCATGTATGTATATGTGTGTGTGTGTGTGTGCATGTATGTGTGTGTGCGCATGTGTGAGTGTGTTTGTACATTGCTCCTATGTGTGTGGTTCACCCGTCCATCTGTGTGCAGGAGTTGGTGCTGTATCCCAACAACAATGGGTGTATGGAAGATTTGCTGAAGGAGGCGAGGAAACACATTCAACTGGACTCCTCGGGCTCCGGCAAACTCAGGTAGGGCTAAAATGAACAACTGACCTTGCCACCTTTCACTGTAGCCAGGGCTCTTACGGGTGGTGTCATCACTTCACACAGTCTAACAAATGTATCGTGTTTTGTATTGATTTTAACCTCTTCCCATCACTACCACTTATACTGGTGTGGGACTTGAGACTTTGGTTGATCCAAAACCACATCCCTAGCTGGCAGATCATATACACAAGAGGAAGCCATTGCTTTATCAACAGTCCAAGATGAGTACTCTCTGAGATGACTGGGTGGTGTATATTCACACTGCTAGCACCGACACGATTCTGTTAGTTTATGTGGGGGTCAGTGCATGCTGTTGATCATTTTTGTAGCAGCTTTTGAATACCAGACTAGTACTACAATCACTAGCACCTATTACCGATTTTGGTTTGAGGATAGAAAGAAAAAATTGGAGTAAACACATCATCTTGTTGAAATGGTTAGAGTATTTTGCTGGAGAACAAACTTAGGTACACACTCAGACAGTACTGAAGTGAAACAGGCGGTTTGATTGTTTCCTTGTTTCAGGCTGCTGGAGATCATTAGCAACAAGGTCTTTGCAATCCAGCCAGACAACGTGTTACTAGAGTGCATCACCAACTCGACAGGGACGAAGGTTTACCGCATCGAGGAGGTACCTCTGGATGAGATGGAGGTCGCAGAGGACGAGGCCCTCGTGCCAGTCGCACACTTCCAGAAGGTACTTTCTTTCTCTCTTCCATATATGTACAGAAGGTGCTTCTTTCCTCTCTTCCATATATGTACAGAAGGTACTTCTTTTCCCTCTTCCATATATGTACAGAAGGTGCTTCTTTCCTCTCTTCCATATATGTAGAGAAGATATTTCTTTTCTCTCTTCCATATATGTACAGAAGGTACTTCTTTTCTCTCTTCCATATATGTAGAGAAGATACTTCTTTTCTCTCTTCCATATATGTAGAGAAGATACTTCTTTTCTCTCTTCCATATATGTACAGAAGGTGCTTCTTTTCTCTCTTCCAAATATGTAGAGAAGGTGCTTCTTTTCTCTCTTCCATATATGTAGAGTAGGTACTTCTTTTCTCTCTTCCATATATGTAGAGAAGGTGCTTCTTTTCTCTCTTCCATATATGAACAGAAGGTACTTCTTTTCTCTCTTCCATATATGTACAGAAGGTACTTCTTTTCTCTCTTCCATATATGTACAGAAGATACTTCTTTTCTCTCTTCCATATATGTACAGAAGGTGCTTCTTTTCTCTCTTCCAAATATGTAGAGAAGGTGCTTCTTTTCTCTCTTCCATATATGTAGAGTAGGTACTTCTTTTCTCTCTTCCATATATGTAGAGAAGGTGCTTCTTTTCTCTCTTCCATATATGAACAGAAGGTACTTCTTTTCTCTCTTCCATATATGTACAGAAGGTACTTCTTTTCTCTCTTCCATATATGTAGAGAAGATACTTCTTTTCTCTCTTCCATATATGTACAGAAGGTACTTCTTTTCTTTCTTCCATATATGTACAGAAGATACTTCTTTTCTCTCTTCCATATATGTACAGAAGGTACTTCTTTTCTCTCTTCCATATATGTAGAGAAGATACTTCTTTTCTCTCTTCCATATATGTACAGAAGGTACTTCTTTTCTCTCTTCCATATATGTAGAGAAGATACTTCTTTTCTCTCTTCCATATATGTACAGAAGGTACTTCTTTTCTCTCTTCCATATATTTACAGAAGATACTTCTTTTCTCTCTTCCATATATGTAGAGAAGGTGCTTCTGTTCTCTCTTCCATGTACAGAAGATACTTCTTTTCTCTCTTCCATATATGTACAGAAGATACTCTTTTCTCTCTTCCATATATGTGGAGAAGGTGCTTCTTTTCTCTCTTCCATATATGTACAGAAGGTACTTCTTTTCTCTCTTCCATATATGTAGAGAAGATACTTCTTTTCTCTCTTCCATATATGTAGAGAAGGTGCTTCTTTTCTCTCTTCCATATATGTACAGAAGGTACTTCTTTTCTTTCTTCCATATATGTAGAGATTACTTCTTTTCTCTCTTCCATATATGTACAGAAGGTACTTCTTTTCTTTCTTCCATATATTGCAGAAGATGCTTCTTTTCTCTCTTCCATATATGCAGAGGTACTTCTTTTCTCTCTTCCATATATGTGGGGAATTGCTTTGCTTTCTCTCTTCCATATATGTACAGAGGTGCTTCTTTCTTTCTTCCATATATGTGTAGAGAAGATGCTTCTTTCTCTCTTCCATATATGTACAGAGGTACTTCTTTTCTTTCTTCCCATGTAATGTAGAAGATACTTCTTTTCTCTCTTCCATATATGTACAGAAGGTACTTCTTTTCTCTCTTCCATATATGTAGAGAAGATACTTCTTTTCTCTCTTCCATATATATGTACAGAAGGTACTTCTTTTCTCTCTTCCATATATGTAGAGATGATACTTCTTTTCTCTCTTCCATATATGTACAGAAGGTACTTCTTTTCTCTCTTCCATATATGTAGAGAAGGTGCATCTTTTCTCTCTTCCATATATGTAGAGAAGGTGCTTCTTTTCTCTCTTCCATATATGTACAGAAGGTACTTATTTTCTCTTCCATATACGTAGAGAAGATACTTCTTTTCTCTCTTCCATATATGTAGAGAAGGTACTTCTTTTCTCTCTTCCATATATGTAGAGAAGGTGCTGCTTTTCTCTCTTCCATATATGTAGAGAAGGTACTTCTTTTCTCTCTTCCATATATGTAGAGAAGATACTTCTTTTCTCTCTTCCATATATGTACAGAAGGTACTTCTTTTCTCTCTTCCATATATGTACAGAAGATACTTCTTTTCTCTCTTCCATATATGTACAGAAGGTGCTTCTTTTCTCTCTTCCATATATGTAGAGTAGGTACTTCTTTTCTCTCTTCCATATATGTAGAGAAGGTGCTTCTTTTCTCTCTTCCATATATGAACAGAAGGTACTTCTTTTCTCTCTTCCATATGTGTACAGAGGTACTTCTTTTCTCTCTTCCATGTATGTGAGAGAAGATGCTTCTTTCTCTCTTCCATATGTGTACAGAGGAATTGCTTCTTTTTCTTTCTTCCATATATGTACAGAAGATGCTTCTTTTCTCTCTTCCATGTATCATTTTAAGGAAGGTACTTCTTTTCTTTCTTCCATGTCCTAGAGATGCTTTTCTCTCTTCCATATGTGTACAAGAGGTACTTCTTTTCTCTCTTCCATATATGTACAGAAGGTACTTCTTTTCTTTCTTCCATATATGTAGAGAAGATACTTCTTTTCTCTCTTCCATATATGTACAGAAGGTACTTCTTTTCTCTCTTCCATATATGTAGAGAAGATACTTCTTTTCTCTCTTCCATATATATGTACAGAAGGTACTTCTTTTCTCTCTTCCATATATGTAGAGAAGATACTTCTTTTCTCTCTTCCATATATGTACAGAAGGTACTTCTTTTCTCTCTTCCATATATGTAGAGAAGGTGCATCTTTTCTCTCTTCCATATATGTAGAGAAGGTGCTTCTTTTCTCTCTTCCATATATGTACAGAAGGTACTTCTTTTCTCTTCCATATACGTAGAGAAGATACTTCTTTTCTCTCTTCCATATATGTAGAGAAGGTACTTCTTTTCTCTCTTCCATATATGTAGAGAAGGTGCTTCTTTTCTCTCTTCCATATATGTAGAGAAGGTACTTCTTTTCTCTCTTCCATATATGTAGAGAAGATACTTCTTTTCTCTCTTCCATATATGTACAGAAGGTACTTCTTTTCTCTCTTCCATATATGTACAGAAGATACTTCTTTTCTCTCTTCCATATATGTACAGAAGGTACTTCTTTTCTCTCTTCCATATATGTACAGAAGATACTTCTTTTCTCTCTTCCATATATGTACAGAAGGTACTTCTTTTCTCTCTTCCATATATGTACAGAAGATACTTCTTTTCTCTCTTCCATATATTTAGAGAAGATACTTCTTTTCTCTCTTCCATATATGTACTGAAGATACTTCTTTTCTCTCTTCCATATATGTACAGAAGATACTTCTTTTCTCTCTTCCATATATTTACAGAAGATACTTCTTTTCTCTCTTCCATATATGTAGAGAAGGTGCTTCTGTTCTCTCTTCCATGTACAGAGGATACTTCTTTTCTCTCTTCCATATATGTACAGAAGATACTCTTTTCTCTCTTCCATATATGTGGAGAAGGTGCTTCTTTTCTCTCTTCCATATATGTACAGAAGGTACATCTTTTCTCTCTTCCATATATGTACAGAAGATACTTCTTTTCTCTCTTCCATATATGTAGAGAAGGTACTTCTTTTCTCTCTTCCATATATGTACAGAAAGTACTTCTTTTCTCTCTTCCATATATGTACAGAAGATACTTCTTTTCTCTCTTCCATATATGTAGAGAAGGTGCTTCTGTTCTCTCTTCTGTATTTGTACAGAAGGTACTTATTTTCTCTCTTCCATATATGTAGAGAAGGTACTTATTTTCTCTCCTCCATATATATACAGAAGGTACTTCTTTTCTCTCTTCCATGTATATACAGAAGGTACTTCTTTTCTCTTCCATATATGTAGAGAAGGTACTTCTTTTCTCTTTTCCATATACAGCTGTATGTAGAGAAGGTACTTCTTTTCTCTTTTCCATATATGTAGAGAAGATACTTCTTTTCTCTCTTCCATATACAGCTGTATGTAGAGAAGGTGCTTCTTTTCTCTCTTCCATATATGTAGAGAAGATACTTCTTTTCTCTCTTCCATATACAGCTGTATGTAGAGAAGGTGCTTCTTTTCTCTCTTCCATATATGTAGAGAAGGTACTTCTTTTCTCTCCTCCATATATGTAGAGAAGATACTTCTTTTCTCTCTTCCATATATGTACAGAAGGTACTTCTTTTCTCTCTTCCATATATGTAGAGAAGATACTTCTTTTCTCTCTTCCATATATGTAGAGAAGGTGCTTCTGTTCTCTCTTCTGTATTTGTACAGAAGGTACTTATTTTCTCTCTTCCATATATGTAGAGAAGGTACTTATTTTCTCTCCTCCATATATATACAGAAGGTACTTCTTTTCTCTCTTCCATGTATATACAGAAGGTACTTCTTTTCTCTTCCATATATGTAGAGAAGGTACTTCTTTTCTCTTTTCCATATACAGCTGTATGTAGAGAAGGTGCTTCTTTTGTCTCTTCCATATATGTAGAGAAGATACTTCTTTTCTCTCTTCCATATACAGCTGTATGTAGAGAAGGTGCTTCTTTTCTCTCTTCCATATATGTAGAGAAGATACTTCTTTTCTCTCTTCCATATACAGCTGTATGTAGAGAAGGTGCTTCTTTTCTCTCTTCCATATATGTAGAGAAGGTACTTCTTTTCTCTCCTCCATATATGTAGAGAAGATACTTCTTTTCTCTCTTCCATATATGTACAGAAGGTACTTCTTTTCTCTCTTCCATATATGTACAGAAGGTACATCTTTTCTCTCTTCCATATACAGTCGCGCCTCGTTATAATGCAGTGGTCGGGGTCTATGAAATGAATCCACGTTATAAACGGGGCGCGTTATAAACATTTGTGCGTTCCCGTATCTGCCGTCATGGGCGCTACGACGACGACCGACACTGCTGCTGCACGAAGAACGCCATCGAAGACAAAGTGTCCACGTCACAGAGTCTATACACAGTTTATGAAGCTTATTACACTGCCAGCCAACGTCAGTGTGTATTCCGTTTAAATGTCATACACTTTGGACAATGTTGAATGTTGAACTGAATAAAAGTCATGAATTGTGTACCGTTTTTAAATAAACAACGGACCAACAAGCCACGGTTAACTGAACGATAATATGGTACCGCTGACATAAGATCTGAAATAATGACCTGGCACTCGGCAGCCGAATACGCAAATGATTTGACAAATGCTGTGTTAGAGTTGATAAAGGATTAAAAACTATAAGTACGCTCACAATTGGCTTAACTTCGTCTTTCAATAAATAACAAAATACCAATTTGGAAAGCACATTTAATGTACCAAACAATATTACGGTTCACCAATTCAAATGCGGTTGACGAATTAATATTTAGGTGCACCAGTACAGGCAGTAGCTTTGTGTTCATCTCAGCGAAAAGCTAATTATTTGTTACGCAATGTTAGCTTACTGGTCTTGCTTACTAAGCTGTATTAAAACGTATTTAACCCATTCTTAAGCAAGGCGTATTTGTGAATTTCAATTGCAGTTTACAAGCCGCCCTGTGCTGAAACCAGGCGAACTTGCGATCCGCAGAAGCCATGAGCATGACTAGTAGATTGGAAACAATTCGTTTGATATCGGCGCAAATTAAACAATACCTCGCTCCACATTTACTGTTCCTAAAGTTAAAATTGACCATAATTATAGTCAAAGAAACTTATACCTTTGATAGCATTGGCAGTGCAGAATAAACAATGGCAACGTAGTGATGCGCCTCACACTTGATTCGTTGCAGTTGTACGTCAGCGTTAAATTTATTGTCCGCCAACTAGTCTTTCAATATACACATGTCATGGACAAAGACGGGGATAACTTCACACAAAACAATTGTCAGTTATTACTGTGTTAATATAGTTTGTCATAGCACCCATTTCCCCCCTGGCGGCAGAAATTCAGGGTCCACGACCGACCACGTTATAACCGAATCCGCGTTATAACGGAGCACGTTATAACGAGGCGCGACTGTATGTACAGAAGGTACTTCTTTTCTCTCTTCCATGTATGTACAGAAGGTACTTGGTTTCTCTTTCATATATGTACAGAAGTTTCTTCTTTTGTCTCTTCCATATATGTACAGATGGTACTTGGTTTCTCTTTCATATATGTACAGAACTTTCTTGTTTTCTCTTTTCCATATATGTACGGAAGGTACTTCTTTTCTCTCTTCCATATATGTACAGAAGGTACTTCTTTTCTCTTCCATATATATATATACAGAAGGTACTTCTTTTCTCTCTTCCAAATATGTACAGAAGGTACTTCTTTTCTCTCTTCCATATATGTACAGAAGGTACTTCTTTTCTCTCTTCCATATATGTACAGAAGATACTTCTTTTCTCTCTTCAATATATGTACAGAAGGTACTTCTTTTGTCTCTTCCATATATGTAGAGAAGGTGCTTCTTTTCTCTCTTCCATATATATATATACAGAAGGTACTTCTTTTCTCTCTTCCATATATGTACAGAAGGTACTTCTTTTCTCTCTTCCATATATATATATATACAGAAGGTACTTCTTTTCTCTCTTCCAAATATGTACAGAAGGTACTTCTTTTCTCTCTTCCATATATGTACAGAAGGTACTTCTTTTCTCTCTTCCATATATGTACAGAAGATACTTCTTTTCTCTCTTCAATATATGTACAGAAGGTACTTCTTTTGTCTCTTCCATATATGTAGAGAAGGTGCTTCTTTTCTCTCTTCCATATATATATATACAGAAGGTACTTCTTTTCTCTCTTCCATATATGTACAGAAGGTACTTCTTTTCTCTCTTCCATATATATATATATACAGAAGGTACTTCTTTTCTCTCTTCCAAATATGTACAGAAGGTACTTCTTTTCTCTCTTCCATATATGTACAGAAGGTACTTCTTTTCTCTCTTCCATATATGTAGAGAAGATACTTCTTTTCTCTCCAATATATGTACAGAAGGTACTTCTTTTCTCTCTTCAATATATGTACAGAAGGTACTTCTTTTGTCTCTTCCATATATGTATAGAAGGTAATTTTTTCTCTGCCACATATGTGTAGAAGGTACATCCTTTCTCTCTTCCATGTACATACAGAAGGTACATCCTTTCTCTCTTCCATGTACATACAGAAGGTAATTCTTTTGTTTCTTGTATACATCCAGAAGGTACTTTTCTCTTCCATATGTTCAGAAGGTACTTCTTTTTTATCTCTTCCATACTTCCAGAAAGTACTTTTTCCTGTATCTGCCTGCTATATATGTCATAGTTTGTATTTCATGTTAATATACATTTATTAAAACTAGGAGCCTCTTAATTACAATGACTTCATGACTAGATAATGTATAATATTCCCTACATGTTCATGAATTTAATTATTTATGTTATAACTATATAGACCATTTCGTGAAACTTGTTTGACAACTGTTTCCCCCAGCACAGTGTCCTGGTAGGTTTGTAATAGGAAGTGTTGTGATTGCCAGAATAGAAATTGCGATCTCAATATGACTGACCAGTTAATCTTACCAAAATTTGAATGTTTTACATGTGAAATTGGTTACTGCATGAAATGGTGACATATTTATTTTTGGTTCCAGGAGATATTCTCAACATTTGGTACACCGTTTATGATTAAAATGAAACATGTAAGTATTGCATAACGTACTATTTCTTTAAGCAAACAAAACATTGCAAGTCTTGATTTGAAATGTTCCCTTGGTTCTCTAGTAAATACGGTAGTAATTGTGGTAGCGTGTTATATCAGATAAGTTCAACTGCATTTAGATGAAAAATGTATGCTTACATTTGTGAACAAGTGCGTGGCATACGTTTGTGTGTTTTGTGCATGTATATAAGTAGTTCCAATGTGTACTAATACATATTTTGTGTTTCAGGGAGAACCGTTTGCGCAGGTGAAAGAAAGGATACAACTCAAACTGGAAATACATGAGAAAGAATTTGAAAAGGTGCAGTGATTGGTTGATATTAAGTAACTATTTCGTAATATATTGCCTTTGTTTGCGTAGAGAACATTGCTTTCAACCATGGAACACATATTGAACATTGATTTTTCAAATGTGTCGAAACATAACGAAATGAGTCGGATGTCAGTGAACTTGATTTTTAGAAAACACCGTTTTTACGTTGCACAGTGATTTTGGATGATTTTGACTTTTTGTGTCCAAATGATACCTTAATGTCTTTTCTATCGATTGTCAATTTTGTACTCATTTGTATTAATACCCGGGTAATAGAACCTTTTTAGAAAGAGTATATGCAACATTTCATGCATGAATTCCATAAAATAAAAGCGATAAATGACACATGTTCACGTTACAATTTTTGGGATATCCCTCAACGGAAAGCGGACATATTTGGTACTACGGGAAAGCCCAGCTTGTCCACTTTCCATATGTGGCATGGTAATTCCACGTTTACGTCAACTTTAGCCAATAATAGCGCATGACACAGAGGCCTATATGTAAACAAAGGTCATCTGCCGCTGGCCGTGAGACTGAAACAGGTCCCCTCATTGGCTAACTCTACGTGTGCGTTGACAGTGAGTAGGTCTTGGGAGTGTGTATTTCACATGCACTGATTGATCAGTGAAATTGAACCAAAACGGCCGAATTTGGAATAATAACACAAGTGTAGTGATGTTTGACCACTCATTGTAGTCTTCAACGTCGGGGCTTTTCCCTTGTAGATGGACGATTAAATTAATAAAACCACAAAGCTTAGGTGTTATAATTATCTGTATACTGCGTAGCAATTATCTAAAGTTTCATTACATTCAACTGTCTCGATGTCATGTTACGTTATTGCTCGGTTATTATACGGCGTTTGTACGTGCAGTGATTATGTAATGTTATAATTATTTTTACAACAGTTACAAAGTGTTTTTTTGGTCATAATATTATTAGTAGGTCACGTATCACGTATTTGGTTCATATTTACACTGTGCAAAATTTCAGAGAAATCTATTATGTGTAACTAAGGTAATTTGAAGAAAACGTATAAACATGTAAATGAACTGTGTTTTCTCAATTTGAACGTTTCTACCCCAGTCATGTTCACTGCAGCGTAACTTTGGCTGTAAGTGAGCTAGGTCCATGTTCTCTGTGGCATAACTTTGGCTGTGATTGAGCTAGGTCCATGTTCTCTGTGGCGTAACTTTGGCTGTAAGTGAGCTAGCTCCATGTTCACTGCAGCGTAACTTTGGCTGTAAGTGAGCTAGCTCCATGTTCACTGCAGCGTAACTTTGGCTGTAAGTGAGCTAGCTCCATGTTCACTGTGGCATAACTTTGGCTGTGAGTGAGCTAGGTCCATGTTCTCTGTGGCATAACTTTGGCTGTGAGTGAGCTAGGTCCATGTTCTCTGTGGCATAACTTTGGCTGTGAGTGAGCTAGCTCCATGTTCACTGCGGCATAACTTTGGCTGTGAGTGAGCTAGGTCCATGTTCACTGTGGCATAACTTTGGCTGTGAGTGAGCTAGGTCCATGTTCACTGTGGCATAACTTTGGCTGTGAGTGAGCTAGGTCCATGTTCACTGTGGCATAACTTTGGCTGTGAGTGAGCTAGGTCCATGTTCACTGTGGTATAATTTTGGGTGTGAGTGAGCTAGGTCCATGTTCACTTCGGCATAACTTTGGCTATGAGTGAGCTAGGTCCATGTTCACTGTGGCATAACTTTGGCTGTGATGAGCTAGGTCCACGTTTTATGCACCATTGGAAAGCTTAACATATCGTCTGTTTAATTTTTGACATGTGACTCATTTTGTTAAGACTCAACACAAATGTTAAGGAGATAAATGAATCAAGAAATAGGTAAATTTAACCAAATCTTGAAATATATAAAGGAAAAGTGTAAAGGATCTACCGGTACTAATTCATTCAAATGTACAGGTGTATTTACAGGTGTATTTACTGCGATGGCATTTTTTTTACCATGTTTGCATTAACAAAACGAGCCAAACACTTTGAATTAGTTTTTCACAAACATGCATTTTTCATGTTAACTTTTGGGTTGTCTTCATTTTTTAAAAGACTTGAAACTTGCTACAGAAACCCATGTTTAGACAAGTTCCTGCAGTTGCTACTTTTTATTGAAATCCTCTGAAAATGTCAGGTTTTAAGTTAAAAAAAGTACAATTCATTGTTTTCAATCAGGGAACAAATTATAGAATTCTTTCAATATCTTGCAAGTAGTGAGTTGGATAGATTCGGATGGAATGTTTATAGGAACTTAGTCTCAATGTTTTCAGTTCAAGTTTGCCCTGGTGACGATGGGAAAACACACGTATCTGCCCGAGGACAGCAACTTCACGGTTGATCTGGCAGAGTTCCGACCGCGGCCACTGCAAGGTCAGTTTCTCTGGACAGTATCATATTAACATTTATTCTTTCACTCAGGTGCTGTGTGGGATTATGTTTAACTGTGGTTTAGTCATGCGTGTCATCCCCCAATCAATAGGTAATCAAAGCGAGTGCAGATGGGAATTAGGCCTTATGGTACTAAAGGTCTCAAGAAAAGGTAAAGTTCTTATAACATTTTAGTATCCACTTTGAAGTACCGCTGAAAGCAACTTTCTGGCAGACCTGTTTATAATAAAACCTTCTCAATTTTCAGTGGAAGCATTCAGCTGTTTGAATTATTGTGTGAATACTGTTTGTACATGTCCTTGCCAGGTAGTCATTGATACAGTTGAGTGAACCAAGACCATGTGCAGTAAACACAATTGCTGCCGGCCGACTATTGCTCCTGATGTTGGCTCTGTGTTGTTTTCCCCACAGGAAGTGGCATGCAGACGAATCCGTGGCTGGGTCTGGATCATGTGAACAAGGCACCAAAGAGGTCCCGCTACAGCTACTTGGAGAAGGCCATCAAGATCCACAACTGATGCCACCTAGTGGCCATTGCCATAGAAATGAATGTGGCTCCACAGAGAGAACTTGTTCGATATACAGCTCATAACATAAACTTGTCGCCGATATGTGATTGGTGGCACACAGTTGCACCAGTTCACCAATGTCGATTAAATCGAACAGACTCGTCTTGGCAGACACCAAGCGATTGCTTGCTCTTTGGTGTACTGTCAGACAGGTGGCAGCACTGGTGCATTGAGCCCGCTGCATCTGTTGTGTAATTTTTGCAGCATCAATCTCCACAGGGGAAGGTCACGATTCCTGATTTCTCAACTCGGACATGTTGCAGTACATTATTTAAAAATGATTGTATCTGCTATAATTAGATGTGATGTTTCATGAAGGACCTTACTGGTTTAATAAATGGAATAGGTGATTTTGCTGCATCGATTACAGTATTCTTCAGTTGACATGGCTAAGTTGATTAGCATATGTGAGATTTTTGTAGCAGCTACGGTATGCACAAAGTACAGTTTTCCAAACCAGCCGTTCCGAAAATTTAAAAACAACACTGGCTGTTTTGACTGCAGACGTTGAATAACGGATCTGAGTAGTCACTCAATCAGTCATCTGATGTAAGCTTTATGCAATTAACGCTCAGCTGACTGGGTTTTGAATTGACTTGTTTGTATAGAAAGGCAACGGGCAGTTGCGCATGTACATTGAGTATTGTGGTTATTTAATAGAGGACTGTATAAACCTTGTTGTCGTTCATTGGCATTCATTATAAACTTGCATGAATTTTATTGGATGCACAATGACAGCTTTATTGGGCGGCTGTTGATCACCTGCACAGTCATATGTTAGGCATTTTATTTTTGTATATTTTGCAGTACCACCTTCTCACCTTTCGTCAAACGGTGGCATGAAGTGACGCAAGTTACGCAAACAGATGAGTCACACGAGAAAACTTCCTGGTGTTTGGATAAGTTTTGCAAATTGTCAAAATCTGGTTATAAGAAAACAATTATATCAGGTGTAATAAGAAACAGGTTTTGAAACAACCGATTTATCAGTATTAAAGATTGATAGATATTTGCTCAAAATTGTGTTCTTTGTTTCCGGTTTAATAATGGTTTGCTGACTATTCCAGGGATGACACTCTCTGCTCATGTTGTTTTGGGTTTTTGTTATTTTGCTTTGTCGATAATTATAGTATGCTAAACAGCGATATGTATGGAATGATGCTACTTTGTAATATACTTACTTCAGTTGAGTAGCAATGTGACGTTAATTCATCACAACTGTCGCTGCACTGTAACTCACTACATTGTTGTAGCACTGTCACAAGATATGCTTGGTTCTACCACTCAGACACTTATGCATGCCATAGTAAGACACAAGTATCGCATGTGAACTTTCCTGTACAAGATGAATGTCATCGGAATACGAGGAACATCCATTGTTTCTGCGAGGTCATTTGATGAAAATGTCCTTTCTTTCCTTCCAGCATTCGGCACTTTCTTTTAACTGACTACTCTGTATATATGTTGTGGTTAACAGAACCGGAAGGTCTTATGAGGCCTCATTCAACTAGTCAGTCTTTTTCAGAAGCTGAAGCCAAGTTGGTCACACTGGGGCATCGTTCTCAGCAGTTCTTTTAAGTCCCCAGTTAATGAGACAGAAAATGTGTTATTTAAACAAGGTGGCCACTGTGCAAATTCTCATATCCACAATGTATGGAACTATTCTATTGTGGGCAAAGGTCATATATATATACTGGACCTACAGTTGGAGACAGTCGTTTCACACATGCTGTATTTGCATGCCCCGACTTTTGTTATGGCATGCCTGGAGGCAGTGTGTAGCATTATTCGTCAAATTAAAGTTTTGAAGACATTAAATAGCACTTAATACTCTACTTGGTTTCATTTGTGTACTTTATTCAGCCCAGGAATAACTCGATTGTATGAACATTATTAATCACTGTTTGAAAGGTTGTTGAACAGTGACGATTGTTTTAGCAACGATGCTTCACTAAAACTTGTTCAGTTGTTTATTATTTCAGTAAATTATCATTTGAAATGTTCCGCAGACAAAACACTCGATACTCACAAAGGCCATTTTTATTACAGTTTCTTATGTTTCCACAATGTAATTAAAACGTGTAACATCAATACTATTCAAAATATCTATGAAATGTGATAGCTACAAATATAGTTGTAATGGCGCCTGTCCTGTAATTGGTTTCTAGAACGATGTTTTCTTGTTCATTGGACATGAAAAACAGATAACTTGCTGACCTAACATCACATTTAGTACAGCATATAAGTATGTTATCTAGATATTACATGTCCACATAGGTATGAAATGTATCGTACTGCCAGCAAATTATTTTACATATTTTTTCATGCTATTAATTCTAGGCCATCCTACAAATGTTCAAACTGAATAGTCTAATTCTAGACCATCCTGCAAATGTTCAGTGACCAATCGTTATGGACATCAGACTTTAAATACCAAATTTATCATAGTGCGTCACTGAATGTTCGCTGTGAAAATCAACTATGATTGTTCGGTCACACTATCAAATTTATGTAACTTGTACCTACCACAACATGGTCTTCTTATCAGTAAGCTCCTTTTTCCATGCTTTTAGAACACATCAGCATCATACATGCATGGCTATAAGCTGGGTGATGCATGTTCTCCTTCCCCCCTGGCAGAGGTAGAGTTCCCACTTGACTAAGTAGTAGAGATCGAGTAGTTTGATGTTTTGGGAGCCTCAAGGGTATGCAGTTGGTGGTCTTATAGGGGTGTAATTGGATGAGAGGGGTGCACAGTCGAAAAACACATCCCCCAAGTCTGTTGATCCAGAAAACATACAACTGAAAAAGCGTACAACACACAACTGAGACAAGAAAATGGGGGTCAACAAAAATTATTTGTGGAGGCCTCTGTACTGCTGACCTGGCCTGTCTGCCTTACCCTAAATACAACACTGATGACGATGCGGACATTGTCATTTTGAGGTAATAAATTATTATGGGCATATCAAAACAAAACATTACATAGAAATATAATTTTATTCATGTAAGAAAATACAATAAAGTACCTGTGCTAAATACAGTAAAGTACCTGTGCTAAATACAATAAAGTACCTGTGCTAAATACAATAAAGTACCTGTGCTAAATACAATAAAGTACCTGTGCTAAATACAGTAAATGACTGCATAGACTACAGTAGTATTATAATAGTAGGCTAGGCCTAGGGTACTAGTAATATAAACAAAGGTTAAACATAAATCATAGTTAAGATGAACACAATTTTTTATTTATGAACATCTACTGATTATGGAAACGTTGTTTTGTGATCAGTGATGTTAATTTTAGGCGATAAACACAAAGGTTAAGCATAAATCATAGTTACGATGAACACCATTTTTGGGCCGAAGGTCCAACGGACTATTGCCATCACTCTCCGTCCGCCGTCAGCTGCCGTATCTCAGAAACCGTCCAGCAACTTTTTCTCTAATTTTTCATAGCCATCTTAGGGCACTGCCACTATGCACGAGAAATCTGTATTTGATTGAATAGTTCTAAGGGCCTCCAAAGGCCCCAAAACGTAATTTTTTTACATTTTTTCAAAAACTGGTCAGTAACGTTTTCCTCTAATTTTGCATAGACGTATCTTAGGGTAGTGTCACTGTACATAAGAAATTTGATTGAATCATTTTAAGGGCACCTCAGGGCCTCCCCAAAGAGTTAAATGGTCACATTTTCTTTGTATCTGCTCGAGCTTGCTGATTCAGTTTGGCAGAGTGCCAATATCTTGTGTAATGTACTCCTCACCCCCACCCCACTTTGGAGCCTAGTGGTCCAGCTTGCTATTGTGCCATTGAGACCTTGACTAATCTTTAATTGGTCACAGGCAGAGCAGAGGCATTAGACCCCTGTTAAACTGACCAGTTCAAAACTATTGATTTTCTATAATTGCAAGTTATGTTTATTTTGATGTTCATTTAATTATTATAAAATGGTGACTGTGCTGTCTATTGGCTAAAGCAGACCTGCCTACCATTCCGGATTGTCGGGAATTATTCCTGAAATACACCTCAAACTACGGTATTACGGCGAGGGATGAAAATATTACGGATTCTTTCGTTGTCACTATGATCGTCAATCACTTCCGTGCTCCTCAAATTTAGCTTAACTTCTTTCAACAGGTGACAGCATATTTACGCTGCTTATTGTGCATGGTTTTTCATTCGCTGCTTCTGGTCGTAATCTGACCAATAGGAAACAGCGTTACGACAAATTCGCATTTCCGCGCTCATGGCGCTCAAACAAGACGAAGTCACGACTCACGTGGCACGAAATGATGGCGTGGATCGAAACGGCACCACTACCAGCCAAGAAGAAACGTGTGGTGCAAACGTTTATAACAGCATGCACGCAGACATGGCCCGCATTGTCAAGTTTAAAGAAGGGGGTCGACTTTACATACTGCCATATACGCGAAATTTATTTTCCTATTTCACATGACATGGTGGCCGGGATAATTGTAGGTACTTACTACGTCGTTAGACTAGTACTACTACTAGTGACAGGAGTGGATGTTGTACTTGTAGTGTCAGGCCAACTGACTACTAAGACTAAGTTAGCGTATTTATTGAGTTTAGTATATCATTTTCAGGGATATGCTTATGTATATACTAGAGTTGAGACTTGAGTAGACTAGACGATGCCGACGACTAGCGTAACGTAATGGTTTTGCCGTCCCCCGGCACGACTTTGTGTTTGTGTTTGACTTTGATGTAGTCAAGCTACTATACTGTGAAGTCTATAGCCTGGCCCTAGGGATACCGGCTACTAATATTAATCCTAATGACACCACACAAATAGACAATGACGTGACGTATTGTTATAATTTGTCATGTTTTTGTAGTCAGCATGCTGTTTTTTTAAATTTACATAAAATCAGAATTACAATGTGTATAGCTATAGACGTATTTGCATTACAGTTACGCTTGTTCACGTTTGATTTCCACCAATGCTGGTTATGAACATCTAAATAACCTTGTTAACTGAACGCTTCAAAACACCTCATAGTTTATTAGAGACAATTATGTTTTGGGTGCAACTATCGTCATAGTCACAGTATTAAAGTATTACTGACAGTGGTGTTCTTTTCCTGACATTATCTGACACGGTTCTGAGCTATTACTGACAGCAAGCCTATATTCCTGAAAATCAGTGTAAATGGGAAGATGGATTACTGACAGGAAGTTTTTGGGGTAGGCAGGTTTGCTAAAGATGTATTATCACCTGTAGGTGACAAACATAGAAAATTAGTATTCTGGAAATCTATAGAGTGAAATATTATACATTTTACTGCCAAGCCTTGTGTAGACATGGTACTATGTAAATCAGTTGTATCAATATAAACTAATACTTACAGATTCACAAAATAGTTGACACCTGAAACAACCAAATGTCAACCATTAGAAGAGTTGACATAGTTCCACTATACACAAGAAATCTGTATTTCATTGAATCATTCTAGTATCATCAGCATACAGTAGAACATACATTTTCAAGAAAATGTCTACATCATACTTAGGTTGTTTCTGACTGTAGGCGGTGGCCTCAGTGGTCAGATCTGCGCTTGTTTCTTTAAAAGCTCTACAGCTTCCTGGCAAGGCGGCTTTGTAGTCGTAGAGGAATTCTTCCGTTCTCCAGTGGTTATCTAGGCGGGTTTTAAATGAGTTGATACTAGATGCATTTACTACCTGTTCTGGTAAATTGTTCCACAATTTTGTAACTCCGATTGAAAAACTTTCGTTTCTTGTATATACAGTGAACGTTGTTGGAATAATTTCAAACTATGACCCCTTGTTCCTTCCTTTATTTCACAGTCTTTGCATAACATGACACTGTTAGAAGATACATTAATATCATACTTGCCTTTTAAGTGTTAACAGTTTATATACTTCTATCATATCTGTGCGTGTTCTTCTATATGCTAATGTAGGGAGTTTCTTAAATCTTTCCTGGTAATGAAATTAATATCCTTCATTCCTGGGAGTTGCTTAGTTGCACTGCTTTGAGTCAATAATAACCCCAATATATTTTTCTTCTTCTTTAAGATTTAACTCATAGATCATACTATTGATTTTTAAATTGTAAGTATACATATGTTCATTTTTGTTCCTATGTACATGAGTTTACATTTGTCTGGATGAAATTTTAATAACCTTTGACCATGATGTAAATTTATCTAAATCTTCTTTTAGTGTGTTATGTTATTAACTGTTCTAAAAAAATTAGTGTCATCTGCAAACATATATAGGTCTGAAGCTATATTGCTTGGTAGGTCGTTTATATACAGAATGAATAGGATTGGTCCTAGGACACTCCCCTCGGGGATGCCATTGGTTACACTTGTCCACTCAAAGTTTGTTCCGTTTATGCTGACCTATTGTATACGATCAGACAAGAATGCTTCAATCCATCTTAATGTTGAGCCTTTTATACCATATGATTCTAGTTTGCCTATCAATCTTCTGTGGGGGACGGTATCAAATGCCTTCATGAAATCTAAATACACTGTGTCTATAGAATTTCCTCTATCTAATGGTTTGGTCCAAGATTCCATAACATTTAACAGTTGTAGTACGGTTGAACGACCTTTAATAAAACCGTATTGTTGTTTACTGAAAAGGTTATTACTTGTCATATGATTAACAATGTGGTCTTTAATGCATTGTTCCATGCATTTGCATATTATACTCATTATACTTAATTTCCTGCATTTTTACGGCTTCCCTTTTTATATATTGCTGAGATCCTGCCCTGTTTCCATTCCTTTAGTAGTTCACCCATAGCTAGAGAATTATTAAAAAGCTAATGATCTACATAATTGGGTCGATAATTCTTTTAAGAATCTAGGGTGTATACCATCTGGTCCTACTGATTTACCCACATTGAGATTGTTTAGTTTTTCTTTAACCATTTCCTCCTCAATAGTCAAATTTTCCATGCTGTGTTTTAATTCCACCGGCGGGATGCGGGGGATGTCACCATCTGGTTCTACCTTGAAAACACTTGAGAAGACGTTATCTAAGACATCCGCCTTTTTCCTGTCAGAATGTGTCGGTCTCGATTTCGGGTCATTAGGACCCATGTTCAAATCTAAAACACCTTCCCTACTTTTTGTTTTGGAATTCATGTATTTCCATACTGCTTTTCGGTTTGACTTAGATTCTGTTGCTAACTTTGTTTCAAACTCCTTCTGAATCTTCCTTGTTAATTGACGGACTTGATTTCTAGCCCTACAGTATTCATTATAGTATTTCCCTTTTTTTCCAGATAACCATTCCGCAGTGTTTTTTTTAATTGTTTTTACCGATTTCTTATTTAGGGGTACTTTCCCCTTGTGTATGTTTGTGTTACTAACTACACTATGAGGTAGGAACTCATCCTCTATTTTTTTAATATGTCCCTTAAACTTTGTCCATTGGTCATCTATTTTACCATTGCCAATTACTTCTTCCCAATCAGTGTTATCCAATTGTTCCTTTATAATCTCCTTTTTCATAGTAGTATTTTTTCCATTTTCGACTTGCTAAATCAGCATAACACCTGAACGTTATCATGAGAACAGTGATCACTTTTCCCGAATGGACTCTCATGCACTATTTCATCTATCATACCTTTTTCGTTTGTTATGACTAAGTCCAGGAAGTTTGATTTGTTTCCTAATCGCCCCCTTGTGGGCCCTGTAACATGCTGGAAGAGAAAATTATCTCTTATATTTTCTACAAATTTTAATTTGGGATTCTTAACATTATCTGAGGTAGTACACCAATTCTGTCAGTCTATATTTGGGTAATTGAAGTCTCCAAGCAGAAGAAAGTGTGAGTGGTGATAGCTCATTGCCTCGCTAATCACTTTATGCAGATATTCATCATTGATGCTCGAACTCCCTGGGCTTCTAAAGACACATCCTATGAGAAGGTTATCTTTTTTATTTAATTTCATTTCCACCCACACTGACTCCTGAAAACGAGTCTCCAAAGACAGAAAGGGTGTTTCTTTAAGTGATTTATGTGTGTACATGACTACTCCTCTTCCTTGTATTCATCTAATGCCAGTTCTGCTGGGTTTAATAAATATTTGGTTTTACCTGTGTGATGACTATTATCATGCAATTGTTTTCTTGAACTCTAGTTTTGAACTCTGTGTACGGCAACAACAGGAAATACACACCATTGATAGGCAAACGTGTTCTTTTTATAGAAAATGTTAGTTTCTTTCTGTACCTGTCTACGTATGATAACCATTTGTCCGCCCTGCACACAATAAACAAGAAGCATCATGTGAATGACAAAAGGAAGATCACTGCCACTTAACCTGTAATATTTATATAAAACTGCTCTGCTACTGCTTGGTGGACAGTTAATTGGTGGCTCAAGTTTAAATACATCAGGACGTTTTTCACACCTGCATGGTAGTTTAGGCTCAGTAGTGTGCTGGCTAAAAAGGATAGTTGGCAGAAGAACTAACTTAAAAGTACCATTGCATCCATTTAGCCAGGCAGCAGTCACACTGCCCCAGTGTCTGCTGCTATGTAAACTCATAAAGCCTGGAGTAACTAGATGAATCTGCTTGTCAATAATTAAATACCCTGATCACAGATGCATAATGCAAATTCAACTTTTCCAACAATTTCATTGAACTTCAATATTACTGTATGGTTTACATCCTTCCCGAGTGCCACATTTCGTGCATCTTGCCAACTTACTGCCATTCTCTTCAACAGGCAAAAAATGCTCCCAAATGCTGTCCTTTGGCCTACCATCTTAAAACATGGTTACAACACAGCAGTATACCATACTTATGTAGAGCGTGAGACAATCTTAGCAACTGACCCTTGCCCCATGTTTCTGGATTTGTGGTGTGCACTGGGCAAATTTAAATCCAGTTATATGCAGCTCCAATTCAATCAATATTATGTCGTTACTTGCTACCGTTTTTAAGTCAAAATGCATGCTATGCATATATACCTTGTGAACAACTACTCGAATATTTTATTTCCAGGTGTATGTTCACTGGCATGCATATAGCATTTAACTTCCATCATAACCCTTAATGACCTGTAACTATGGTTCACCAAAAACATTTCATATAATTACAAATAAGTGTTATTTTGAAGAGCATTGAATTATCTACATGATAATACCTTTTAATATGTTGTTAAATTCACCTATTACATTCGTCAGTCAGTGGTCAGTCTCGCGTTAATGGAGGCTGTAAACAACTTGCCTATGCAGCTTAATAATATAATGCCACGATAGTTGTCTGGGTCATCTATTGACTCCTGCTTTTTGAATAATAGTCTTAATGATTCCAATACACCAATCTGTTGACACAATGCCAGATAATAGAACTAGGTTAAACATCTTAACAATAACTATAATTAGTTCTGTGGGGCTGTTTTTTAAGTATTAATTTATAACATTATCAATACCACATGCCTTTTTGTTTTTGAGTTTTTTATTTGCATTAGTGCCTAATCTTGCTTGAATGGTCTGTTTGTGTTCGTTTGACTGGGAAATCTTTCTTGGATCAAAAGGTATCTCACTAGCTGAGGTTTCACTTTCAGGTTTTTCACCGAGTTTTTCAAAGTGGTTCATAAACTTATCCAGTACATCCCAATATTCTGCAGGCTTCTTATGTTTTAGGTTGCGCAAGTTTTCATGTAACTGTTTATGGTAGCATTTTAATATTTGTTTTATAAATCATTTATACCCTCTAGTCAATTCTCTTAACTCTGCATTAGCTTGTCATTATTTATTTTCTTTAGTCTACCTTTTGCTCTCAAATAATCTGTACTCTTAGTTTTACACATAAAGACATCATCTGACATAACTTGCTAAGTCTTTGTAGCAGCACATTTGTACTTCCAGTGTATCATTGCAACATAACTACATTTGAATGTCATGTATGTACTATTTCCATGCAATCCATTTGCATGTATAATGTAAAACTTCAACAGCCATTTTCTTCATTTTCACTTTTTGACCCCTACCATGTTCAATGCTCCATAACTTCACAAATTTTTGTAGCAGTCATAATTTTTTAAACCGTGTAAAGCACCCTACCCAACCTTTACAAGAAAGTAAGAAAACAATGTTAACATTTTTCCGACTTTTCACTCATTTGGTCAGTCGGGATCACATATAGACGTATTAGTCTAAGATTTCAGGGCTCTTGGCTCATTTTTTATTTATGAACATCTACTGATTATGGAAACGTTGTTTTGTGATCAGTGATGTTAATTTCAGGTGATAGTTGGTTAGTTTTTTAAGAAGTGGGCTGGACATGTGGTTAGAATGGGAGTAAACTCAGTAGAACAGTTGGCAAAATCAAAGAAGGCAGATGCCTGGTCCTAGAGGAACGTTTTGAAGGAAAAAGGAGGTGAGGACGACTGCAAGATTTGGAGGAATTGGGAGGAGTGGGGAATGAGTGCGAACGATAGAGAGGAGTGGAAAAGGTTGATGTGATGGAGACGGCAGTGCAACATCAGGTGACAGTTGGGCTGAGGGGGGAGACAGACAAGAAAACGAGGATCAGTGTCGAGTCCAGCCTCACCCAACAGACACCGAAACAGTTTCAAACATGGAAACAAGAGGTCGGAGAACAACACTATGGCAGTTAGTCTCGGGTCATATTGTAGTGGACCATATTTGCATTTGAAAAGGATAAATGACGTTATCAGAACCAAACTTCCACAGCAATTTTAGACAGTCAAAGGCAAAGCTAAAAGAGTAAAGTTACCGGTACGGTGGTAGGCGGTAGTTGTTTTGTTTGGTTCACAAACCACTGGTGGCTTTATAAGTTTATTCTAAGAGTAAGATATTTTAGTTTAAAAGAAGACTATTTATCTTAGCAAATTCTGGATTCGACAGTGATTACATTTAAAAATAAAACAAACATTAATTTGGTCATGTTTCATGTTACACACTTGAGAACAACTTCTTACATGTCAGATTCGGTACTATACCAAACAATTGATTTTGGCGCGTCATTGCAGTTACCTTATTCTTTGCAATGCGGCAACATTATGTAACGATGGTTATTATTGGCTAATCACACCTTCAGGGCCATGGTAGCCAAGGCTATCACAATAGAATTAATTATGCCAATACTAGGTACGCAGTAACTAGGTAATTATATTTCATTGGTTATAAATAATAAGTCTGCCATCTGGTGGATAATAAAACAAATACGAAAAACTATTCGCCAGATGGCGATATAATTAGTAGGCGATTCATTTTTAGCGAAGGTACCGTGACATGCAACACATTTTATAACGCAACGAATGACCGTAAAACTAACAAAGTCAGCTAACATACACATTGTAGATCCAGCATTAATACAGATGTCATTTTGCATCATGGTTGCATAAATAATTTACGCTGCTAAGCGACATTCTTCATCCCCTTGCGAGTTGCGAGGTGATCGAGGTCCACGACCACGTCAGTCGTCACTGATTCGGTTTTGTTTTTGTTAAAAATATTGTAATTTCTTTTCATATCTCTGTGTTTTTCGCAATGACCTTCCATTCTTGCGTGTTCACACCTGCCTTCTATGTCCCTTTTTATGCTGTCATTCCATCTTAGCTTTGGTCTTCGTATAAGGTTATATACTTGTAATTGTATGTTTAAAAATTAGTCTTAGTTGACACGGATGTATTGTATGTATCATTTGAAATGTCTGATGGGTCGATATAAAACAAATTCTTCTTCTTCCTCTTCGTCGTTTGCAAAGAGGAAGACCAGAGCTAAGATGGCATGACAGCATGACAACTTCAAAAGAGACTTCAGCCTTAGGCTTAGCCCTGCCTCAGGTCAGGAGGGCTAAGCCTAAGGCTAAGCAACATTATTCTCTTTAATTTTTGTGTTGCCATGAAACTGACCGAGTTTACAGTCAGAGTGTTACTGCACTGACTGGCACTGCGGTGTCCTTAGACTTAAAATTTGTGTACCTAACATCATTTAAACACATCAGATATTGCGATGAAACAGTGCGTTTAATGTGATTTTTAGCGACGGAATAGCATACAGAAGTGAACCAGCCTGAATTGTTAACATATCGCGTTTGCCATGGCCATGCCCACGGCATGGGCGCATGGCCATGGCCTATGCCTCGAATTGCGCAGTTTTGCGCGGCCTAAACATAAACGTTCCCTAACTTTAAAACGGTATATGTAATCATAATAAGTATCTGCCCTTTCAGACCCATGGCGTTTTTAGTGAATTTCTACTCTGGGAGGGGCCATTGTCCCAAAAGGGTATTTACTGTGGTAGAAAGGGCACGCACGCACACACATTCACGCGCGCACACGTACGCACACGCAAGCATGCAGGACAGTGTTATATGTGCATCCTTGTGGCGAAACAAATTACAGTTGTTGTAATCAGTGACATTATGTTATGTGACATTATGACATTATGTTATGTGACATTATGTGAGAGCAAAGCTTAAACAAAATATTAATATTTGGCTGCCGTATTGAATTTATGTAAATTATCTATTCGTCCAATCAAATTGTAAAATATCCTAAGTACATTCGTCTATCCCAAAATACCACTATATATTTTGTAACACAAATATTTTATCTGAGAGCAAAGATACGACATCCGAAGCAACACGCACTAGGTGCAAATTAACGAAGAAGATCGAGTTGTAAAAAAAATTATTTTACAATTAACGAACGCAGAAAATAATGTCTACAAAGCTTACAAAGTTTATTTTCTTCACATTCGACACACAACAAAACAACGTATAACATGTGAACATCGAGAATGATCGAGAAGGGATTTAGATGGACAATGGCGTGTATAGTTCTCTCCGCTCGGTTCAGTTTCTTCCTCGGAGACGAAGACGAAAATATATGACGTAAAGTACAGATTCTTGTCACGTGTCGTTCACTTAATTGTCATCATCGTGACGAATTCTGAAAGTGGAAGTGGAAGTGTTGGTCGCCAGGTTCGTGCGCGTTCGTCGAAAGTTGTTACGTCACAACAAATGCGCATGCGTGATGTCATGCTGTTAGCAATATGTCTTTCAGACAAAATCGAAGATATTGCATGCCTGCTTAAAGTAATCTTGTTAGTGGATGGGTGAGTAGACCTAAGTAAGATGCACTCGAAGTTCATACAAATTGAGGCATGTTGGAGTGTTCAACCAAATGATGAAGATCTAAGAACGTCCTTGGTCGTCGTATGGAAATGGTACCTAATATTGTTCATTCAAGTACGCCTATATATACACCTATGTACAACGACTTACGCATTTCGCTTTGTTGGTAAATGACGTAATTTCAAAAATGCCTTGGCTCAGTTTTTAGCTGAATAATCTCGGGTTTGGAAGATAAACAAACATCACAGAAATTCCCGAACAGAAGCTAAGACAGACGATGTTCCTGTTTCGGTGCACAAGTATGCAAATTGTTTGTTTTTGTGCATGCGCAGGAACAGTTAGCATACATTGTCTTAGCATGCAGTTTGAATGGCCCAGTATGCAGTGGGAGGTACTTCAAGGATGATTGGGTGGAATGCACGAACTGTCTGACGTCACCGCACAATGCATTTCGGTATTGAGATGACGATAATTGTTAGTGGTTATTCGGCGCTTGCGATTAAATATCGGTCTTGCGAATGAGCTAAAATCTGAAACAAAAAATGTGTATATATCATACAAGTACAACTGTTGCCCGACAAACCACACACGGTTGAGTGCATGCGCTTTACTAGCGAATTGGATGCGTAAATCTTCTCCAGCGAGATAAACACTGGTCGACTTATAAGGATCCCAGAATGTATGGACATTCGTCATTCGTTGTTTTTACCTTTACCGATGGTGTGTGCGCGGCTCGTGTGAGTGTGTCTGCGTGTGTGTGTCTGCGCGTGTGTGAGTGTCTGCGTGTGTGTGTGTGTGAGTGTGTGTCTGCGTGTATGTGTTTGCGTGTGTGTGTGTCTGCGTGCGTGTGAGTGTGTATGCGTGTGTATGTGTGTGTGTGTGTGAATGTTTCTTCGCGTGTGTGTGTGTGCGTGTTTGTGTGTGCGTGTGTGTGTGTGCGTGCGTGTGTGTGTGCGCGTGTGTGTCTGTGCGTGTGTGTGTCTGCGTGCGTGTGTGTGTACGTGTGTGTGTCTGCATGTGTGTGTATGTGTGTGTGTATGCGTGTGTGTGTGCTGTGTTTACTGTAATACCTTAATATCATTAATTGATTCATCCTCAACATCATCTTGGCTATACAACAGATTTGCCTTTGTAGAACACGAGTACGCCTTATACTGTGGGTGTTAATAACGCTCATTAACACGTTATTGTTGACCTACGAATGAGCTACGCCGTTTACCTTGTGATATCGCCAATATTAAGTCAAATCACAGGAAACTAAGGTATAGCATTCCGGAAAATACACGTAATGTAGCATGATGATAGAAAGCAGTTAAGCCAGACACGATGTGGCGTAGTATGAACATAGTAAGCCCTACATCGGCCGCGGCGAAACGCATAAAACATAACGAGGCGACAGAGTAACAGGCCTAGCTAGTCATTAGTTTCCTTGTGTTTACGATGCCACCAGTCGGGCAATTCCAACGCACACTAACGAGAAACACGTCATTAAACGCAATACTTCGAGTACGTCGTGGACAAACACGACCACGACAGGTATTCTTAAATATCACCTCTAAGTGACTGTACGTCACGAACATTGTTGCACCAGTAATATCTTGATGTTATCGAATGCACATGCTAAACCACATATCACATGACTTTATCATTGGCGTTGAAACTGTTTGTCGTTTTGGTTTGAAAACAAGTTTCGGCCTGACAGTCAACGTTTAATGAAATGCCAGGTGTCTTTCATTTGTTTCAAAAATGGAAGCGGATCACATTTAGGTTTCCATGAGAATTCGAATTCGAGCCACGAAGTATCGCGTTCGCAGTAGTTCCAATAACATTAATCTGTTTGGCTGAAGGCGTGCAGCGCAACTTAATGGAAGCAAGGAATGTTGATTTGCATGCGGGACCATGCGCGCGTACGTGCACATGCATGCGTGCGTGTGTATGTGTGTACGTGTGTGCGTGTGTACGTGGGTGTCCGGTCGCTGTGAATTGATATTGTTTTGACAAAGGTCAAGCGGTCATGTACATTAGTAACAATTAGTAGGAGTCGGGAAGCTGCGCAACAGAGACAACAAGAATTCACTTACGTCGTGCAGTCATTTGTTCTCTACGCAGGTAGAGAGATACACAGCAACCAAAACGACACATTGGAATCTCTTCCAGGAAGGTATTAATTTTCAAAACAGACCAACTACGTTCGCACTAACAGTATGGTAGACTCGAGTGTAGATAAAACATTTCGGCATGTGTGTGCGCGCGCGTGTGTGCATTTGTAGTGGGTGTGTGTGTAAGCGTGTGGGTGCGTGGGTACGTACGTGTGTGTGTCGGCGTGTGTGTGTGCACGCGCGTATGTGTGCGTGCGTGTGTGTGTGTGCACCCGTGCGCGTATACATGACACGGACTCTGCCCCTACACGAGGCGTGCTATGAGCGGACTACTCACCCTCGTAGTTGACCATGCCGTCGCCGTCGAGGTCGGCCTCCTTGATCATCTCGTCCACCTCCTCGTCCGTTAACTTCTCGCCGAGGTTCGTCATTACGTGCCGCAGCTCGGCGGCGCTGATGAAGCCGTTGCCGTCCTTGTCGAACACCCTGAACGCCTCCCGCAGTTCATCCTCGCTGTCCGTCTCACGCATTTTCTTCGCCATCATGTCTAGGAACTCCTCGAAGTCTATCGTGCCGTTACCTGACGCAGGAGGAGTGTTTGTGAGAAACCATACGCGGTCGAGTGTCTCTTAACTTATATGCGAACATGTGTGGTCGTAACTCGCTTTACGGTCACCTCGGTAATGCAGCCACCTTGCAATTAAGGTCACTCCAAGACAGTCCCAAATTAGTTCATTCAACGTAAAGTATTAATCTTGTTAATGCGGTCATCTAGTACTCTTATGCCAAGCGTGACCTTACAAATGAAAATGAAACATTTAAAGTACAATAATAGAGAACTTAAAATGTAATAATACACATCATCAGATTAACGTAAATTAGTGTTTATATCAAAATATATACATTGTTTACTAAAGATAAATATCAACATCAATCAGCTAATGCAAGTTAATTAATATATAAATAAATAAATATTAATATATATATATATAAAATCTAAACATCAAGTATTTTAAACAAGTTTCATTTTATGATGATGGTTTTTAACAGGAGTCTCTCTGGTCATATTTTAAATGTTCTTTTTTATTCGATTATGACATGTCGGCATTTATATCTTACATAGTTAATAATTTTACTTTGCATACTGTAATAAATAAACAGCTCTTTTGGATCTAAATAAACAAGTGTTGTACTACGTTGAGATAATTGTTGCTAAATGATCCATGAAACAAACGTGTGGCCATTAGTCTACAAAACAAGTATTCCACAAACATTAAGTTTATAGATCGATGCACATAGAACACATTTCGTATTAACAATTCCAAGTTGTACAAAACATGTAAAGACTTGCGCCAATCTTACTAAGATAGCTTCAACAGCACCAGAATGTCAGTTGTATTGATGAAACCATCTTAACTCGATTGAGACAAATCGTTGCACATATATATTGCATTTATATGTTCATAAAATACGAAATATGTCATATACAAAATTAAATATTCTGAAGAATATTCACCATTCAATAATAGTAGGTAGAATACTAAAATAATTAAACTCAATAACACCTTTAAGGTTACGATGTTAAAGACACAAATACCGTGGTTGCTTCAACGTATTTACACCGACCTACAGTGACACCGTTCACACTGGATACTCGTGGAATTGTTGACTCGTTTGGCCACATTCTGGAGCAGTCACTAACAAGATTTAACAAAATTGCCACCCAGAGAATTAACTCTAGGTGGCAGGTGGACAAGGAAGCCCTTTGGCTTATCGATAGTCCGACCCTTTTATCTATGTGTATCCCGCCCTTCTGAGGTATGTGTCGATTTAATTTTTAAACATATTCACGCTACTAGCACCCAAACAATCAGCAGATAATCTGTTCCATTCATTTACAGTCATTTGTGAAAATGAGAACTTTCTTATATCTAATCTACACTGCTCCTTTGCTAATGTAACTTCATGTCCTCTAGTCTTTCTATTTTTCTTAACTGAGAAAAAAATATTTCTATCAATATTTTCCTAACCATTCATTATTTTAAACACCTCTATCTGATCTCCTCTCAATCTCCTGGTCTCTAGTGTTGTTAAGCCGCATTTTTTAAGCGTATTTCGTAACTAAGATCCCTCAGTTTTGGTATCATTTTAGTTGCTCTCCTCTGTACTCTTTCTAGCATATCTATGTCCTTCCTGCGATATGGCCTCCACGCTTGAATACAATATTCTAAATGAGGCCTAAGTATTGTTTTGTACAGCGGTATTATTAGCTCTTTTTCCTTATACGTTATGTTTCGTCTAATTAATCAAAGGATTTGATTTCCCTTTGAAGCTGCAATTCCGCACTGCTCTGAAACCTTCATATCAGCACTAATGGTTAACCCTAAGTCCTTTTCTTTTGCAGTAGTACTTAGTACAGTATCCCCCATTGTATATTCTACCTCTTCGTTCCCATGTCCTGCGTGGAGGCATTTACATTTCCCAAAATTGAACAGCATTTGCCACTTTTCAGACGATTTGATCAACCTGTCAAGATCATCTTGTAAATGTTGTCCATCTCCATCACTTTTACTCCTTCTAAACACTTTTGTATCATCCGCAAATTTCAACACCTTGCTTGTTATTTCATCATCCAAATCGTTGATATATATTAAGAATAATATAAGTCCTAGTACTGATCCCTGTGGTACCCCACTCAATACCGATTTCCAGTTTGAAGCCTCCCCATCAACTACTACACGTTGTCTTCTGTCAATCAGCCATTTTTCTATCCAGTTTATTATACCATTTCCTATGCCATGGGCCTTTAGTTTAAGCAGTAATCTTTGATGTGGTACTTTGTCGAAAGCTTTTTGAAAATCTAAGTAGACGATATCTGCTGGTGATCCCTCATCTACCCACTTAGTGATGTCTTCCAAAAACATAACATATTTGTTAAGCATGACCTCGCTTTAAAAAATCCATGTTGAGATGGGTTGATCAAGTTATGTTTAACATGAAAATCCACCATGTGATCTTTAATTAGTCTTTCTAATAATTTGCAAATCACTGATGTTAAACTCACTGGTCTATAGTTCTCTGACTTGTTTCTCGAACCTTTTTTAAATAACGGTATAATGCTTGCCTCTTTCCATTCTAAAGGAACCGCTCCCTCTTCTAATGACAAATTTTAAACTGTTGCAAGCTGTACGCTAATTTGTTCTACAATTTCCAATAGTAGTTTGGGCGGAATCCCATCCACTCCAGGTGATTTATTATCCTTCATAGCCCATATTTTCTTAGCTACCATTTCCGGGGTTACAATTAATTGTCCTAAATAGTCTGAATCTGCCCCCTTGAACTTAGCCTCTGGTACTGGCAGTGAACTAATATCTTCCTTGGTAAACACTGAACTAAAGTACTCATTCAGGTCTTCTGCCATTAAGAATCCCTCTGATATTATATTTCCAGCACTATCTTCTAGAGGAACGACCTTATCTTGAACTTTCTGTTTGCTTCGAACATACGCATAAAAACCCTTGCTGTCATGTTTTATATTATTAGCTAATTGTTGTTCACAGCTTCCCTTTGAATTTCTAATTTCAGCTGTAGCTTGGTTAAGTGCCTCTTTATAACTGTTGTAGTCTTCATCATTTCCAGTACATCTATATGACTTCCACATCATTTGTTTATACGTAATTTTTCTAATGGCTTCTTTCGATAAGTGTTTCTTTTTGGACCGTTTCCCTTGTTTTTGAATGGTAAAAATGTATCAACTATGCACTTAATTTCACTCTTTCATATATTCCAGCATTCTGTTGCTGTCTTATTTTTCAGTGTGTTATTCCAGTCTATCTTTGCTAAATATTTCCTCATGTCCTTATACCTTCCTTTGTGGAAATTTCTCCTATACTGCTTTTTACTATTCCTTTCTGATTTTACTTTGATGGTAAATGTATCTGGTTGTGATCACTACTCCCCAGTGGCTCACATATCTTGACATTGTCAACTAATTCATTCTGCGAGGACAAAACTAAGTCTAACACATTCTCTCCCCTGGTTGGTTCTAGCACATGTTGAGAAAGGAAAGTATCTTGAACTAAAACTAAAAACTTGTGGTCCTCACTCCCCATGCTCTGTAGAGATTTCCATTGTATATGCCCGTGATTAAAATCCCCCATAATAATACAGTCCCGTTTGCTTACTTCCCTTATAGCGTTTTGTATTTTTTCATTCTCTTCTGTGCTTATATTTGGACTTCGATAAACTAACCCAACTGTTAACTTTGAGTTTCCTGTAACTATGTTACACCAAACAGCTTCTTCGCAATCTGCTTCTCTTTCTAATTTTATTTCATAAGCCTGGGTAGATTCTTTAATATATATAAAATAACTCCACCTCCCTTTCTTCCTATTCTATCTTTCTTAAACATTACATATCCTGTCAGTCCCAATTCGGCATCTGATATATCGGTGGTGGTCCAGGATTCGGTTATACCTATTATGTGAGGGTCAATATCTTCTACCATAATGTTTAGTTCATTTCTTTTATTTACTATACTCCTTGCATTTAAACAAACACATTTATATCCAGCTTCAGAAGAGTTTTCCAGACTATTCTTTGCTGATTTATTTGTGCTGTCTTTATCTATGCCTCCAGTTTCAGGCTTTTCTGTGAGCCCCCCTGCGAATCTAGTTTAAATAGATGCAACCTGTCCCACTTCAACAGATCGCAGCAGGTTCTCTGAGAAAACTGCTGCCCCCTTTCCACTAAGATGGAGGCCATCTCTCATGTACATATCTTCCCTCCCAACAAAGTATCCCCATAAATCTGTGAATCCCACCCCCTCTTCTTCACACATCTGCTCAACTAGTGCGTTGATCGCCATCCTCTTGCAATTTCTATACGTTGCCCCCATTCCTCCCATTACTGGCAAAATTCCTGACAGAATTATCTGTTCAACTCTTGTCTTCTTTAGCTTCCTCACTAACTGTCTATACTTCCGTACTATCCCAGTTGTTCCCTCCCTGTCAGCATTATTTGTTCCTACATGTACCAGTATAGACCCTCCCTTGCCATGTCCCAATACCTTCTCTACCTTGTCAGTCACATGTTAAATCCTAGCCCCCGGTAGACAAACAACGACGTCATTCCTCTCGCTCAATGTCTTGTCCGTCTTTCTTATAATGGAGTCGCCCATAAACACCCTCTCTTTCCTCATTGCCCCCTCAACCAGTGCCTTATAGTAGCTCCTTCTTCGGTTTGCATCTGTCTGGTTGTTGTCTTTTCTCCTTGTCGTCTTCTCTCCTGTCACATTCTCTTCCGATCCATTCTTTCCTGTCGCTTTTTCTCTTGTCACCTTTCCTCCTGTCAGCGTCCCTTCTATCGACTTCTCTTCTAACACATTTGCTCTCACTTCCTTTCGTCCCTTCATCGTTCCCCCATCTCATTTTCTTCTCTCCTCTCCCGTCCCATCTTCCCTCCCTCCTTCTCTACGGTCACTTTATCCCCTGTCACCTTCACGCTTGTCACGCTTTCTGTCGTCGATTTTCCAATTTTTTCCCGCCGATCACCTTCCCTCCTCCCAATCTCCTTTCCTTAGCGCACGATCACCAATTTGAGACGATCGTGTTAAAATCTTGGGAATAGACAGCTGGGGAATTCTAACGATACACAACTATTTAAGCAAACCGCTTCCGTGCAGTAGGTTGTGCGCCATGGTCGTGGTCAAAATCAGAAGAAAAAACGCTTTTTGACCATTAAAAACCCTATTATTATCCTGTTGTGCCTATAAGAAAGTGTAAAACATTTCTGATGTGTCATATAAATAAAAATGTGATAAGGCGTTAGTAGAGAACTAGCGACAAGTTGAGGCACAACCACTGGACCAAGACACAGGACAGGTTACCAGAATCACAGGAGTTGTCAGTTATGGGGGACCTACATCATCTTAATTTAATGTTATCGAAGTATTTAACTACTTGATAATAGTGAAGGATTGACGCTTTCATTAACCCGACGATGAAGCAATGCCTTGGGAAATAGTGCATGATACTCCGGGGAGAAAAATGCGGCAGCAACTTGGCTTGTCAATCGACGAATGCTGTTGTGTCTGTTTCTGCGCAGACTATCCACTGCATAGCCCAGTAACCGAGTTTCTACGAGCAGCTTCTTCTGTCGTGCCGAAACAATATGTTAATTACAAATTTCGCAAGGACCGCGTATGAAGTGGTTTACTCATTGTATATGGTAAAACGTGGGTGCCGTGTCGGAGATCTGATATACGTAGACCCTACGCGTAAAGGGTAGGCCTGCGACCAATTATCGAATATTGATGACGTTACGCACGCGATAATTGATATATTAACACAATACACAACCTCTGATGAAACATCACCCTAATCTAAAATTAGCTTCCACTCTTTGTGGAAAAGGATTTGGTAATGTTATGTGCGTGTTTAACAAAAAGAGGCATTTTATCTAATTTATTTATGAATGAAGGAATTAAATAATACAACATACATATACTGTACATGTTGTAGCCGTGAGAAGCAATAAGGACACTCCTTGGTGTATTGGCTGTAAGCACATTCCTTGGTATGGTGGCATATTTCTGGGAAGCATTCCGACTCGCACTTCACTTCCAGTACAACCGAATGTTGAATTGGTCCGCAATTTAGCGTTAGCAACAAATGAAAAACAACCTTCGCCGTCGGTCAATATTAGCGGGATCCACGATCCACGCATGGCCGAGTGCACGGCGCGACAGGGCGATAACCATTAACTATTTATATTACCTTCCAATCTGATCGTTTCTGATGTTTTCGCATTTCTAGCTACATAGATTTGCCACACAGTCCGATCGCCTGATTGCAGGCCGGAGAAACTGGATACGTGCCGGAGAAGTCGACGACTCTGAGCTAAGATATATCTCGCTGGACGATGACTTCTTTACTAATCAGGAGCGCCTCTGTCAACGTCAATCAGTCGGGGGCAATAGTCGGAGGCACTATCCCGTGCAAGGTAGACGTCCTGGGAGATAGTATTATTAGACTGGAGCAGTGCCCCTGTCAAACAGAACACATGGGTTTGGCTTGTTCCGAGGTTGCTGCATGCGGAGGAACGCCGGATCCATGTTGCTATTTATTCGTTGCCTCTCACAAAGACATTGCGGTGCATGCAGGTGGTTTTTCCAGAAGGCTGCTGTTTAGATGGATGTCCATTATGTGGGCGGAAGGCTAAGGGCACTGGTCTATACCGTGTCAGCTCAGTGTACGTGTTGTGTAGTCTCTTTCAATCAGTCGGTGGTGAGAAACCTCGATTACATTTTTGAAGACGTTCAAAGTAGACGACAACACCTCTTCTTCGGGATGTTTATTCCAACAGTCGATGACACGATGTTTAACAACGGCATACGGTTATAGAAGTGACCGTTAGCGCTCAGGGTGGAGGGTGAATAAGAAGAGGAAGACCACGACTTAGATGGGAGGACTATGTGACGAGACATTTGGTAGGGTTGGTATGGGTCTGGCGAACGAGAGACGGGGGTGGATATGTATGGTGGAGACGGCAGTGAAACAGAAAGTGCAACTGAAAGTGAAACGGAACCAGCAATGAAATGAGAACGAAAAACACAAAATCGTGAAGCGTTATCCATGCCAACCTCAGAGAGTGAGGTTGCGATATCACTACAATATTGGTTTGAATCTAGATTCAAAATTCAAAAATATTTCATATATTTAGTTGAAACGTCATATCATGACTGTATGACAAAAACGATCAAGACTTTATGACAATAATGCAACGTTTTGAACTTTGTTGGCACTAGTGAGTATTTTTAATATAGGTTAAAAACACTATACTATGTTTTGAACTTAGGTTCAAAAGACACAAATAGTGTCGTTTGAACTTGCTATACGTAACAACGAGAGAAGCCACAACAGTCACTTCCTAGCCGTTTATTGCTCAGAACAAGTACATTGTATAAACATGGGAAGATAATGTTTTAAGCTAAGAACAATATTTTATTACAACCGCCTGCCAAAACCCGGAAGTGTATCATTCGCATTTGCCGGCAACATTCATCGATGAGAGTTTCTTGGCGAAACACGAATGGCAATCGTAAACAAATAAACACCTATTATGGTTGCAATATAACAATAAAAACAGCAGCGCCACATCTCTCAAACAGACAAACAGCGTTGTATATCAAAACGGCGTGTACCGAATTCGTTGATACTATTTCACAGGAAGTATTTGCATTCGATTGGCAATATTGGTGGATTTTATATGCTGGCCCTTGACAAGCGCACTGTGAATTATGATGCTAATTTAAGGCGTGTATGCACCCACATAAACTTACCAGTGGTGATTATCCAGAAATTACATGTAGCAGCCATGCGTGAAAAAATATGTCGTTCTTATGGACTGCTTTTCTATGTGTGGCCGTTGATTCAGTTTGAATACGTTCATTTTTCACAAGCTGCCACAATTGGGAATTACATTTGAGAGGGACTAAAAGTGTTACAAATACATATAGGCAGAACTTGCCTGGTATTTCGGTAAAACGGTGATACGTCTAATCACAGTTATGGACTTGCGTGGTTTGCTTTTTTAACAATTACACAACGCATTATACATATATTGAATACTACCTTATGCCCACCTTAGGAACACCAAACAAGTGTTATCACAGTAAATAACTCTAAATAACTATCATTGCGCTTTCTGAAATTCGTACAAATAAAGAACGCGAACAAACATAAAACTAAGCTCAAGGACTCAACGTCTCGGAGAATATGCATTTACACTGAAGTTAGCGTATTCATATATATATATCATGTACAATGGTGTGCGCCTTGCAGAGAAAGAGAAGACTGTAGTCTCACCGTCAGCATCGACTTCATTGATCATGTCCAATAATTCGTTCTCTGTCGGGTTCTGTCCGAGCGAGCGCATCACGATGCCCAGTTCGCCTGACGTGATCGTGCCGTCGCCATTCTTGTCAAACAACGTGAAAGCCTCTTTGAACTCTGAAACACAACATTGAAGGTCCATGTGCTACTAGCGTAAGACAACACGGTTAGTGTGTGTGTGTGCGTGCGCGCGCTCGCGCGCGTGCTTGCGTGCGCATGTAAGTGAGTGAATGCGTGTGCGTTGGTGTGAGTGCGTGCGTGCGTGCGTGCGTGCGTGAGTGCGCGCGTGTAATATATGTTTGGCAGCCGTTGTCGATTCAAATGGTTTTCATTTAAACGTACTTCTTTCATTTGTTAAGGTAATTAAAATATCTCCAGCATTTCACCCAGATTCACCTGAGATTCTCAGTGAGTCGACCCAGTTCGCCATCTAGGAGCTCTCCAACAGACACGCCCGAGGCGGCTGCAGGTAACGTCGCGCGCAAAAGTGACTCGTTCGTGCAATATGCACGCAGTTTATGGTGAATGAAGATCAGAGGCATGCGGCGGCATATTTCGGAGATTATTAATATAATTCAGTGACATGTATTGACAATACTAGGACATTAACCGATTCGGTTGCCATGTCATTGGACAACTGCGATTAGTAACCACATTAATGCAGTTTCGCTGTGATTATCAGCGATATAGATTCAGAGTAGGTCTAAGTTTCCTGCACCAATTACACATTTTGCCGAGAGGCGCAATTATTTCTACAACAAAAATTATTCTGCGTTCAGACGCCACAGATGGAAGTTATTCACGAGCACACGGACTGATGTACAGAACAGCCTTATAAATATTGACATGTTTTCGGAGTAGAATGCCATAACAACTGCCGTTGAAGGATGTTTTCTATGTTGGTATTAAAACACTAGCAGTAGACCCTGTTTCCACGGTGATGACAATACTGAGATGGGCTGTGCTTCCCTGTCAATATAACACTGACGTAGACGACCGCTTCGTTATCAAGACATTGAATCCACTTTGTTCCTTTTCCCGGAATCGTCATCTCAAGCTCAACTAAAGGGGAACAAACCTTCAGAGCGAATCGTGTCGAAACTAAATATAATTACTCCATGCACCACGAATCTAAAAAAAATAGATGTCCATCCTTGCGTAGCTACAACGGTCACTTCCAGGAAGCAACGACTCGATGGAAACTGTTTCTGAAGAAGACGGAGTTTTCTCCATTCAGTGTTTGGGAGTATCCCCGCCACGCCATCGCCGCTGTAGAGAAAGCTGTCCACAGGGGATGGACGAGGCGTCTTTGTCTAGGCTTACATGACTTGATTTATCAGAGCAACACAGCTCGCAGTCCGAGTGGTACTTCCTCTGTCACGATACACTTCACGTGTCGATATTAATTAGGCTTAGGCAATACTATTCGAAAAATAAAATGCATGTGTTGTTCGTTGTTATTGCTGTTGTTGTTGCTGCTGCTGTTGTTCTTGTTATTGTTGTTGCTGTTGTTGCTGCTGTTGTTGTTGTTGCTGTTGTTGCTGCTGCTGTTGTTCTTGTTATTGTTGTTGCTGCTGTTGTTGTTGTTGTTGCTGTTGTTGCTGCTGCTGCTGTTGTTCTTGTTATTGTTGTTGCTGTTGTTGCTGCTGCTGTTGTTGTTGTTGTTGTTGCTGCTGCTGCTGTTGTTCTTGTTATTGTTGTTGCTGTTGTTGCTGTTGCTGTTGCTGTTGTTGCTGCTGTTGTTGTTATTGTTGTTGTTGTTGCTGTTGCTGCTGTTGCTGTTGCTGCTGTTGTTGTTATTGTTGTTGTTGCTGCTGTTGTTGCTGCTGCTGCTGTTGTTGTTGCTGCTGTTGTTGTTGTTGCTATTGTTGTTGCTGTTGCCGTTGTTGTTGCTGTTGTTGTTGTTGTTGTTATACTGATGTTTCAGACAACAACGACAAGATATCGATTACGACAACTAAAGACCGGAATACACTGGCACATTTCGCCCGACCCGAGCCGACCAGATCAGACCAAACCAGACCACACAAGATCCACCCCGACTGCAGTGTATAAACTACACAGATTTACATCGACTGCGCTATACTTGAAGCCAGCGTGACGTCATAATCACGTAAACTTGAACACTTTCGACTACGCCGAAGCTTTAACGTTTACGTGATTGTGACGTCACGCCGGCTTATAGCGCTGTCGGTATCATTCGGTGTAGCGTTTACACTGCAGTCAGGGTGAGTCTGGTGTCGTCTGGTTTGGTGTGATCGGGTCTGGTCGGGTCTGATCGGATTGGGGAAAAGTGTATCACAGCCTTTACACGTCTACGAGAGAGATACTTCCTCACAGCAGACGTTGAGGTCATTGGCATATGTTGCTTGCGTAAACAACACACCGATGTTTAGTAAGCTCAGCCTGATTGATCTGTTTTTAAAGTCATGCGTATATCTAAAAGAACATAGATAAACTCGAGCGAGCATGATTAATCGAAAAGGAATTGTTTCGCCGTAGCTGATGTTGCCGCGTCGGCTAGCGATAATGTCAATCGACGACATCCTCTCTAATCTTAGCAACACATCTTAGAAGTAGGCTACTCTGATCGGTTCCGTCCTCACGGTAAGGCCACTTCAGTTAGCTTATTAGCTTCCCGCTAATATTATTGGATTTACTGCTTGTATATGCGATAAAGAGATGGAAGCGCGTTTCGAGTGAAGTTTTCATTACCGTGTATTTACATTACGGCAATAGTGATCTCATGTCAGTGACAATCTTCCACGAACTGGTCATCTTTGAAAATGAGATGATCATGCTCTGTTTGCGTAAAGCCGGATTAACCTGCATACCCGCACGCAGGGAAGCGATCGATAATCACAGTCGCTGCTTATATAAATGCGGCTACAGAGAAAGCGTTCGACTTGTAATTCAAAAAATAAAACATAGTCTCTTATGCAAATTGTTACACATAGTCTAGATGTTTTTCTCACTCATGGTTACGATGTGGTGTGAGTGTTTACATTAAAATCAGTGCACCGGTGTCTTGGCCTGCCTTAAAATGACAATACACGTGAGCCGTCAAAGCTGGTGGATGTTCTAGGAAGGAATTTTCGACAAGCAATTCCCGAGCCACGGAGAGTTGATTTAGCGGAGCCGCATGACGTGACAGTTAACGAGATCGTCTTGGCTCGGATGAGGTGCAACGACCGAAGGGGCTCGTTATTAATCGGCGGACGGTGGCCAGTGGCCGAGACTGACCGCGAGTGGACATACCTTCTAGTGGGCGGATGAAGGAACTCCGTCGAACGAAACACACGAATGGACACCGAATACAATTTTCGATTTTTCCGGTCACTGAGTTATGCAAATACGAATGCACAATAGCAAAAATGCCAATCTTCCGGATACTCTGCATACTCACAGACGGACGCAGATTTAAGACGGTTTCCCGGAGTATTCGGAAATGACGTTTGTTATGACGTACATTTTGAAACAATTTTTTTGATTAACGCAAATTACGTAAGTCGTTCCCATGTAATCGGCGCTGCCCAGTCGCAGAAAATACGCGTAGTTTTATAAACAATAAATTTATGTCCATCTAGCGTACAGAGTTCCACAAGGACTCATAACAGAGAGTAAATTAGGGATCAAAATTGTTAATTATTCTACAAAGTCACAAACTCTTGGAGCAACGTCCTAAGGGGCTTTTTTGTAAAAAAAAAGAAAAAGAAAAAGGGGGATATGCTTTTCAAGGCAAAGTTTGCACCCACATCGCCGTCAGTTTTGCATGTATCGGGATGAAATGTTACCGGGCCCATTGGTATGGTTCGTAGATTTAGACATTTTCGAAATTCGTCCGGGGGGTGGAGAACTAGGGGGGCTCAATATTTCAAAAGGCTGTACGTGGAGTTCCAGCCGCGGAATTTAATGTTTTTCTATATCGTCGTAAATATAATTATGCCATCTACAAATATGTCGCTGGATGTATGCAGACATTTTGAATAGTTTTTAAGGTATTGACGTTTGAAAATCCTCAGCGCTTAACATGCACCAGGTCTACCTGTCGCTGGTCACGTAAGCATTTCGCCGCGTCAGCTCCATGAGCGCGTGCTACTTCTGGCAAACAACATACTGCAACAATTCCGTGGAGATCCAGCCACGGAATTTTATGTTTTTCTACATCATTTTACAGGTAATTATTCCATGTACAAATGTGTCGCTGGGTGTATGCATACAAATGTATTCGTTTTTATGTTATTAACGTTACAAAATTCCGTACGCGTAACAGGTGAGCACGTGCGATTTCTGGCAAAAGGTTGTCCTAACAACTAGGCCAGTGACCAGTTACAATTTATCAATGCGGGTAGGCTGGAAACATTTGGGATGGGTTTGGGGTGTCTGGAACTGAAATGTTGGGCATTTGAGGTCTGGTGTTCAGTGTTCATAATTATGTCAACAATATTTTTGTATTTAAGTGCAAATGACTTTACGATGTATATGACTGTCTTTTTCTCCTGGCAACGCCTGGTAACTCAACTAATAAAGATAATATTTCCTTTTAGTTGTAAAAAGAATAACTTACTGGGGATTATGTCCCAAAACAACATGTTTAGGCCAAAAAGCATGATCTTCATAAACGGGCATGTTAGTGGAACAATGTTCCAAACATGCACTTTAATTGTTATGAAATACCTCACTGGTAAACGGGAAAGGGGAATGCATACTCCTAGTTTAGTCAGTCACCTGAATTGACTACAGAAATTACTTCCTGCGTGTGTATAATTACTCAGCAAATTCCTACTAGGATATTGCGTTGAGGATATATTTCAGAGTATCCTGCTCTAGAGTTAGAGAGTCTACTTCGAGTTATACATTCACTCTGTGCGTGTGATATTTTACTTCCCCTGGCATAGTCACCAAATAGAAGAGACAAAGGGCTTATAGCGTCTCTTGCGAAACACATAGGCAACGTGAGGTGAACGAAATTGCCCATGTTTTGAAACGGCGGTCGGTTCCAAAATTCGAACCCCAACTAACCGCTCAACCACCGCTCCCCACTGTGTGAAAGTGCCTGTGTGTGTGTCTGTGTGTGTGTGCGCGCGTGTGTGCGTGCGCGTGTGTATTTTCTTTTTCAAAACTGTCTACTTTTTTACCGTTGAAAGTGCCTTTTGTCCGAAAACCAGGCGCAAACGGCCAACACGCCCTAACATAGTTGCCAGCATTGTTTTCGTCTTCGTCTTAGTCATCCACATCCGACTGACCTTTGTTGGTCGCGTGCGGGCGATGAGCGCAATTGTGACTATGACATCAGTTCGCAAGCGTTAATTACGACACAGTCTCGTGAACCGCAGTCGTGTCACCGTTATTCTAACTATGATCGAACCAGCGTGTGTGTGCGTGTGTATATGCGTGTGCGTGCGTGCGCGTGTGTATGTGTGATGGGGAGGGGGCTGTTAATGTTTTCCTCCTAGCCGGAAAAAAGTAACGCCTTTATTTTTCTCGCAATTCGCCGTTAGTTATGGGTTTTTATCGGCTTTAGGGTTCATGCCGTACGTTAGACAGACGGAACTTTCTTTTTCATAACTATTACTTAACATTCTTCATGATAGATAATTTTTATTCAAATTATCTCTTTTTGACATATCAAAGAGGTTTTCGTCTGCACACCACACAAACGTAATGTGTCTGTTGGCTTCCTTGTCGATTATTTTCGCTCCCTCCCAGTCTATGATGTGGTTTTTGTTATGTGGTTCATGCGCGCGGATTTGTTGATGGTAGATATGGATCTTTTTCTCGCTCCTCGTGTATTTCTCTTTTTGGGTGTTGTCCTGGGCGTTGAGAAAGGTGACGGATAATAACTAGAAGAAAAAGACCGACAAAGAGAAACAGAAGCCAATTAGTCATCCCATACTTGGATGGGGTCTCAGAGAGAGTATACCGAGTATTGAAAAAGTATGGGGGTAGCTACAGCCAAGCGCGTCCACACCACCCTAAGGCGCCTGTTGGTACATCTAAGGGACAAAGAAGAGCCAGAACTTGTGTATATATGAAATACCATGCTAGAGCTGAAGTGCTGAGTATATTGAGGAGAAGAGAAGGTTGCTCAAAACAAGACTCGAGGAACATAGAAAGAGCGTCGTCAAATACGCACAAAAAGATAAATACACGTAGAGGGAGAAAAATGTCTACCATAAAGAAATCCTCCCTCAAGAACCACACAAGAACAGAAAACCACATCATATACAGGGAGGGAGCGAACATAGTCGACAGGGAAACAAACAGAAGAGTACGACTCATAAAATAAGCCATCTGGATAAGAAAGACAAAACACTAATCTATCGAGACATGGACAACTACGATCTCTCTCAAATGTACTGGATCCAGAGAAGGGTGTGTTTTATAATTTCGTTCTAGTTGCGCGAAGATGGTCAGACCATCTCGTGCGCCTGTTACCATACTAGCGACCTAACTACGAATATACGTCGGTTCTCTGCCCATAACTCCTCCAGAATGTCCTCTTTTCCCGCGTCCACACCGCGTCTGCGTCTTTCTTGCGTCTCTTGTGCGCCTGTTACCACACTAGCGACTTAACTTCGGATAGACGTGGGTTCTCTGCCCATAATTCCTCTGCCCATAACTCTTTTCCCGCGTCCACTCCGCGTCTTTCTTGGGTAGGGCCATTTTGTTATCACATGACTACTAATCACCCGCTGATTAGTCGAAGCGGCAATTTTGTTGACGACGCCATTGAAGTTCACCGCACGGACGAGTTTTGTTGTAAACATTCGTTGTGTTGTCAACACAAATCAAACGTTTACAACTGCCAAAAGAGTGTTTTTATCGGTCAGCACACAAAGTCAATATTTGTTGAAAAATAATTGTTGCCAACATTGTTTTGTGAAAAATGTTGGCCATGTGTGCCTGACGTAAGACTTCTGCTAACCTCATGCTGGTTCTGGCAGTTTCAAATGCACTACCACAGAGTATATATATATATATTGACTATGTTGTTATATGTCAGGAAGTAATGACATCTGAGTAGCACTCAATCTTTGGGAAGGTGATATGTCTAACTGTTCGGCCGACACACTACAACATGTTTTCACAACCAACCAATAAATTGGGACATCTCCAAATACCTATCTAAATCGCGGTTGACGTGGCCAGACACCCTTACACGATAGCACCTAAACACTCAGTTCATACCTTTCCGGTGTCCATCGGCATGTCGGGCGAAGCATCGGGTAACTGACGTTAACGAGAAATGAAGCACAGTTGCTAGAGCCGATTTAGATGCCGCTGATCTGATCATTATGGCGAGCGAGGTGATACGGGCAGGCGTGACGTAGAGAAGACACGTCGAATGACTACCGATGCGGATGTATGGAGATATATACCTACTTGTCTTTTGCTATTATCATAATTATTATGTTGATCTGAGGCAATCTGAGGCGAATCGAAAATAGGCACATTATGAGTGAGTGACGTTCAATTAAGGCATAACACAAAGGAGTGTCGGTGATATCGATTAGTACCACCGCTTCCCGGAAGTGCCCATTCAACACGTCATTGTATAACATAAACGGGAGTGTTGTCTCTTTCTCTTATTATCGCCGCACCTTAGGTGTGGCACATAAGGCTCGCGCGAGTTTTCGCCAATGCCCTTTGTCTTGGACTCTCAATGCTGCAGTGTCTCAACACGTCATCTCAGCAGCCTCTAGTTCGTCTTCTATTGTTCTTCGCCATGTTGTATAGCTTCATCTCATTTACACATTGTGCTTTTTTGCAATATCGAACATTGTCCACCTTCAGGCCCCAATCTTGGGTTTGGTGTTTGCATCCAGTAGGCGTGTCTTCGCGCTACCAGCGTCCTTGCGGCTTTCAGCAATAGCGGTCATGCTAGCTCATTGGTGCCTAGAGCTTCGCGTGTTGCGTCGGTACCTAACAGTTGTTTTGTTAAGAGATAGGGTTGTTAGCCCTCACCGTGCCATGAGATCCATTTAGTCTGACCTCGCAAGGTCACGGGGGCACGTAAGCTACACTCACAGAAAGGGATTTTTGTATCTCTTGTTTAGTACTGAAGAAGGATCGAAACAAACTAAGTTGATGACAACATGTTCGTGATGAAGATAATTTTAAATCCTTGCTAACGTAAATTACGCAGTCATCACTGTCATGTAACGTCAATAGTAAACATGTCAGTGACACCTTCGGGCAGTACCGACAGATTTAAAATTGACATGAGACGCTCGAAATCGAAATTGGTATCGAGATTTCATCGAACCGTTCGCAAAGCCAAGACTATTACTATTGTTTCATTCCCGTTGGTCTACAATACTCCATCATCTGGGTTTCATTAACACGTGCTACTGACAGGCGTTCCCTCTTTCTCTGACATAAGTTCTTCTTTCATGCCTCCTCGAAGAAATCCAACGTAAGCAGTATCTTCATTTTCATAGTTGAAACCACTCAGGAGGCTGTCAGAGATGGACACGTTTCTGCTGCTACGGTTTATTCAAGTCGTACGTTGAAACTGCATTGTTCATCATTCTTTAATATTTAGTAATACACTCTTCTTAATAATGCTAGAATAAATATGGAGTGTGCCCGCAATGATTCGCAGTTTCAATATTCGCCCACGAAATATTCGTCTTATATAAAAGTATTCAAACAGTAAACTCCAGCTGTAACGGAGACAGGTGGAATTATGCGCAAGTTCCTGGAATTGCTATTTGAAGATGGGTCTGACAGGGCATATTCCCGTGATCAAGACTGGAAACCGAACGAAATGCAACTGTTTCAGCGACCTTCCTGCTAATAATTGCAGGCCTTTCAAGAGGATGATTCCGAGAAACGGAAAGACAAGGTCGCTTTAAAGACAACAAGTCTATCATACCTTTACCTAATGGTTTACATATCAAAACTGGACTCTTTAAAAACATGTTTCTATATTATTAAGATGTCGCAGTGACCAGTTAAGAATTAAAGAATATGTGAAAGTTAATTCCTTATGGATACACCTTGTATGACACACAGCGTCTGGGAGAGTCGACTCGTCGAACTAAACAATGATAAATGTATAAAAATGTGTGGATCGAATCAAGGAGAATGCTGCTACGTTAATTATGACAATGGGAGGAATCGCTTAAAGCAAGGTCGTCTGTTCAGTTTTGAAAATCAGCCAGGAGTGGTAATCATTCACAAGAAATTCGCTTAATTAGATGTGTTGAATATGGGAACAACTCAACCCAGCGTCCGAAATATTGCAAAGGGAACGTGTTTAGAATATGAATGTTTGTTGTTTATAATTTGAACATTCTGTGGTGGAAGTATTCACATTGCCAATATTCACATTGCCAATATTCACATTGCCAATATTCACATTGCCAATATTCACATTGCCAATATTCACATTGCCAATATTCACATTGCCAATATTGTTTCTCGGTTACTAAATGCCGTTTTGCAGACGGTACACCGTCACCGTATTTATTATAGTTTTAAGAACGTTACATTAAATGAGGACCAGAGAACCTCGAATTTAGGACAATGAAAGAAATCGTTTAAGTTGGCGATGATGGTAACGATGGCTGAACCGGCTCAGTTGTAGTAGTCTGACTTTCTCGAACACTGGCTCACGATTAAGAAGCGACCGCGGTCGTAACAGGATTGGGCCTGTGTGATCGGCGATCAGTAGCTTCGTTATGTTCAGCACGCTAGGGAAATCGCGTTAGGATGAAAAAGTTCGTCACCAAGACAGATGCGCAGAGAGAAAGGATGTGATCGAAGCGAAATAGACAGATAGCAGGAGATGGACAAGAAAAAGAAGAGACAAACAAACGAACAGATCGAGAAACATATGATTAAACATGTTTTAAACCCCTGTTCTGCTTACGGAATGTGCTGCTATAGATTTTAGGATTAAAACCGAACTAACGCATAAATGCCTGGAGCATTGTTGCGGGTGGGTGCGCCTTTGTTATACGTCAACACAAATACGGAACACATTTAGAACAAATAATACGGAAAAGGAAATTTAAAGATTTAAATAACATTTCCCAAATGCCTAATTGAGCGAAAATCATTAAATGAGTATTTTAATTGTTGCTATTGACAACGAATCGTGCAGCTGCTGTTGGTGTAAATAGTGACGCACATGGGCACGGACAGGAACGAAAAAGCTGAAACTGTCACGGCCGCACCCGCGAATCACCACCAACTGTAATTCAACATTGATTTCCGTGTAATTACTTGAAGGAATGGCGCAGGGCATTCCGACCTAAAATTGTGTAAACACACGGTCGCTCACAGAAAAAACATCAGCTAGATTTTGTTTAATGTCAGACTAAGGTTCCGGGTGAATATATATAGACTATATAATTTAAGTATTATGTATCTGACACTGTGGTAAATAAAATGTAAACTTGTCTCTTGTTTTCTAACGGAAATTAACCACGTGCGCACTTTTCTGTAAAAAGTTAGGGAACGGTGCCCACTGCTCGTCGTATTCTACCTAACCGAAATGGTTTATGTATTGATTATTCTCAATTATTATTGACATTTTCAATCACAGACAGTGTTACGATGCGCTTTCTTACAGACAACATGTCAATGCTAAGTGCATAGACTTTGACTCTTCGGCACCAGGGGTGGCTGTGCCGTAAGAATGTCGACGCACGCACGCACGCACACACACACACACACACACACACACACACACACACACACACACACACACACACACACACGCATGCAATAGCACAAACACACTCACCAAGTTGCCATCATGCTCGTCGAAGACAAATTCGTCCATAATGGGTGAGAGAAGCGATTACGAGTGTTCTTCTGATATGTTAACAATTAGGCTAGTTTGAACAAGGATGGCCTCTCGACCAAACGCGACCTGAAGAGAGTGTCCAAGGTTCTGAGAAAGCGGAGGCGTAAACCTCCATTTATTTGTTGTCGACATAACAAGGCCGTCGCGTAAAAGGAGAAGGGATCAATCGCTCGTTTATTCTGTTCCTTTTTTCATTCATTCAATTCCACAACAGAACGACTACGTTGGTGCAGATACTTCAGCCACAGTCCACTACACACAAAGGTTCATATCGACGTTTAGTGTTATCGGCAAATTGTTCTCCTGTCTTTAATGCAATTAACATGTATACCTATTATTAGTTATTATCATACGAATGATATAGGGTGTCGCCAAATTAGACAGACAGCGACATTATAATTTCACTGAGCAAGAATGTAATACTTCAGCGAAAAAGATAAATAACCTCCTACAGATGAAAGGAAGCTTTGTTCTGACGTGAAATGGATGTTGTAGGTTATGTTGTCTATAAGTAACAAAGATTTCCTTACCAGCAATCTGTTCATCTGTGAGGACGTAATCTTCGGCCTGCGAAACAAACACATACCACGCTTTAGTTAGTGTACGTGGCGTCACGCACCAGCGCAATGTGTTCCACACATGTGTGATTGGCTATGTATTGGCTATGTATTGGCTAACTGTACATAGTATCCCAAGATGTGCTCTCTTACGCTCAGCTATGTGTATTTTGGTTTTCCATGAGTACATAGCCAGCGTAAACAAGATCATAAATGAAGTAGAATAATAAAAACGAAACAAGTTACATTACAAATCATCATTACAAATATATAGTTATGAATAATAATGATGAACGCGCGCACACACACACACACACACACACACACACACACACACACACACACACACACACACACACACACACACACACACACACACACACACACACACACACAAGCAAACAAACACAGACACACTCACAAACAAACACAGACACACACACACACACTACGATTTCCTGCGAATAATAGCCATTATAGCATCTGTATCAATTTAATTATTCATTAAAACACAAATTGGAGGACCACAATGGGATACGTGGTTCATGGATAAGCAACAGCGTGCGACGCAGCACAATTTTTTTGAAAGTCAGAAATGTAATTCTTGTCGCAATGAAAACTGAATTTCAGTACCATGTACCACACGTGAACACTCAGTTTTTATATATTTCCCTTATTTACTAAAAAAGTAACTGACTCATATACTAACTACCGCGGTTGTCGCCAGCTGAATGTTAAAAGGAGGCAGTCTGTTCCTAGTTTCTCATTTATTAATTAATATAATGTTCTCAAGGCTGTACTAATTATGTTGAAGGTGTACTGCATGGTCAAATAGTAAACAAAAGGTCCAGTTTCAAATCAAGCTTTATTGACAATACGGCCGAGTCGGACAGAGTTAACTGCAATACCCTTTGATGTTCAACGATGTCCCATTTTCCCACGTTCAACACAGCAGACTTCATGTTACAAATTACTATGCCCGCTAATTCCGTGTAGAGGAAATGACTGGCTCCTTTTAAATATGATATCTGTCCGACCATATTCCTGCATCTCTTCCAACCATTGTTCAGTTGCCATCTCCTTTTGTTTGATTACAGCGGTCTCACGATGACAACGAGCATCACGGCCCGGGGACATGTCCTAACCTGTTTACGTGGATCCGTATAAACGACGGTCTCGAACGCGGGCCTGTTTATCGCCATAGTGGCGTGTAAGCGCCTAACGCCCTCGTTGCGTCTCTAGGCGTCGACACCATATAACACAATTATGCGAAGTCAACTGGGAGTCGATAATGATCAGTTAACAAGAATAATTTGTCATAACAGTATACAAGTATTATTGATTTGTAGGTGAACGGAGGTAACAATTACCCTTGCTGCATGCTTGTCGGCGTACGTATGTATATTTGTTTTCTGATGTTGTTGTTGTAAATGCTGCTGCTGCTGCTGCTATAGACCTACTGCCACATCAACGTCATGTCCAGGTCATTCACAGATACCTGCCCATTGATGTTCTCATACTATTGTTATTTAACGCATTTAATGTATTTAAATATGTCTTGAAGACTCACCCGTTCACTGCAAGGTATATGTAACTTCGACGCTTACCAACACTTTTTTTACCATAGCTGATTGATGTTTAACGTTTATTTATTATTTATTTACTTTTCATGTACGTTTTAGCCTAATTATTAATGTTTACATTAATTTTAGTTCATTTATTAAAATAATAATATTATAATCTTAACTATTTTATTTTATTTCTACTTCTATTATATTTATTGTCTTAATTACTACTATTACTAGTTAATTTTATCTATGATATAACAACTATTGTTTTTTATTCAAATGCACTATTTTAAACATACTTTTGTATGTTGTTGTAAAGAGCTGTGAACAATATTGGATGTGACGTTTACCAAAATACAATATTATTATTATAGGAATCAAGACGGTTCTGCAACGTTTGACCTTGATGACTTGAGTAGTGGAACATTAAGCAACATGTGTGGTACATCAATCGGTAATCTGGATGTTCCTGGCTGTGCAAGATGTGACTATTGTATATACTATATGTGCACAGTGGCAGTCCCTGTGTTAATAAATTGGATTGCCCATTACCAACCTACCCAATAGTTGGTGTAAATTCAATACAAATAGAGAAAGGGCTGCATGAACATATTCATAACACAGATATACCGGGGAATAGGGGGTACCGAGTGGAGTAGTACACGAAATTAAGCATCTGTGTTCTGTTGCATTTAGGCCACACATACACGGCAGATATTTTGTACCCTCCTAGGGACGTCTGCCGTCGTTGGTAAGTACAGCGGCTTACTCGAGACACTTAAAGAGATACAGAGTGGATATATCGTACTGTCGTGGATAGCACTACTATTAACAATACATACATATTCCAATGGGAGACAGGGGGCAGACGTATAGGTACTGTAGGATGATGGTGATCAACGCATTAGTAAGTGTGTATGGACCAAGGAGTCGGTTTATCGTTCTATTTAACGACCTTCTTCATTTTATTAAAGACTAAGACAGGTGCTAGAGCGTCGTTGGAGGAGGGAGTGTAAGAGAAGATTGAATCATAAATGGTGGGGTTTAGAGAATGTGGCCGCAGTTGTTGGGGATTAATTAGCCTGAGTCGCTGATGGAGACAGAGACATTATTGATTATTAGAATTACATGTACCGTGGTGGGACTCGCAAAAACAACGCAGAGAACAAGAAAAAATAAATATGAAAGGAGATATCTCTGGAACTTAACTGAAATGTGTACGTTTAATTTATCGGAGCAAAGGAAATAAGAAAAACGGGCGAACGATCGTGGTAGCGGCAGCGGGTATTGTTAATAGATATCATAAACGCATGGGCAAATAAAGACCGTCATGTGCTACTGATCATAGCCAAATCGATGTTATTATAACAATCAAATCAAGGGAGCATGTAAAAACAAAGAGATATCAAATTACTCAAAGGCAACACAAAGAGAAGCTATTAGAACAAATACAGATTGTTAAAACTGAAAAGAGATGGTCACAGAATGTCGGACCTTGATGGTATGGGATTGGGGAATCTATTGAGAGATTTGTTTCTTTGGCGAAAAACATAAAAAGGTACACGAAGAAACATGTCAAAAGACGTTGTAAACCTTCATACCAACATCCAGATAATGCGATAATAATGTTAACATGTTTACAAATTAGAAAACTGCAACACTACAATGAATAATTACAACAGGGAGATGTTGCGCTAGAACGCAAATAAACAAGCATCAGATCACTCTTTAAAATGGAATCGAGAAACAATAACAATAGACCTTTTCCGCGGCGCAGCGCTCGTGCGAGAACAGTTGCGGGTCCACTCAGCGGTAAGTTCCAAGGTTTGCGTCGATTCAGATGAGCCTCCAGACAGTGGTCGTGTTGCAATCGTTTTTTTTTTATGAAACCGGATTACATCAAGCTACACAACTGGACCAGGATTTACATGAATTGTCACAGATGGTATGTATATATGCATTTCACTCCTCTAGTACAAAAATAACCACTTTAGTCCACAAATCGAAGATGTCCATAATATATCCAGATGAGCTTTCACCGGCGTCGGCCGCCGTGGTGACGAGACCTGTGTAATTTATCATTCAACTGTTATCCCTTTCTCTGTAAAATTAAATCAGGTCTATGAAACTGGAAGATGTAATATCTGTTTTGATAATGCAATAAGTTAAGGTCCATTATTCTGACCTGTTAATAAGATGTAGTAGATTTTGTTCATAACAACTTAGCTTGTTTACAATGTGCTACGAGCACGTGGCGCCTAGCCGCGCCAGGGCACAGGGAGCATCCCGTTGCCTGTGTGGCCCAATACATTGTATGTATTAATTCCACATCAGATGGATTGGGTATCATTGGTAGACTGGCACTCATATTAAATGTGTAATGTGTTTACTCAATACCTTGATGATATACATGTACATATGTAAATGCTGTACTTATTTTTTCTAGGTGTAATTAATAAAAAAATTCCAGATATGGACAGAAAAGGACATCCATTGTATTATTGACCTCTCTCACTACAAGCATTTGATAAAATAGTCAGCGACAACATTTTCACAGTTCAACAAATGTAATACTTTCTATTTCGTGTGCTATTGAACATGCCAAAGTCTAAAAAATATGCGCAGAAATGTGTGAATGTGTTTAAGAAATGTGAATGAAGAAAGAATGGCGCCACAAAGCACAAAATAAGTGTGTGATGTTGTACAAGTAGAGGAATAATTTGTATATTATGTATTTAAACCTATTTCTGTTGCGTTCGCCCATCTGTGTATTTGTTATTGCTTCACAAAATGTGATTTAGTCCACAGGTCAAATCACAGAATAAATATTAACTTTCGTGGAACAATAGAACCTCCTGAAAACAGCACATTTTATTCAACATGAAGTATAGCTCCGGAAAAGTAGCGAACACATTTAATTCACAACAAATTAGACTGGTAATTCAAGAGTAGTTTATTCCATATTTTGCACAATTTTGCATCATCTGGCAGAACATGCAACGTATTAATTTTCCTATTGCCAGTCACATATCCTGGTGTGATGCTGTCTGAAACACAAGGTTTTTTTAATTTTCTTGTATCTCTTAGGGCTTTCTGACATCCATCTTGCAGCCATATGTTCTGAAAATATAAATTGATAGAAATATATAGTATAGTTATTATACCATTGACATTGTTAATGTAAAGTGATACCGAGTTTAATAAATACTAAACATGATTCCAGATCTACACGTATGTGTATGTATAATCAGCAGGAAAACGATCTGTCGAATTTGACAGCACGGTGTGAAAATGGATTCTCCCTCACTCACCAGTTCTAATAATAAAAATTATTATGTAAATGGTTCACAAACAGGAACACTTTGTGGTCTCGTTTTGTTCCGACATAATCATATATTTGGGGTAACAAATATTTGTCCTGCATAGGATGATAATTTATCTTCCTAAAATAGGTCATACTCATGTGCGTTAATCACTCTAGAATAGACAAGAGTTTCGAAGACTTTGAAGTTTGACCCAGATCTATCCCGCCGTGCTTGACCTGACTTTTAAACACTGTTTGTAAATCATATTTCTGGTCAAACAAAAATTGAAAATGTTTAGATACTTACATGTTCGTGAACTGTAATTCATTATCTTTCTAATGAATCCAAAGACATGGTGATTATTCCAAACATTTACGGCATTTTGCTCATATTTCCGAAGGACACACATCTTGTGTCACATGACCACTGTCATGTGACATACCCGTAACGTCATTCTGCTGACGAAGATTACGAGATGCAGTCGAAATATTCAAGAGAAAAAAGTTTCTTGTGAGCATACGTGTTAAGTCTCCTGCATTCGCCGGGGCCAATCTCCTGGATTTTCAGTGAAACCAAACAATTTATTGTCTATCTTATTTTCCGAACTCGGCAAGGGCCAAGGCCTAATTGGGTTTTATTTTCGGCTGACTCGGGTATGTTTCTCTAGGTCAACAGAAAGCGGTCAATACCAGTGGCAGTGCCAGTGTCAGTGAGTTAATTGCAATCGGTCAGACACCGAGCTAATTCTCATGAATAGGGACGTTGGACCAAGGCCGCTCGGACAACAAAGCGAAAAGGGATTGTTTAAATCATGCCTTGCGTTGACTAGACAACAATAACTATAATCTTGGGTCTTGCCTGTGGTTGATATTGCATATAAGCTTTAGATGAGCACAGTGAACCGCGCTGGCGGCCGCGGGTTCCATATCATCGCCCCCCCCCCCCGTCAGCTTGCCGATCTTGTAGAACGAAATGTAATCCGTTTCAATCTATACTCAAATAATGTCAGTTGACCCATCTACACTATGTGCACGTTTTATTTAATCCATGTATATCTGTAACTGTTAGAACTGGAACACATTATAAAATGATGTATTTTATAACATCAAATACACCACCAGCAAGGCCAAATGTCGCAAATAGTAAATTCATCACGCATGCCTCCGTCACCCTGGCCATGGTACCAAACTTTGAAGAAAATACAATGCTAAGTTCTGGTTCTTATACTTGTGAATATAGTATCTGTTTGTAATAATGTAATAAAATATTTGTAATAAAAGAAGATGTATTTACTGCCTATATGCAAGGTTCATTGCACTATAAAAATATAGATTAATGTATGAACACATATGCCTAGAACATCAAATTAATAAACTTTTTCTTCTTTCTACCATACCTATAAAGCCACGTACATTTTACTTTACATATAATGTATTTAATTAGTTTATGTCTACATATAATTTATTTAATGTAACACATTAAATACATATTAACATGCTTTATGTGCCATTGATTTAAGAGCACATGTGCATTGCATTTGGAAATAAAGCTGATCTGTGACCATTTTCATAACATGAAATACTCAGATTTATACACAATTCCATAATACCCCGAGACCCCCAATTTACACACAATTTCCTGATATTACAATACCCTCCAATATACGCATAAATCTCATGCATTGGCACTTCTGAAACATAACGTTTTATTATAACATGATTATTAATGTCTATGGAAAGTATCCTTTTTTGTTATATTTTAATCCGATTTACGTATAAATGCCCGATTTTCTGAGACCCCTTGATTTACGTATAAATGCCCGATTTTTCGAGACCCTCTGATTTACGTATAAATCTCCTGGATTGGCGTTTCTGAAACTTAACATGTATGTGTGAGGTAAGTACGCGGTATTATAACAACCAAGAAACCGGATCTTCAATCCATTTAAAAAACGAAAAACAAACAAGTGTGTTTACCATAAGGTGTAGGCCTACGCAAATTATGAGAAACATCCGCCAGAGACTGTATGGCGGAGTTCCTTGTAAAGCATAAATTAGTCAATCATTCTCAATACTGAATCCTAAAAGCTAGGTCATGTTTAATAAATCTCTTATGATATCGGAAGGAATTATTAAGTGGTTCGTCGATTGGTTACCAGTGGGTGTTGTCTACTTAGATCTTCAGAAAGATTGTGCCAGGCCTACTTCAAAGAATTCACTTAAAATAAACGTAACAGCCAATGCTACAGCGGCTGTAATTAGGCGGATAGATAACAAGCTGAAAACACAGTCGCAGTAGTAAAGCGGAGATTTAAAACTGGGAATCGGTTTCGAATGGAGTACCAAAAGTGTTAGTATTAGGGCCTACATTGTTCTTAATATATTTACATGATTTGAAAGATGGAGGTGGAGAGGTAATTTTAAAAAGTTGATCTCGAGAAATTGATCTGAAATGAAATATTGTCAATGTTATTCAATTTAGTGAACTGTAAATATATGCACATAAAACAAATAGACCAGGACGAAAATTATATAATGAGGTTACTATATACTAGGTAGAACAATAACAGAAAAAAATTTATTTAAATATGTCGCTGACGGCAAAGTTTTAATGGAATGTGGAAGTGTTGCTTGAAACGACAAAATTAAGGTATAGAGCGAATTATGATTGCGAACATGCATGGATAACTTATCATAAGGAGTACATAGAAAAGCTAGACAAATATATATGGAAGAGCGACGAAGTTTTTTCTCTCTGAACTGAGAGACGCCAACTAGAATATAGTTTGACAGCATTAGAGACCAGGAGACTAAGAAGAGACAAAACAATTTTGTTAAATATAAAATGGTTGTGAAAATAGAAATATTGTCTTCAGACTTAAATAAGATCATTGAACCAGATGGAACAAAGCCGTATTAGTTTTGAAACAGGACAAGTTGGATAAGAGAATCGATGCCAATAGTATTAAACACTGACGTCTCGAGCGTAGCTCACGTTTATGCTCTGGTCTTCGCGCACATGGCCACGCGCACGCCGATAAATTTTGTACCGGTACGCACGCACGCACGCGTGGTCTCTGCATTAGCTCCTAATTTGCATTGTGTTGCACAAACGCACAATAATACATGCATACCACACGCAAGCGTGTACACCGATGTTTACTGCAGCAGCTATTCAAGGGAGGCGGTCTGTTCCTCTATCCGCAATTAGCCAGCGTACTAACTTGTAACAGGAAGTATGCTGTGTTGAAAGTGGGAAAACGTTGAACATTTTCGGGTATTGCGATTAACTCAGCCTACCTCGGCATTGTTGTTAATAAAGCTTGTTTTGAAAGTGGATGTTTACTATTTGAACATGTTCCGGGTCGTACCTTCCAAATTGCGAACGTTATTACGAACTTACTAAACTCAATGTCGCGGGCAGTATGCCTTTACATCGTTAACGTCATTATTATAGTGTTGAGAACATTTTATTAATTAATAAATGAAAAAAACTTGAAACAGACTGCTTCCTTCTAAACCTGCAAACACGCACACACACACACACACACACACACACACACACACACACGTTTCGTTCTCATCGCAACAAATGGTCTTGTTTAGCAGATTATTCCATTATCAAACACTGTGATTCAGTCTCCATGGTTTTCTCACTTCTGGGATCTCTGTATTGGCTTCCTGTCCGATATCGTATCATTATTAAGATCTGTACAATTACCTCCCAGGCACTTTCATGTTAGCAGCCAGCATATTTACATTCACTGCTTACTCCTGTAAGAAAGCCAATCCAGCTTCGAACATATTGTACTGATTTACTTTTTGTTCCCAGAGTTAAATGGAATTACATAATGCCCCAGTCATTCAAAAACTTACCTTTATAACCTAGCGTATCCACCTTAGGTCCTGGCTTGTAATTCATGTTGACAATTTTAATACTGCTAATCGATTTTGAGATTTATCAACCATTTTGTCTCGATGCGCTTCTGAACTTAGCTTCCAAAGATTTACCCGCAAAAAAGTTTCCTTCATATCATTATTATTATTATGATCCTGCGACAAGTGACAATGTGGCCGCGTTTCGAGATGCGTGCGTGTGCGAATGTGCGTGCGTGCGTGTGTGTGCGTACGTAGAACCACAAATTTCCGCGACAAAGACACCCAATGCTATTGCCACACTCCCAACGACGCACAGCCGTGGGCCATCTTGTAGACTCGCCTCTTTCTGGATAGCCTCCTCGGTAAGCTCTTCGATAGGCCGACATACACGTCCGTAGGTCGTCATAATCCTTCGTGGGGTCGACTGCCGACGGTTTTGGACAACGCTCAACCGCGTTCCCCCGCTGCTATCCACCGACTGTGATACCTGCGATGTCTGCCGGGCAATTTTGAGCGCGCCAAGAAATAATTCCGTGCCGGCCCTGGACGCTCGCAAACTTCAGCTGTCGTCTTGCAGATTTATGCCTGTGTATTAATACGTCGTCGCGCTGTTTCGCGAAATTGTACCTCGCCGGCTGACTGCAACAACCGTCGATTATATTGATCTGCACCGCCAAGAATCCGACGGCGATTTTTACGTTGCTTCTTATAAACGCTGGTGCGTCTGTCGGGAGATTGCAAACACCACCAGGCACTTCGTCGTTCGTTCTAATTTGATGTCGCGTGCACCACGACGCTCGCGAAGATTAGCAAGAACGTTATTGTCGTTAGCGTCCACGCCGCGGAGGTGAAATTAATGAGCGTCAAAATCTTGTATGCATTAACGTGGTTAATAGGACGTGTCCTAAGCGAATCTGCGTGCTGCGTGTGTTGACCGGGCGATACGTCCTCACACACTTGTGTACAATCGGATCACATCGTGCTGCAAGTCCACTCCATAAGCGACCAACCGTGTTTGAAAGAATTATGTTGTACAAGTTATGTAATGTGTGCTGATTATCCCATCTAACGTGTATTGTCTCATGTGGGTTATCCTACGTGTGTAATCCAATGTGTGTTATCCCATGTGTGTCATACCGTCAGTGTTACTCCATATGCGTTATTTCATGTGTTAGATTTTGTGTGTCCTACCATGTGCGTTATCCCCTGTGCATTATCCTCTGTGGCATATACGTTATGCTGTGCACGTAATTCTTCGGGTGTTTGTACAGTGCAACTGAAGTATGACATGGATATGAATCATACGATGGACGTGCATAACAGGGATACGATAAAAAATTACAGGCAGTTGTCTGTATAATGTGACACGACGGAACAACGACGCCACGATAGGACACTGTGTATCTAGTGGAACACGGCGAAACGACTACACCACGATAGGACGCTGTCTATATGGTGGAACACGAAGAAACGTCGACACCACGACAGGTGGTTGTTTATATAGTGGAACACGACGAAACGACTACACCACGATAGGCAGCTGTCTATGTAGTGCAACACGACGAAACGACTACACCACGATAGGACGCTGTCTATATGGTGGAACATGAAGAAACGTCGACACCACGATTGTTGGCTGTCCACATAGTGGAACACGACGAAACGACTACACCTTTATAGGCAGCTGTCTAACTAATGGAACACGACGAAACGACGACTCCGCGTTAGGACGTTGTCTATCTAGCGGAACACGACAGTGGAACACGCGATTCGACGTACGTCACCACGATAAACATATAATAGAATAGTCATGTAGAGAAACATGACGACACACGAACGCCACGATAGACAGCTGTCTGTATCGTGGACCACGACGAAACGACGCACGCAGACTGCGAGTGTTCGTACACATACACGGTCTAGATTACTGAGTGCGGGAGTGAAGCAGACAAACCTGCTATCAAGGCAATTTGTCAAGTTTCAGGTGTTTCTAATCATTCGAGTAGACGCACCGACCGGCCGGAGGATTCACGATAAATGCGCAGAAAGCCTGTCACATATTTCCAATGATTTGATATCCTTGTTTGACGCCGCACGCAAGAATCGATTATGTCACACCGAATTACCATCGACATCGATCCGGCTGCCGAGAGTCCGCGCCAAATTGGAACACGAGCCAGGAGCAGGTGCCTGCCCTACGTGGGATATCGTTCAGTGTCTATGTCAAAACGGCTTTGGAAAAACGCCAAATCTATGTCAAAAACAACGCTATACGTTGGGCAGATGTCGACGGTGTGGCGAGAGTTGTGTCACTTTTGATATAAATTATCGTGACACATTAACATCGGATGTAAAGCTGTGATCGGAACGTGTGATGAGCTCAAAATGTGTACTCACCATGACTCAAATGTTGTCTTTATCTTGAGTTCGTGAACTGTGCTGCGGCGACTTCGAGATGTTCAAACTCTGATCTTGACCAGATCATCGCCGCAACACTGGATACTTAATCTAGTTCAGTCCGTTCGACTGTTTGATGACTTCGACAGACTTGTTGAATGGCGTTCACACGTTTTGATTGATCTTCGACGTTGTGTTTACCATTTTTTTAAATAGAGTCATACAATGATTGATGAGTGTTGTGTTCCGGCGTATGTACGCACGCACGTATAGACACGTCCACCGAGTACTACTCTTGGCGCCCAGCCCGGTCGCACGACTGAGTTATCCTGGATCTCGTTTCCCTATTTAGGACGGGCGAGACGGGCCCGCGATTGAATTTGATGTAGCCGCAATGCGTCAACCGGCAGCGGCGGAGGAGCTCAGCGGCAAACGACGTCGCTGTGATTTGGCTCAGGTTGCATATCTCGCCGCCAGGCGCCTCGACGACTGGGTCCGCCCGATAGCACTACACGCGGTGCGGAGATGGAGATGCTAGTATGCAGCCACTGTACCCGCTGTAGGGGTCAGCACACTGTTGAACTTCCTGCTTGATTACAGACGAAAAAAAGTGCATTATATTTTTGAGAAATGATTTTTTACAATGTTCACTTGCTCTGACATAAGTGCATTTGAGTAGTCAGATTTCTAGATGTGATTGTAGCAGCTGTTGACAGTAAAATGGTGTCTTTTTAGCTGATTTTACTAAGCGGAAGGGTATCTGGCAACAATTTGGCTAGTTGACACTTTAGCCGGATTACTGCCTGCATGCATTTGTAAATATTGACGGGTGTCATACATACAGGCATTTTGCAAGAGCTAGAGATATTAGATTTTGACTAAAATCGACCAGCATGTCAATGAGATGATAATAACAGCAGGTGGGAAGTTTAAGAAACTTTATAGGTCACGTTTTCTTATAATCACACAAAACATTAACATGGTCGCCAATGGGAAAACTGACAGTGTGCTGAGCCCAAGTAGAGAGCCTGGCAACGAAAGCACGCTATAGTCATTGCACAATGTCGGAGGATGCGTTTTACTTCAAATATCTTGAAACAATTACTGAAAATACGTGTATGGCAAAACTACAGTTGAATGGGACAAACCGTTTTTGGATATTACAGACTTCTCATCAGTCTGCAAGTCAAAATCACAGTGACGGAACACATGTCTTATAAGGGGGGTGGGGTGCATATGCCAGTAGTTAAGCCTCAATTTGAAAATCTGAATGAAAATGAACCAATAACATTGCAGCAGGGTGATTCATCAATCGTTTTTTGTTTACTTCAGCTAATTAAACACAAGTGAATATGTTGTCATTGACCCTAATGAAGTCTGAGGACAGTGATTAGCTGGAGTAGGCCATAGCCGGAGCCTGTTATCAGATCTGTCTACTGACTGGACCTTTTGGCCAATTAAGCAAGTGGCATTGTTTTCTGAATGTCTGCTAATTAAGCTGTGTAATATTATGTAATTGAACTGCTTGAGACGTCTGGCCTTCGAGGATTTCACACCCTAAGGTGACTTTTTGTTGATGTTTACCTTTGTAAATAGGGCACAAGGTAAAAAAATCAATATACATTTGAATGTAACGTAACAACTGCCTGTATTGAATTTTCTTATAAAACACTTATTGGACTTTTTGGAAAACTGTATCAGGAGTTCATAGTGCCACCTGAGAACGTTGTGCTGGATTACAAATTGTCCAACAGCGAAGTGCTGATTTTTCTGATGCCTTGCTAAGTTTGGTGGCATCTTTGAAATGTACATAAAACACAAACACCTGGAGGGATTACCAAAATTAAAATTGCAGAGTACTTGTAACATTGGTGCCTATAAAGTGTGTTGTTTTCAACATTTTTCTCCAAAATCACCGTGCCTATTTGGGGTCAGCACACTGTTGAACTTCCTGCTTGATTACAGACAAAAAAAGTGCATTATATTTTTGAGAAATGATTTTTTACAATGTTCACTTGCTCTGACGTAAGTGCAATTGAGTAGTCAGATTTCTAGATGTGATTGTAGCAGCTGTTGACAGTAAAATGGTGTCTTTTTAGCTGATTTTACTAAGCGGAAGGGTATCTGGCAGCAATTTGGCTAGTTGACACTAGCCGGATTACTGCCTGCATGCATTTGTAAATATTGACGGGTGTCATACATACAGGCATTTTGCAAGAGCTAGAGATATTAGATTTTGACTAAAATCGACCAGCATGTCAATGAGATGATGATAACAGCAGGTGGGAAGTTTAAGAAACTTTATAGGTCACGTTTTCTTATAATCACACAAAACATTAACATGGTCGCCAATGGGAAAACTGACAGTGTGCTGAGCCCTGTACGAGTGACGCCCCCTTCATCGCCCGTCGACCACGCCGCCTATTGGCGCTGTCGGAACGCCGACGAATCGATAATGGCGTCGTCGGTGTCAAACTCACGTTCCCTCACGCTGTCACACCGTCGTGACAATCCTTCCCCGACATGATAGAATCCATTGTTCCGTCGGCGCCGTCAGACCATGTTTTCTCATCAGCACAGCATAATAGCAACACACGTCGTCGTCTCCGAGTAGTCGCCAAGTGTATCCATAACAATCCAAGTCATTTCCGTTTGATCTCTGTGTGGCAAGCAGGTGTCTTCCATGTGATCTCTGTGCGTTGTACAATTGTCTTCAGTGTGATCTCAGTGTAGCATGCAGGTGTCTTCCACATGATCTCTGTGTTGTGCAAGTGTCATTCACAATTTTATGATCTCAGTGTGGCGTGTAAATGTGTTCCATGCGATCTCAATGTGGCGTGCAAGTGTCTCCAATGTGATCTCAGTGTGTTTGTTTAAGTGTATTCCATGTGATATATGTGGGGCGTGCACGTGTCTTCAGTGTGACCACAGTGTGGTGTGCAAGTGTCATTTGTGCGATCTCAGTATGGCGTGCAAGTGTCGTGCATGTGATCTCCGTGTGGCGTGCTAGTGTTATTCAAATGATCTCAGTGTGGCGTGCAAGTGTTATTCGTGTGATCTTGGTGTGGTATGCAAGTGTCTTCAATGTAGTCTCAGGGTGGAGTGCAAGTGTCATTCGTGTGATCTCTGTGTGGCGCGCTAGTGTCATTCATGTCATCTTTGTGTGGCGTGCAAGTGTCATTCATGTCATCTCTGTGTGGCGTAGTAGTGTCATTCATGTGATCTAGGTGTGGCGTGAAAGTGTCGTTCATGTGATCTCAGTGTGTTGTGCAAGTGTCTTTCGTGTGATCTCTATGTGGCGTAGTAGTGTCATTCATATGAACTAGGTGTGGCGTGAAAGTGTCTTCAATGTGATCTCAGTGTGTTGTGCAAGTGTCGTTCATGTGATCTCAGTGTGTTGTGCAAGTGTCTTTCATGTGATATCTGTGTGGCGTGCATGTTTCTTCAATGTGATCTCAGTGTGGCGAGCAAATGTCTTCCGTGTGATCGTAATGTGGTGTTCAAAAGATATAAACGCCTTTCATGTTGAATGTGTTAAAGGTACTCAACCCATTCGATTGTTTTGCTCCTCGCGTTTCTTAGTAATTTCACACAAAAAACAGGAATCAAGTACTCCCCAATGATATCCTAGTTCGTTTATGCATACGTATTAGTTCGTTTTTAAAACAAAAACTGCGAACTCTTTCGTTTTTAGTAAAAACCGGATCCGGTTTTTTGCTTCCATTTTAGCGGAGTATGGACAATGAACTTTGCGTGGAATCGCGTTCTTGTCTTCTCGTGATCGCGAATTATGGGCGATATTGACCTTTGACCCCACCCTTTGGCGCTGTTGATTTAATAAGATTTAACAAGATTGCCATCCAGAGAATTAACTCTAGATGGCAGGTGGACAAGGAAGCCCTTTGGCTTATCGAGAGTCCAACCCTTTTATCTACATATATCCAGCCCTTCTGAGGTATGTGTCGATTTTATTTTTAAATATATTCACACTACTAGCACCCACACAATCATCAGATAATCTATTCCATTCATTCACAGTCCTTTGTGAAAATGAGAACTTTCTTACGTCTAATCTACACTGCTCCTTTACTAATGTAACTTCATGTCCTCTAGTCTTTCTATCTTTCTTAACTGAAAAAAAACATTTCTATCAATATTTTCATAACCATTCAATATTTTAAACACTTCTATCTGATCTCCTCTCAATCTCCTGGTCTCTAGTGTTGTTAAACCACATTCTTTTAGGCGTTTTTTATAACTAAGATCCCTCGGTTTTGGTATCATTTTAGTCGCTCTCCTCTGTACTCTTTCTAGCATATCTATGTCCTTCTTGCGGTATGGCCTCCACGCTTGTATACAATATTTAAATGAGGCCTAACTATTGTTTTGTACAGCGGTATTATTAGTTCTTTTTCTTTTATATGCTATATTTCGCCTAATCAATCCAAGGATTTGATTTCCTTTTGAAGCTGCAATTCCACACTGCTCTGAAACCTTCATGTCAGCACTAATTGTCAGCCCTAAGTCTTTTTCTTTTACAGTAGTACTTAGTACAGTTCCCCCCATTGTATATTCTACATATTCGTTCCCATATCCTGTGTGAAGGCATTTACATTTCCCAAAATTTAACAACATTTGCCACTTTTCAGACCATTTGATCAACATGTCAAGATCAACTTGTAAATGCTGTCTATCTCCATCACTTTTAATCCTTCTAAACACTTTTATATCATCTGCAAATTTCAACACCTTGCTAGCTATATATCATCGTCCAAATCGTTTATATATATTAATAATAATATAGATCCCAGTACTGATCCCTGTGGAACCCCACTCAAAACTGATTTCCAGTTTGAAGCCTCCCCATCAACAACTACCCGTTGTTTTCTGTCAATCAGCCATTTTTCTATCCAGTTAATTATACCATTTCCTATGCCATGGGCCTTTAGTTTAAGCAGTAATCTTTGATGTGGCACTTTGTCGAAAGCTTTTTGAAAATCTAAGTAGATGATATCTACTGGTGATCCATCATCTACCCACTTATTTGATAAGCATGACCTCGCTTTTAGAAACCCATGTTGAGATGGGTTTATCAAGTTATGTTTAACAAGAAAATCCACCATGTGATCTCTAATTAGTCTTTCTAATAATTTACAAATCACCGATGTTAAACTAACTGATCTTTAATTACTTGACTTGTTTCTCGAACCTTTTTTAAATAACGGTATAATGTTTGCTTCTTTCCATTCTAAAGGAACCACTCCCTCTTCTAATGACAAGTTGAAAACTATTGCAAGCGGTATGCTAATTTGTTCTACAATTTCTAATAGTAGTTTGGGTGGAATACCATCCACTCCAGGTGATTTATTATTCTTCATAGCCCTAATTTTCTTAGCTACCATTTCTGGGGTTGCAATTAACTGTCTTAAATAGTCTGATTCTGCCCCCTTGAACTTAGCCTCTGGTACTGGCAGTGAACTAGTGTCTTCTCTGGTAAACACTGAACTAACATACTCATTCAGGTCTTCTGCCATTAAGAATCCTTCTGATATTATATTTCCAGCACTATCTTCTAGAGGACCGACCGTATCCTGAACTTTCTGTTTGCTTCGAACATATGCATAAAAACTCTTGCTGTCATGTTTTATATTACAAGCTAATTTATGTTCATAGCTTCTCTTTGAATTTCTAATTTCAGCTGTAGCTTGGTTTAGTGCTTCTTTATAAATGTTGTAGTCTTCGTCATTTCCAGTACGTCTATATGACTTCCACATCATTTGTTTATACTTAGTTTTTCAAATTGCTTCTTTCGATAAGTGTTTCTTTTTGGACCGTTTCCCGTGTTTTTTTAAGGGAACAAATTTGACGATGATGCATTCAATTTCACTCTTTAAGATATTCCAGCATTCTGTAGCTGTCTTATTCTTCAGTGTGTTATTCCAGTCTATCTTTGCTAAATATTTCCTTATGTCCTTATATTTTCCTTTGTGGAAATTTCTCCTGTACTGCTTTTTACTATTCCTTTCTGATTTTATTTTGATGGTAAAATGTATCTGGTTGTGATCACTATTCCCCAGTGGCTCACATATCCTGACATTGTCAACTAATTCATTCTGTGAGGACAAAACTATGTCTAACACATTCTCTCCCCTGGTTGGTTCTAGCACATGTTGAGAAAGGAAACTATCTTGTACTAAAACTAAAAACTTGTGGTCCTCACTACCCATACTCTGTAGAGATTTCCATTTTATATGCCCATGGTTAAAATCCCCCATAATAACACAGTCCCGTTTGCTCACTTACCATTATTTTTTATAGAAAATGGTACAAAAATAACTGATAAAAAGGATATTGCAAACAAATTTAATAATTATTTTACAAATATAGGTCAGACCATCGCACAAGGTATTAAATATAAAGGTAACAAAAACTATAGTTATTATTTAAACAAAAACGTTAATTCTGTATTTACGTTTCAGAGTGTTGATGAAGAGACTATTAGGAAAACTATTAATAATCTTCCCACAAAAAACAGCTCTGGATTTGATGGCATTTCATCAAAATTGCTCAAGATAATTGAGCCTGCAATTATAAAATCATTAAAGCTGTTAATAAACCAAGTTTTAAAATCCGGGATATTCCCAGACAAACTAAAAATTGCAAAAGTTATTCCTAATTTTAGAAAGACGATCCATCTTTATTTGAAAATTACAGACCAATTTCCCTTCTTCCCACAATTTCTAAAGTGTTAGAGAAATTAATTTGTATTCAATTATATTCATATTTCAATTATATGAAGCTTTTATTTGATAATCAGTATGGTTTTAGAGCAAAATATTCAACGGAATTTGCTGCGCTTGAGCTAATAGAGAGAATTATAACTCAAATGGATAATAATGATGAACCAATTAATGTATTTCTCGACCTTTCTAAGGCGTTTGATACTATTGACCATAACATTTTACTTAACAAATTAACTTACTATGGCCTAAATGGTTCAACCTTGCAGTTATTCAGAAGTTACTTACAAAACAGGAAACAATACACTGAATTTGAACAAATAAATTCAGACATCTTACCTATAACAATCGGCGTCCCACAAGGTTCAATCCTTGGACCACTATTATTTATCATTTACATAAATGATTTCTCACAAGCTAGTCAATTATTTATTTTCGTCATGTACGCTGATGACACCACATTATCTAGCTCTTTAAAATGTTTTAACAACAATAACAACACCCGCAACAAAAGTACAGAATCCTTAATAAATGAAGAACTTTTTAAAGTTAATGAATGGCTAAACATAAATAAATTATCTTTAAATAAAAGCAAATCAAAATACATGATTTTTCATATGCCTAATAAACGCACGCAGACTTACGCTTAAAATAGATAATATAAATATTGAAAGAGTAGATGAATTTAACTTTCTAGGATTGACTTTAGACACTAACCTAAATTGGAAAAAACACACTGAGAAAATTTCAAATAAGTGCTCAAAACAATTGGCATAATAAACAGATTAAAATATGTATTACCTTTAAATATAAAAGTGTTGTTATATAACACATTAATATTATCTCATATCAATTATTGTACCATGGTTTGGGGATACCAAATAAATAGAATTACAAAAATTCAAAAAAAGCTGTGCGAATAATAACCTTAAACAAATACAACTCGCACACGGAACCACTTTAAAAAAAACTTAAACTACTAAAAGTAGAAGACATATTAAAGTTACATGAATTAAAATTTTACTTTAAATACATCCATAAAATGTTACCTCCTTATTTACTTAACTGGCAAATTATCCCAAGTGTAAACATACATAATTATAATACTCGTGAAAAAATTATATACATACTTTTAGAACTAAGCATGAATTTGCAATGAAATGTCTCAAATACAGCCTACCACATGCTATAAATGACACCCCCGATATAATCAAAGACAAAATATATACTCACAGTTTGCGAGGCTTCTCATTTTATATAAAAACATATTTGTTACACAAATATAATGATTCATGCACTCTATCAAATTGCTACACATGTCAACAGAACCATTAAATACAATACATTTGATGCTAGCTTCAGGCAACCAGCACACATACAAACTTACATTCTCACATAAAACAAGCACTCCAAAAAAAACATACATGAGATAGACACCTTGTAAAATGACCACATAAATTATCACGTAAATAGGGTGGCTCCTATGATAGCGACAATTGTGTCTAAATAGGAGTCACCGACCCCGATTGAATAAGCTATATGATTAATATCTATGGTACACCAATACCATACTAGCTGAACATGCGTTTGTATGTATTTTCCGAATAGTATGTTGAACATACAATGATATACGTTTATGTATGTCTGCATAATGTTTATATTTGTTGTTTATTACAGCATAAGTGATGTTCAAAAACCAATTAATTGTATACCTATATGGGGTCAAATAAACGTTAAGTTATGTTATAGCGTTTTGTATTTTTTCATTCTCTTCTATGCTTATGTTTGGACTTCGATAAACTAATCCAACCGTTAACGTTGAGTTTCCTGTAACTATGTTACACCAAACAGCTTCTTCGCAATCTGCTTCTCTGTCTAATTTTATTTCATAAGCCTGGATAGATTCTTTAATATATAAAATAACTCCACCTCCCCTTCTTCCTATTCTATCTTTCCTAAACATTACATATCCTGTCAGTCCCAATTCGGCATCTGATATGTCGGCAGTAGTGATGTTATGGAATTCCGAGTTTAGGCAATGTGTGGACGTCCACGAACATATATGCCACCGACACAGCAAAATGGGCTAAATTAGACAGACAAAAACAGTACGCACGCATAAAGGTGTAGTTCTATTTGGGAACGACTATGGAACGAAACAAAGTAAACAGGAGTTGGCGACAGTGCCAGTGGCCGTGGGCCGTTGCCCGTGCCGTGGGGTCAGTCACAACATCAACAAATGAGATGCAGCGTTTGCAAAGGTTCTTCCAGACAGGTTAGTAATTTAACATTATTAAGCTATAGTCACGTATATTAATGTTGCTTGTACTAAATTAATTTAATTGTTTACCTTTTAGTCATAGCCAATGGCGGTATGGGCGGCCTGGTTGGGCCCTGTTTACTATAGTATCGACTAATATCAGCTAACAGTATGACGCTATGGCATATACCTGTCAATGATAGTGACTATATTATGTGTATGTCGTAGCCTAAGTAGGCTTGGGATAATAGTAACAGTGTAAATGCATTATAAATGATCCGTAACGATTATAATTATTGAACCAATAGTAATAGGTTGAACAAAAACAATATGTACATAACTAACTAACAACAGTAATATATTAGTAATTAATTTAACTAATCTATTACTTTTATATAAAAAATTACTATTATTGGATATTAAAAAAATTAATATGAATTCGATTGTAATTGTATGTAATCTTGGTATTTAATTATTAAAAGGAAAAGAATATTCCAGTAGTTTCACCAGGTTTTTTGATTGCCCCTTCTGCGAGTTTTTATTATGGTCAGAAAACCAGCGCCCCTCTGAAATTTAATGTCCATAACATGTACAGTGTATATATATATAGATAGCTTTTGACCGTTGGCATTGGTTGCATTTGGCAGGTAGTCGTTCATTGCACTGCAACTTTTGCAAGTACAGTGTACATTAAAATGATTATTTTTATTAATACATGTACTATATTTTCAGAACTCGAGGTGTGTCAACACCACATGCAGATGTGTGCTTCAAAGCTCTTCACCTTCAGGTAAATGAGTGTTGTCAAATGTGGTTACTCTGTCACCAAATCTGTTATCAAAATTATAAATACAAGCAATAAACAAGTATGTCATTGGCGGATCCAGGCGGGCCCCCCTAGACCTTAAGAATTTGGCGTGTCTGCAAATCTTTTATGATGGGCCCACGCGACAGTGTCCTCCCAGACCGTTTGAAATGTGCCCTATTTTAGGTGATAATAATAAGCTGAAAGTTATAGTGTTTTCCAACATCACCACTCCAGTGGAGCGGGTGAAGTTATGGCAGCGACAAATATACATGGTAGCGACAAAATTTAGACACCATTTGGTTCGACCGCCAGTGGAGGTTTTTGTACCCCCCAGACTCGATTTCTGGATCCATCCCCGTATGTGATAATTTTGTTTGTCTGCATGAGGATTTTGCAGTAATGTGTGTCCTCGTTAAATTGTATATTGTTGTTAGAAATGCATGTGAATTAAAGTAAAGACAATGTAAAGTAAAAACATTTTATTGACACTATTTGATGAGATTGACTACAAAATAATGAAAAGTACAATACAACTACAGGTACAATCACTGCACTTGACGTGTATAATGTAATAATTGTTAACATCATATACATATCACATGTACATAAAATGCAAAACAACAATAGAAACAAAAATTAGGAAGAGGTTGAAAAAATGAAACTTTTATCAAGATTCTTTGTTACAAAAAAACAACACTAGTACACGTGATGTCAAACGCTAGTTGTAGTTTATACTTGCCTTGTACGTTTACAACTTAGTGACTAAACAATTATGTTTATTTAACAAATTTGTTTAATATCGCATGCCCATAAAATGTAAACCAATGAGAAAAAATTACTTAGGAAGATGTTTAGTTGAACAAATGTACTATGTACAGGGGCTGTACATATCAAATAAAAATAACTATTAAGAATCATAATTGTTTTTGTTTTGCAAAGAACCATAAATTGATTCTTTGTTAAAAAAACATCAATATGATATAACATTCAAAAATTTTGTAGTTTATGGAATGCTTGGTATGTATGTTTACAACTCCAAAATAATAGTGACTAGACTAGTCAGGGTCATCGCCATGTGACTGAGAATTACATGTACAACATTGCTCAGGTTTACTCAGCTGTATGAACAGTATCCAATATTTTGTACGAATAGTCTTCGCATATTAATTTCAGTGTAGCTGAATGCTTCCCAAATAAGTCAAGATGGTGTTCGATTTAACAAGTCTGCCAGGGAGTCAAGTGTAAAGTGCTTTGAGCAATCCTGAGGACTGAATACTACATCATATCAGAACTAACTTTGCTGAAGTGTTGTTTATAAAATAATTAGTACAATGGGTACAGGTGTATAATCATCATGCGAAATGAAAATATAATGTAAATTATTTGTGAAAATATAAACTAGTGATAAAAAAGAATAATTTAGAAATATGAAACATGGCATGACAAATATAACAGTCCTCATGATACATAGAGAACTTAAACAAGTAAAATGCTGCTGTCAGTGTATCAACAGATTGTTGTTGAAAAATGTGAAAAGGCTTTCAATACCATTACTTCATCACAAACTTGTGTTGTACATAACATGTACCTGGTGTACATTGCAAGAACTCAGCTGGCTGCCACTGACTATCAGCAACACAAAAACAATGAAACCCTACCACTGTAACAATGCTGGATAATTGATGTATTTTTTCATGGACACTGCTAAAAGTTGAAGTTTAATTGAATACCATCAAAGTAAAATCAGAAAGGAATAGTAAAACGCAGTACAGGAGAAATTTCCACAAAGGAAAATATAAGGGCATAAGGAAATATTTAGCAAAGATAGACAGGAATAACACACTGAAGAATAAGACAGCAACAGAATGCTGGAATATCTTAGAGTGAAATTGAATGCATCATCGTCAAATTTGTTCCCTTAAAAAAACACAGGAAACGGTCCAAAAAGAAACACTTATCGAAAGAAGCCATTAGAAAAATTAAGTATAAACAAATGATGTGGAAGTCATATAGATGTACTGGAAATGACGAAGACTACAACATTTATAAAGAAACACTAAACCTAGCTACAGCTGAAATTAGAAATTCAAAGAGAAGCTATAAACATAAATTAGCTTGTAATATAAAACATGACAGCAAGAGTTTTTATGCGTATGTTCGAAGCAAACAGAAAGTTCAGGATGAGGTCAGTCCTCTAGAAGATAGTGCTGGAAATATAATATCAGAAGGATTCTTAATGGCAGAAGACCTGAATGAGTATTTTAGTTCAGTGTTTACCAGAGAAGACACTAGTTCACTGCCAGTACCAGAGGCTAAGTTCAAGGGGGCAGAATCAGACTATTTAAGACAGTTAATTGTAACTCCAGAAATGGTAGCTAAGAAAATTAGGGCTATGAAGGATAATAAATCACCTGGAGTGGATGGGATTCCGCCCAAACTACTATTGGAAATTGTAGAACAAATTAGCGTACAGCTTGCAACAGTTTTCAATTTGTCATTAGAAGAGGGAGTGGTTCCTTTAGAATGGAAAGAAGCAAACATTATACCGTTATTCAAAAAAGGTTCGAGAAACAAGTCAAATAATTATAGACCAGTTAGTTTAACATCAGTGATTTGTAAATTATTAGAAAGACTAATTAAAGATCACATGGTGGATTTTCTTGTTAAACATAACTTGATAAACCCATCTCAACATGGGTTTCTAAAAGCGAGGTCATGCTTAACAAATATGTTATGTTTTTTGGAAGATATCACTAAGTGGGTAGATGATGGATCACCAGTAGATATCATCTACTTAGATTTTCAAAAAGCTTTCGACAAAGTGCCACATCAGAGATTACTGCTTAAACTAAAGGCACGTGGCATAGGAAATGGTATAATTAACTGGATAAAAAAATGGCTGATTGACAGAAGCCAACGGGTAGTTGTTGATGGGGAGGTTTCAAACTGGAAATCAGTTTTGAGTGGGGTTCCACAGGGATCAGTACTGGGACCTATATTATTATTAATATATATCAACGATTTGGAGGATGATATTGCTAGCAAGGTGTTGAAATTTGCAGATGATACAAAAGTGTTTAGAAGGATTAAAAGTGATGGAGATAGACAGCATTTACAAGATGATCTTGACAGGTTGATCAAATGGTCTGAAAAGTGACAAATGTTGTTCAATTTTGGGAAATGTAAATGCCTTCACACAGGACTTGGGAACGAATATGTAGAATATACAATGGGGGGAACTGTACTAAATACTACTGTAAAAGAAAAAGACTTAGGGCTGACAATTAGTGCTGACATGAAGGTTTCAGAGCAGTGTGGAATTGCAGCTTCAAAAGGAAATCAAATCCTTGGATTGATTAGGCGAAATATAGCATATAAAGAAAAAGAACTAATAATACCGCTGTACAAAACAATAGTTAGGCCTCATTTAGAATATTGTATACAAGCGTGGAGGCCATACCTCAAGGACATAGATATGCTAGAAAGAGTACAGAGGAGAGCGACTAAAATGATACAAAAACTGAGGAATCTTAGTTATGAAAAACGCCTAAAAGAATGTGGTTTAACAACACCAGAGTCCAGGAGATTGAGAGGAGATCAGATAGAAGTGTTTAAAATATTGAATGGTTATGAAAATATTGATAGAAATATGTTTTTTTCAGTTAAGAAAGATAGAAAGACTAGAGGACATGAAGTTACATTAGTAAAGGTGCATTGTAGATTAGACGTATGAAAGTTCTCATTTTCACAAAGGACTGTGAATGCATGGAACAGGTTATGTGATGATTGTGTGGTGCTAGTAGTGTGAATATATTTAAAAATAAAATCGACACATACCTCAGAAAGGCTGGATATATGTAGATAAAGGGGTTGGACTCTCGATAAGCCAAAGGGCTTCCTTGTCCACCTGCCATCTAGAGTTAATTCTCTGGATGGCAATCTTGTTAAATCTTGTTAAATACCATGTATTATCGACTTTCGATAAATGTGTCATCACATATAAAATATCATACATGTCAGAGCCATGCTAATTGTCACTTTGTCTCCGGTATAGGTAGATGCGGATGTACAACAAAACGTCAGGAAGCTGGTATGCAGTACCATCGAAGACAGCGAACACATACAGTGACGTCATCGATATCCTAACCGATGTAGTTCACCGAAGAATGCTCGACGCTGAACCTGTCTCACAGCATCAAGAGTTGTTGCCCGAAGACTCATGCTATATATGCCAGACCCTGGCACCCACCGTTCCATCACCAACTGCCGAGCTAGTCAGGCATCACCATATTCGTATGTCGAGCAACCTACATTCTACATTGGTTTTTAGTCAGTTAAGCTAACTGACTGACCTGGAAGCCAGTGCACACCCCATCGGCATTGGGAAATCTGTCACGGATGCAACACATGACACAATTGGGATCAATCGGTGGACATTCACATGACAAACTATTAATATGCAGCATGCTGCATGGCTGTACAATCTTGTCCGAGATCCTGGACAAATACAACTGCCCAGTATGCCATATTAACTTGGAGAACTAGTGGTACTAAGCACACTAATCCAATCTCCTGTAAAGAAAAGCATATTTTCAGTAAACAAAAATAGGTATCATTGTAGTGTTGGGATTAAATAATTATGGAATGTTCATTCTCATAATCAGTAAATATAAAAAAAAATTAATGTGTGACCTGCAGCATTTCACAAGAAAAACAGCAGCAAGAAATGTGCTACTACAGCTGCATATATACTGGTTTATATCTTAGGAACAGTCAGTGTTTACCAGGGTTGTTCCGGAGGAGGGAGGGGGCGGGTTGATACAACATGCAGACATTAGTAGAATATGCTCTTTTTTTCAAAATGGTGAAACATTTTAACTATTTTTTCTTTACAAGGTGTTCATTGTTATTACATGAATTAAAATTGTTCAATTTCATTACAGTGATGCCTGATCTTTGTCAATATTATAGACTGATTTGAATTCTGCTAATCAGTAAAGCGCATTTATATGTTTTGTTTTCAGTAAACAAATTCATGTCAGTGTCTGCCATGTGTAACTACTACACATATTCATGTTTGACATTTTAAGGTTCTGCCTGAGGTTGAATGGTCAAGGTGAATGTCGGAAATGACAAAATGAGGTGTTATTGTGATGCTAACAGTATATTTTCCTCGCCAAGTATTCAAAGGTTCATAACATGTATGTTTACCTTCTTAAAAAATTTATAATATATTTTATAAACTTATTTCTGAGTCATCGCCATATGCTAAATACTTTTAAAGGTGTATTAATATGCCTGTGGGTATAATATAAGTGCAGAAGTCAAACTTAGTTTTCCATGTCCAAGATGTTATCATTAAAATGTGTATGAAAACAAATATACATGTAAATGTGCACATTAAAATTTGTTGACAACTTATACATGGTTGATTGTTATAAATTTGAAATTACCTGGATTTATCAAATGTGGGCCTCCCACAGACTATGTTCCTCTCTGTGTTTGCCTGACCCAGGTGACCTCCTTCACTCCTCTTCTGTCTCGTCTCATTTCCATTCTTGGGTTGCAGTGTGGCCTCTAGCAAAATCATAATTCAAGTTACGTATTATGCATTCATATATTGCTGTGGTGAGAATATATACACATATTGGTAAATACACAAGAATAGCTGGCATATGTCAGTTGAAAGGTATCACAGGATACCAATTACATAAACTATAGCCAGGCACCATGGACCACAATGGAAACAAGTGCGAGCATATGTATTTACACGTTTACATTTTTATATTGAATAAAATCGTCATCACCATCATGGACATGGTTGTCATATAAAAATCTGATTTTGCATAAACTACAATGCAAATCAACAACATTCTGCAGTAATAGTATCAAAATGTGAGTCACAAAACACTGTTTTAATAATTATGATCACTAATATTATACTCCAGTGTTTGACGTTCTGTTGCACGAAATTACGGATGCTCCCTGACTAAGTTACTTCCACGATCAAAAGGGGCCTACTGCCAAACCAATGTAACTTGTCATTTCGCACCCTCACGTCATCTGTTCTCTATATGTATTGTCGCAATAACATAGTTTATTAACAAGGTCCTACGTAACCAAATACAATGCATATCAAATATTATACTCGTTGTCACAGCCTCTGGCTGATATCGTCATGGACCTGGTGACTGGCTTAGCTTGCCCTTAGGCTTAGGCTTAGGCTTAGCCTAGGCTTAGACCATTACCCCCTTAGATGTCTTAGTCAGCCTCGAGTCGAGTGTAGACGTTCGCAAGTTGCAATTCTCGTTGAATTAATACACGGCTACGCGTTCTTGTTGCTAATTGCGATAGTGTAATACGTACCTTCGTACAACCACTTTGGAATTTTCATTTTGATACACCAAAGCACGTGTATGTTGTTATTGTTTTCGAATACGTGGGATGCCGATCTCGCGTAAAGCACGTGACCGAAATGGCGCAGGAGGTCGACAGCGCAATTGGCTTTCGTCAGCTATACCCGGTGTAACGACAAATCTTTTCTTTTTGACGATTAAAAAACAAGTATGTATTTTGTATTAAACCGACTATGCGCACTAGTTAAATTATTCACACATTATACGTCTGGACCTAAAAGAACCGGATTGGCGATGGGCAAACGAATTGGTTGAGGACCTTTAAAGGAAATAAAAATAAGGCATTAGCTAAAATCCTTTTTTCATGTGTACACAAAGTTTAACATTGTATGTAACATTTGACAACATTTAACAAATACAGAAAAATACATTTGTATCATAAATTCGATTTTAATTCGACAGATCACAATCTGTTTTCACATATATAATTACAATATATTACCGTACAATATATGTACAATTAATCAATTATATATCCATTACATTATATTTGTTTGAATAAATACAATTTAGAAACATTGTTTTATAATGACCATATTTTAATTTTTGTGGCGAATAAATAATTACAAAAATAAAATTAATATTTACAAACAGTGCATCATAGTATAAAATGATTTGGTTTATATTACTTCGTGAAAACATAAACAAAAAAAGTGTAAAGAAAATCAATGGTTTGCATGATGTCAGGATTGAACCAGCGTCGCCCGATTGTAAAATAAATGACAAGAAACCAACGTGCCTACCCACTGAGCTAGCTGCACCAGCGGAAATTTTCTGACTGATTCAAGTTGTTATGATAAATTGTACAACTCCTTCATATATCGATATTCTAGTGATATTATGAGATTATACGTGACTTTCTGTTGCTGGATACAATGTCTGTTTGCTATGTATGTTTATTGGTGTAGATTATCTCCCGTTGGTTGCATTCAATATAATTATTTTGAAAACGAGCCCAAGCTCTGCGAAACCTAGTCGACTTTTAGGCCCATTCGCATTCGTTGTTTTGAATAAAATTCGATTCGTGTGGAACCATAAGATAACTGCTTGTTCCTCTATGATGACTAGTGTTTGTATTACATCGGAATATTGCACAATAACTCATTCTGACGCTCGTTTCGACCCAAAAGCTATACTTGGAAACATGCTCTGAATGCATGGAAAGGGTCGGCCTGTTGCGAGTTTGAGTCAAAAGTGACGTCACATCTCGGCATCCCGAAAATCGCGCCAAAAATATCCATATTCAAAAATGTCCGGATGCACAGCATAAAATGTGGAATTTCTAATTCATTGAATTTGTTTGGCTTGGTGGACGTGGAAATAGATAGCAGGATGTAATATAACATGAATTCAAGCAATAGGTGTTTTTATTCCCTTTAATGACACCGGTGTGGTCTAAACAAAACTGAGTACACACATGGCAGTAGCGAGACACGTTTAGATGAATAATTAGGGTAGGGGTGTACGGTTGATGTGCTGTAGTGTGGCTGCTCCCGGGCTCCACGTGTAAAGTAGTCAAAATTTAATTGGTTTGAATTTTATAGTGTTCGTGTTTCTATATAATGAATTGTGAATATCCAAGGAATATATGCAGGACATTTTCGAATCGTTCGTGCCGTGGATCTTCAGTTTTTATCGACTTCTATATTGACTTTTATTCTTGAGGCTTGACAGCTGTGATTAACCAAGCTTGACCGGAACCGGTTTCCAACCTACACGTAGGCATATATTACCTGACGTCTACGCTCAGCCTGCCAGCAACCAGCGAAGCATGTCGTTGTCCAGGACGTTACTGCCGTCAACCGCCTAGTCAACCGTGAACAACAACAATATGGACGCTGAAGTTGTGGCGACCACCGACCAGGCGCGGGACATCAGCCGAAACGAGGCGTATTAAGCCAATAACCAAGCTTGGGCCGTTCAATGTGAGACGGTGTCAACAAAGCAAATCTCACCCAGGTAATATTTGAAAACTGCAGTACGAAATCCATCGTCAGTCAATATACTCCAAATGTGGTTCTGGTTAACGCTAGATCCTTACGCAATAAAGCGACGACTATAAACGAATCTATTCTTGGGGATAAATGGGATGTACTAGTAATCACAGAGACGTGGCTTTGAAGAACGGAGACGATGCGACAATAGAGAGTGTCTGCAAGCATACCGATCTCGATTCCCTTCCCTATCCCTAACGCGCTGCGCAATCGGTGTCGATTGTTGGAGTTGCGTAACCGTCGGGAGTGTCTGCGTCACGGCGTTTCAAGTGCCAACGTATTGTACATTTATGCCCGTTTCAGCTGGATACGTGGTCCTAATCACAAGCCCAGATGCATAGACCAGGCATAATGCATCTAAATCCTTTTGGAATTATGTAGAAAAGCACATCACAGCGAATATAGGATGCACGGTTTTTAACGAAGGCGCCTATTCCGAGATTTGGATTTGCCTGTTTATATTCGTAAGTTCTTCATCCAATACAACTTTTCTAACAGTTTATTTGCACAAATTTAACGGAATATATGTAAGAGATTTAGCACATAGATTTCTTACGGAAGAATTTGATCAGTTTTCTGTAAAAACAACAAAAACGATTGCACGCACGATTTGTGCCCCCACCGTTATATATTACATGCTGAGATAGGTCTTAAGAAATATTTTTTTCTGATGCATTAAACACAGCAGCAATTAAAACGAGGCGGCTAATCAGTCAAAAACAGTTGTATGTACAATGCTGGCACATTGTTTACTTTGATTCATCTATAATTTGAACGTAAATGGATAGGGATTGCGCTTACCGATCACCCCTGCCGGTTACGTATTTATCTATCCAACATGTCGCTCATGCTTCTGGTCGTGGCGGTGGAGTGTCAATTGTACACCGCAAAACGTACACAACATAATTGCAACCGACGCACACTAGTGAACATATCCTGGATCTTGTCGTCAGTAATAGTAACAACAACCTCATCTCTGCGTCACAGTTTTTCCAGATTCCATTTCTGATCATCGTCGTATTGAAATTGCAGTAAACGCACTGGAGCCACCTTCTATGGTATCGACGATTGCAAAACGTAACTTTCGGGACACTGATAACTGTGCACTGAGAGACGAAATAAAATATGTTTCTGCTGATATGACATCGTGCTGTAAAGATATGCAAATGGGTGAGTTAGTCGCTACGTACAACACCAACATAACGAAGTGTCTGGATAAACACGCTCCGTGGCGCACTGTATGCACACGAAAGAACTCGACCCACCCATGGTACGACGCAGACATTGATGATGCCCGTGAGAAGAAACGGAAACTGGAAAATCTTTGGAGGAAAACAAAACTTGAAATTCATCGCCAGTTGTACGTCACATCACGTCACGTCACGTGATGAATGCAATGCCTTGATACTGGAGAGAAAAACATTATATTTCCAAGATCGTTTAGAAAACGCTAACAACAACACTATGTTTCGTCTGGTGAGATGTCTTGGTGGTCACAATTCTCAGCTACATCCGGGATTCAGCTCGGCAGTGGAAGGATGCGAACTATTTTCGCATTTCTTTTGTGACAAAATAAATAAATTGCTGTCAAGAGAACGACTTTACACACCAACTGATTTGGCTACATGTGATGAAAAGCAATGTTTCGCAGATCCTATACATTTCTTTCATCCTACAACAGCCGAAGAAATCACAACAATTTTTGCTACTACGAACAAAACTTGCGTGCTAGATCCTCTACCTGCCAACCCGCCGAAAAACAATGCCACCAGCCTTGTGTCCACTGTAACACTGATCACGAATGCATCTCTTGAAAAATGCGGTCATGCCTACACTGCTTAAGATTTAACAAGATTTAACAAGATTGCCACCCAGAGAATTAACTCTAGGTGGCAGGTGGACAAGGAAGCCTTTTTATCGAGAGTCCAACCCTTTTATCTATGTGTATCCCGCCCTTCTGAGGTATTTGTCGGTTTTATTTTTAAACATATTCACGCTACTAGCACCCACACAATCATCAGATAATATGTTCCATTCATTTACAGTCCTTTGGGAAAATGAGAACTTTCTTATATCTAATCTACTCTGCTCCTTTGCAAATGTATCCTTCTATCTTTCTTAACGGAGAACAAAATATTTCTATCAATATTTTCCTAACCATTTATTATTTTAAACACTTCTATCTGATCTCCTCTCAATCTCCTGGTCTCTAGTGTTGTTAAACCACATTCTTTTAGGCGAATTTCATAACTAAGATCGCTCCGTTTTGGTATCATTTTAGTCGCTCTCCTCTGTACTCTTTCTAGCATATCTATGTCCTTCTTGCGATATGGCCTCCACGCTTGTATACAATATTCTAAATGAGGCATAAGTATTGTTTTGTACAGCGGTATTATTAGTTCTGTTTCCTTATACGCTATATTTCGCCTAATTAATCCAAGGATTTGATTTCCCTTTGAAGCTGCAATTCCGCACTGCTCTAAAACCTTCATATCAGCACTAATGGTTAACCCTAAGTCCTTTTCTGTCACAGTAGTACAGTACCCCCATTGTAGATTCTATCTCTTCGTTACCATGTCCTGTGTGGAGGCATTTACATTTCCAAAAATTGAACAGCATTTGCCACTTTTCAGACCATTTCATCAACCTGTCTAGATCATCTTGTAAATGCTGTCTATCTCCATCAGTTTTATTCCTTCTAAACACTTTTGTATCATCCGCAAATTTCAACACCTTGCTTGTTATTTCATCATCCAAATCGTTGATATATATTAAGAATAATATAGGTCCTAGTACTGATCCCTGTGGTACCCCACTCAATACCGATTTCCAGTTTGAAGCCTCCCCATCAACTACTACACGTTGTCTTCTGTCAATCAGCCATTTTTCTATCCAGTTTATTATACCATTTCCTATGCCATGGGCCTTTAGTTTAAGCAGTAATCTTTGATGTGGTACTTTGTCGAAAGCTTTTTGAAAATCTAATTAGACGATATCTGCTGGTGATCCCTCATCTACCCACTTAGTGATGTCTTCCAAAAACAACATATTTGTTAAGCATGACCTCGCTTTAAAAAATCCATGTTGAGATGGGTTGATCAAGTTATGTTTAACATGAAAATCCACCATGTGATCTTTAATTAGTCTTTCTGATAATTTGCAAATCACTGATGTTAAACTCACTGGTTTATAGTTCTCTGACTTGTTTCTCGAACCTTTTTTAAATAACGGTATAATGTTTGCCTCTTTCCATTCTAAAGGAACCGCTCCCTCTTCTAATGACAAATTGAAAACTGTTGCAAGCTGTACGCTAATTTGTTCTACAATTTCCAATAGTAGTTTGGGCGGAATCCCATCCACTCCAGGTGATTTATTATCCTTCATAGCCCTTATTTTCTTAGCTACCATTTCCGGGGTTACAATTAATTGTCCTAAATAGTCTGAATCTGCCCCCTTGAACTTAGCCTCTGGTACTGGCAGTGAACTAATATCTTCCTTGGTAAACACTGAACTAAAGTACTCATTCAGGTCTTCTGCCATTAAGAATCCCTCTGATATTATATTTCCAGCACTATCTTCTAGAGGAACGACCTTATCTTGAACTTTCTGTTTGCTTCGAACATACGCATAAAAACCCTTGCTGTCATGTTTTATATTATTAGCTAATTGTTGTTCACAGCTTCTCTTTGAATTTCTAATTTCAGCTGTAGCTTGGTTAAGTGCCTCTTTATAACTGTTGTAGTCTTCATCATTTCCAGTACATCTATATGACTTCCACATCATTTGTTTATACGTAATTTTTCTAATGGCTTCTTTCGATAAGTGTTTCTTTTTGGACCGTTTCCTTTGTTTTTTGAAGGGTACAAATTTATCGACTATGCACTTAATTTGCACTCTTTAATATATTCCAGCATTCTGTTGCTAATTTTAAGCAGGCTATTGTCCGTCCTTTGTTGAAGAAGCCATCGCTTAACAAAAACGTCTTGAATAACTATCGTCCAGTGAGTAATCGCACACATTTGTTGTCTAAAGGCGTTGAGAAAATAATTGCGCTTAGAATATCCACACAAGTCTCTGATTAGGGAATGAACGACTGCTTCCAATCGGCGTATCGAAAACACGACGGAAACGACTTTACTATGCCATGACATCAGCCATGGACAACAAATAAGGCACATCACTGGTTCTCGTCAATTAACCATGCCATCATAATTCGACGACTACGATTGCGCTACGGCTTTGTTAACAAAGCTTTAGACTAGATGGTCTCGTACCTGCAGGGACGGACTCAGCGCGTCGTAATTGGTGAAACATTTTCGGGTACAACTCCTCTGACGTCAGGTGTCCCGCAAGGCTCCGTCCTAGGCCCACTGCTCTTCTCGTTGTATGTGCAACCAATTGGCGATATCACCAGAAAACATGGCCTTTGCTACCACCACTACGCTGGTGACTTACAACTGTACTCCCACTTTGATCTCAGTACAACCGCTTACGCTGCTGTTTACGTCGAATGGAAGCATGCCTGGATGACATAAAACATTGGATGGCGCGGAACTATATGTGCATGAATGACAGCAAGACCGAGTACATTCTCAAGTCGGCCGCTGCACGTGTAGATGGCAGCGTAATACGTGTTGGTGACTGTATGATTGTAACTTCACGATGTGTCCGGAATCTCGGCGACTACGTGGACAGACGCCTGAACATGAACAGACAGGTGTCACAAACCGTTAGTGTGTGCGCATTCCACCTACGCCACATTAATCAAATCAGCCAATTTTTACCTAAAACAACGAAGGAACGCATAGTCAACGCCATAATAACATCGCGTCTGGACTATTGCAACTCAGTCATATACGGGACATCTGCAAACAACATCGCTCGTCTGCAACGAATTCACAACTCTGCGGAGTGATAGTGGTGCCCCGCTGTTGCATGACCTGCACTGGCTACCCGTTGCTCGCACAATCGAGTTCAAAATATTGGTGTTCACATGCAAGGCAATACATGAAAATGCGCCCGTCTACTTGCGTGATCTCGTATGGCCCTAGAGACCCGCTAAATCACTGCGGTCTGCTGACAACAAATGTAACGCGTACTCGCGTCAAAGCTTGTGACAGTTCATTCGCGGTGGCCGCAGCAACTCTCTGGAACACTCTACCCAATTACATTAAATCTTCGGACACTCTTGGCAGTTTTAAATATAATCTAAAACACATTTATTTAGAATATCGTTTTAGACGAACGCTAGTAGCTTGTTTGTGACTTTCCTCAGTGATCCAGTGGACTTATTTATATTAATAATATTTTATAACTATTTATTTGATTTTATACTGCTATATTTTAGTGATTACTTTATGCATTATAATATATTAATTATGTTATATTGTACTGTGTTTATTATAAGTTAAAGTCTTACTACCATATTCCAAATATTGTGTTGTATTTTACATAATTTATTTATTAATACTGTTATTACTATTGTATGGCACAATTGTTAGTTTAAATGACTGTCTAAGTACTAATATTTTAGGTTAATGATCATGACCCATGATGTATTGTAAAGCGCTACGAACAATTGTGGATCTGGCGCTATAACAGATGAAATATATTATTATAGACCCCTACCTCCCCTCCCCTCCCCTCCCCACCCCTCCCTCCCTCCCTCCCTCCCCTCCCTCCCTCCCTCCTCCCCTCCCCTCCTCTCCCTCCCCTCCCTGATCGCAGATCGAGATGTAACCACCATGTCAACATTTCGACAGTCAGCATATGTTTACTTTGGCAATAGAGCCAATATGAATTCGGATTAAACGAAGTGATTAACACGTGGGGTGAAGATGACACGGTGGCTGTAGGAAATTATTTAAAGGGCGGCAGTCCTGTCCTCTACCCGGAATTAACCAGAAATTTTGTAACAAGAAGTCTGCTGTGTTGAACGTAGGTAATCGTTGAACATCAATGGGTATTGCGTTTAATCCAACCCACCTAGGTATTATTGCCAATAAAGCTTGTTTTGAAACTGGGTGTATTGTTTACTATTTGACCATGCTTCGGGGTCGTCCTTCCAAATTGTTGTTACGGGCTTACTAACGAAATTAAAATTGGCGGGCAGCATACCTTTAACATAGTTATCGTAGTCTTAAGAACATTATATTAATTAATTAATGGAAAACTACGAACAGACTGCGTCCTTTTACTAGTTTTTTAATCGCCTGAAATTGAATAGAGGCGACCCAGTAACATGTGACAGCCGGATACTGGTTTTGATCGATGGTAATAATGCAGCTTGATTTGATTTGTCATTTTCGCATATTGCCAAGTGGTCGTATGTCTCACTGAAATTTAGGGGGTACACGTAATTAATGTTGTATAACTTAGTTTCTGTGAGAATACTATAAAGATGATGTATATCGTTGGAAAGGCAATGCATTTAGCTGTGTAACGGTACTTAACAAGTGTTATTGCAATGGATATTAAGGGCAGAATCGTATTCTAAACACATTTACAAATTATCGCAATTTACATGTACCCCGATTTTCGGCCTAGTCCAGCCAATCTATGGTACATCCTTATTATTGCTTAACATGACACTTTCCAACACTGCTGTCGTTGACAGCTTCCACGGAGATGTTAGTTGCAATTTGACACACCACGCACACACAGAAGTACACTCAAATCCGTTCTTTCCGTAACTACATCCTAACGGATTGTAGTTTGTCTTTGCCAACAGTTCACTCGGTCGCCTGCTGAAATGTATACGTATGGCAGAATCACTCGCTGCGTTCGTCAACAAAGATACAAGTATACAAGGCGGCCGTCGTCACTCGACACTACCCGTTTGTATGGGGCAGAGGCGTGGTTCCTCTTCAGAAAGCAAGTACAACTGCATGAACTGTTCCACCACCGATGTTGGCGCTCCATCACGGGACTGCATTGGCAGGACTATGTCTCCAACAAAGAAGTCTGGGAAAAGGCAGATCTCCGGAGCATCGAAACCATGTTGATGCTCCGACAGTTCCGCTGGGCAGGCCACGTCTCGCGCATGGATGACATCGGAATGCCATAAGTTGTATTATGTGGTGAGTTTCGTCAGGGCAACTGATATAGAACCCCCCCCCCCCAAAGGCGCTAGAAGGATCAGCTGAAACGGCAACTCTCCCTGGCAACAGAGCGACTACCATGGGAGCTGCCCTGGACGTTGAGCATTCCAGAGGAGAAGCAGACGGGGAGAAGCGTAGGCAGAGGAAAGAATCTGCACCTCAGGCACCTTCAGGCCAAGAAAACCTTTGCCCAACCTGCTCCAGAGCCTGCAAATCCAGGATGGGCCTCTGTAACCACCAGAATGCGTACCGCCGTCCCTCCAGGGACAAGGATCTTCCCACTGATCTTCACAAGCGAACAATCTGCCCCACACAAAGCCCGTGGCTTTTAGAGTTTTCTTGGATCCTTTGGTTCTGAGAATTGATCCTGTGGCTATGATAGTGGGCAGCAGTTGAAGTACGGGGTACATTTATCCCTGTGGGTACGTTGCGCTTGATGCTACATTTTCAATGAAGTGCTTGTACAGCAAACCATCCAGGTTTTTGCCAATGGTCCCACATTGGAAGCACACAATAGCCTGGTTTTCTGCAGTAACCAATTCTTCAACTGTTGCTGTGGTATCATATCTTAGCCCACAGCTGGGCCCAAATATTATGCGAGAGCTCTGATGTACCAGATCGTTATTTACTTGTTGTATTATGCTTTGTTTATGTTCTGGCATTAAGAATACACCAAAGAGCTCCTGCTGAAAATAGTAACACAACAGCACTAGCAAATCTGTGTCTTCACCAATGAGGATAGTGTCGATTTTGTCTGATCAGTTCAGTGTTATCTAACGATCATTACTTTAGCGTCCTCTGCATGGAAACGACAGCACCCAACTTTCTCAACTCATTGCTCAGTAAGTTGATGAATATATGTGCGTGTTTTCTCTGTTGGCTAAAAAACTCCTCCTTTAGGAGGACCTTGCTGATCATTCTTACTTCCATATTCATCTTCAGATGATGCTGTGGAAGGCGGCTGATCAGCAAGGTCCTCCTCATTTGGACATCACGCAGTTTGTGTGGGCGAAGGACGGTATCCTGTCTTCCACTTTGACATTGGACCCTCGGATCCTCCAGGTCTGACTGATGTCATAAGCTGTGTTTGGAAAGCAGAGAGCAAGATATGCAACATTGACGGTTGCAGTTGCCACGGCATTAATATGTCGTGTACCATCTATTGCGCGTGCACAGCTGGTGATGTGTGTTGTAAACCCTCTCACGATTGGGGACGATGCGTATGTAATATATTTGAAATTATCGCACCTGAAAATCTATCTTTTGGCATCAACATTACGGCTCTAGGTGATGTAGGTCTTTGGTTATAGCGATAATTGGTTTTGATGGGTGCCATCTTTAAAAATGGCGGATATATGAATGTTAGCAAAGGTCATGTGTAACATATTTGAAATTGCTGATCACAATTCTACACATTAACATAGACATGTGTGACATATTTTGTTTAAATATTGTGACATTTATTTTGACGACCGCCATCTTTAAAAATGGCGGATCCGAAAGTCGGAGAAGGCCAAACATAAAATATTTGAAACCTCTGACTTCTAAAACCCATGTTTTGACACAAAGATTAAGGTTGTAAGTGACGCAGTTGTTAAGATATGCGGAAATGTGATTTGGCGGCCATTTTATAAAGTGGCTGCCATTTTGTTAAATGGCTGCCATTTCTTTAAAAAGAAAAAGAAAAATTGCCACCTCAGATTTTCTGCTGACTGAAACACTGTAGATGACATTCGTGGCAATGACATGCAAATTGCACGGGAAGACATGGGAATTTGAATAGACACTTGTATGCATCCAACCACTGTGAACCATATGGATTGATAACTATTTATCCTGAGTTGTGCAACAATATTACAACGAGATTCACAATGTGTTTTCTATTGTTGATTGTGCTATTATTATTATAGGTGTATAGCCAATGGATGCGAATCAAAGTCATTGGAGATATGCATACACATTGCATTGGAGATAAGCATGTAATAAGATCCAACATGGCCGATATCTGACAGTTTTATTAAATGACAAACATGCAGCCGTTATATACATCTGGTGATGTGTTTATTTTAAACGTTGCCCATGAAAATATCGGTTTTGACACCACTTTTGTGACATTATTATGCATAGTTGCAAAGCTATTGAAGAAAATATGTATTTCAATACTGAAGGCCCTGATTTGCATATTTGAAAAAATGCCCTAGGTTGTCCCGAGGACAACCAAGCTGAATTGCTTCATGGACACCATGGGATAGAAAATCCACCAAAACATTATACCATTAAACTACATTTATTCAATTGCAAATGGACTAAGTCAACGTTAGGTCGCAACGCTACTCCCCCTAGCGGCTAATCTCGGGGTTCATTGTGCTTAAAAACGATTGTTCACATTAATATTCAACGATGTTACAGTTATTATATATCGCTGGGTAGATTAATCCATTATCTTGCCAATGGTATGCAAAATGTATATGAAATATGCAAAGAAAATATATATATCACAGCCTAATTAACGCCTACCCTTACATTTCACTAAGCCAAAACGTCTGGCAGCGACTTTTGACCACTTGTCATTGTCGTTATAAATGACAATGTTCCACCACGTGGATTTCGGTGGACTTTTTTTCTGGTAATGTAGACATATAGTACTAAATAAAAAATCTGTCATAATTACTATTGCAATTTGTTTGAGGTTGACCCTCTTTTGGGCATAGATTGACTGGACTACTTTTCTCGAAGCATGGTCACAGTAGAGCATGGTGAATAAAGGAGTAAGGGAGAAGATGAAAGAGGTGAAAGAGGGTTGGATCGACAACTGATGCATGGACACTGAACAAGGAATAACAGCAGGATGCAGCAAAAAGGCCTTTGACACTCTCAAGATTATTCTAACCAAGACCCAACAGAACAAGGCAACAGCCATAGAAAACATTAATTGAAATCCCCTGACAGAAACCAGTGCAGTATTGAATCGGTGGACAGAGTACTGCAATGATCTATACAACTACAACCTCCAGCCAGACACCAGTATAAACCATGCAGTCTAGACCCAGAGTAGAGAACCGTTAAGCCGACCTGTCCTAAGGGAAGAGGTTGCAGAAGCAGTGAGACGGCTAAAATCGGGAAAGTCACCTGGGATGGACAACATCCTCGTAGAACTGCTGAAAAGGGAGGCGAAGCAACAGCATTCCTCACAGTCCAATGTCAGAAGATTTTGGAGACCAAAGAGTGGCCACAGGATTGGAAACAATCGCTCGTTATTCCGCTGCCCAAGAAGAGAACCTCAGACAGTGCAAGAACTATCGCTCAATTAACCTGATCAGCCATCCCGGCAATATCATGCTCAGTGTAATTCTCAACCGGTTGAAATCCATGGCAGAAGAACTTCTAGCTGAAGAGCAAGCAGGTTTCAGAGCTGGGAGGAGCACAGTCGAGCAGATTTTCAACACAAGAGTAATCACAGAGAAACATCTACAACACCAGCGAGATCTCTTTCACAACTTCATAGACTTCAAGAAAGCATCTGACAAAGTCTGGCATAATGGACTGTGATAGGTCCTCAGCGCTTACAACATAGAGGAAGGATTGATACAAGTCATAGAGACACTGTACAAAGATGCCAGCAGTGCAGTCCTGATGAACAACCAGATCGGGAATTTCTTTAGAACAACAGTGGGCGTCCGAGAAGGATGCTAGCTCTCCCCAGTGTTCTTCAACATATTCCTGGAGAAGATCATGCAGGACACCCTACTCAACCACCATTGCACCATCTCCATCGGTGGCAGGTCCGTCTCTAACCTTAGCTTTGCTGACGACATCGATCTCATGGCCGGCAGCAATGACGAATTTCAAAGCCTTACCAACAGATTGGTCCAGCGTGCAGAGGCTTATGGCAATGAGTATGTGCGGAGAAAGGTCACATCCCTGGTGGGCTCACAAGAAACTCTACTGGCAATTGTCAAGAGAAGGAAACTGACATGGCTTGGACACGTAACACGTCACGCTAGCCTCCCGAAGATGATTCTGCAGGGCAACCTGGAGGGCAGACGCCGCCGTGGACGTCAGATGAAGAGCTGGGTAGACAATGTTATTGAATGGACGGCCATCTTCGTGCCAGAGTTCCTCATCACAGCCACTGATAGACAGGAATGGCGGAACATCACAGCTGCATCGTCACTTATGTCCCCCTGATGACCAAGTCGGTCAAGGGACTAAGTAAGAAAGTAAAATAATACAGCTTATATATATACACCGTGGTTGATGCACCGCTGCTAACTAATGTCAGACTCAAATCACACACAAGTCGCCAATTTTCACGACTTGTGACTTGACGTGGAATTCAAAGAGACAATTCAAGACTTGATTTGGACTTGGAGACTATTGACTTTGGATCTGACTTGTCTTGAGAGCGATTCTAGATTCAGATCCGTCTGGTGAATCATGGTGATTAACGAGAGTAGCGAATAGCTCATGAGTACGAACCGGTTCGTATTGACCATAAAGGTAATAAATAATGTTTTAAATAGATTGTCGTTTTTTATCATTGATTCTCCATTGAATACTGGTGATTGGGTACTAGGCGTTGGATTCAGATAGATGATTCAATTCTTGGAGGTAACTGACAGGTCATTGGGATAAGACGTTGTCTCGCTTACATTTATCCGGGCGTTAAATAATATCCGGGTGACGTTTCTGCGCGTGCGCGTATCTAGGGGAACGTATTTAGCACCACCTACGACTGTCGCGCTTTCATTTATTCGTGCGTTATGTATGTATATATATATACATCAATTATAAAATGTTTGCTTCCCACAGACATAAACAATTTCTGTCGCAAAACAGTTTCCTCTCCACGCACACGTCACGTGACTTACTCTTATGCTTGGTCACAAAACTGAAACAGCAAATTATAATTATGTACTCTAACTATAACGCTCGTACTATGACAACAAACGAAACATATTTAAATACTGGATATTATTTATCACTACGTGATCTACAGTTGCCAAATATGTCTTACATATGCACGTAAACATCACCCGGATAACATTTAACGCCCGGATAAATGTAAGCGCGACACCGTGTCTGAGACTTGCCAAAAAGTCTAACTAATGTCAACTCCGATTAAAACAGAGACGTACAGAAGAATGGAAAAGAGACAAATCCGCGTAAAATTCTGGATGCATCTCGAGATAGATGTTAAACCGGCCAAGATCCCACACAACGCTTTCGATTGCGAAAACCCGTCGAACTATAATGCCCATTTCTGCAGATAGATTAGAAGGTAGTTATCATACGTTGCTTCCCAGAGATGGTGTTCAATTGAACAGGTCTACCAGGGAGTAAAGTGTAAAGCGCCTTGAGCAGTCCGAAAGAGTGGTTACTGCGCTATACAAGAACTTACCTTTACCTTTTTATTAGTAAAAATGAAACTACAAAAACACTAACCATTGATCTTTCTCAAGAATAATAGGTAAATCGCGTATATGTATAAGAATAGCATGTAAATCGCGTATATGTGATTAATGAACACTCGCACGTATATCACTGGTGTGACCTATGCTGATAAGATAGCACATGTTAACCAGCGTAAAGAATATTGTTCGTGACATAATCTGCCTGGCCCAGCTAAATGTATGCAACCTATCTTGCGATATCGTGTCATTGGTCGTATACCCACGCTGTGGAGAAGGTCGTTGAAATATAGTAAAGGAACTGGCGAAGACCGACAGGAACAAATCGTGTTTCTGTTTCAAAATTATTTATCCATTTTTCTTCACAAATGTCATATCAATTTATTAACATCGTTGATGCGTACTGCACATACAACTCATCTCTAATTAAACTTTTCTATTAGTTCATTTAAAAGTAATGCCCGATGTTTAATAAAATATGTGTTTCAACTAACTCCTAACTGCGCTAACTATAGTTGGAAGAAGTAAGAACTGTACTCTTCGATGTTCTGGCTGCTTGATTTGGAAAGTCGACAACAGAACTGATTATAGACACAGCGACGTGGACGTCATTACACCGGCAACAGGCGCGGCCCCCGATGCTGACGAATATATGTTGACCTCAAACATGTTATTGTGAATATTAGCGAGCTCTCGACGTTTAAGTTGTTTACGTAATAGTAGACACATCTACATTTCATTCAATTTAGATTTGATAGTGTTCCTAATCAGCGTCCGTGAGCACAATCACACGCTATAAATATTATAACATATATACCGACAACGTTTATTATTCCACTGCGTATGAGCAACTAATAAATGCAGTTATCGTCGTGTTAATTAACAATGTTTGCGAGTGTCAAAACGTCGGGCTAGCTCTGTTGTCTTTATAGCCGGGATGTGAATTTTGAGAGGTCACTGTCTACAGCACCACGATGGGTTGAACTTATTCTTTCAAGTTTAATGTTAGGTCTGTAGATACAAAACACGTTTTTCTCTTAGTAAACAGTTATATAGAAATCTATAGAATGATATATAATTGTTATGGGCATTTCAATGTTCTATAAATATTATATTGTATTAGCTACACAATTATACGGAAATCTGTAGAATTGTTATGGTCATTTCATTTGTGTAGACTTATAAAGAATATTATATTGAACGATATAGAAATCTATTAAAAAAATGTTAAGGTCATATTAATTTCATAGAAGTCTACATAATTATGTATACTTTTATATTATGAGATGTTCTATAAAAAACAATCAGCCAATGAATATTCTATATAGTTTTTGCTAAGGGTTGGCCTCGCTTCAATTGCATGAAATTGCCTCTACGTTAATTTAATTTAAATTGTTGGCAGCAGCGACAGCAGCTGCAAAACAGCAGCGGCAGCAGCATGAACGTCAGTGTCAAAAGCAGCTGTATCATCCTATCAAATAAATTGAATATAACGCTAGACAACGGAATTAAACGGCAAGCCCCGTTGTACTAATTGGAACCACTGATCACCATACCAACTATGTCTAACACATTATTCGTAAATTATAGTTGTTTGGTTATTTTACACAAGTCATAATAATAACCCAGGTGTAAAAGGTTCAACCGTAGAGCTTTAGATAAGGGGGTCAAGCCTCAAGGGACATGGCGAATTTAAAGATAAGAAGAAAACAATTGGACTTGAATGTCTGGCTGTATTCTTGCACGTGTGAACCTCAAATTGAAAAATCCGTAATTATCTCTATCCCCGTTTCAGGCTATCCTGGATTAAACCCACGTGGTTGCCGCTAGATGACTCTACCATTTTATTAATACAACGCTTTGATGTACTAGGGTTTGATGAAAAGTAATTTCCAATACAGACCAACCGCCAGTTAATAAACAAGGCTATTCTAGTGAAACTCGCTAAATTTGCTATGCTAATTCTGCATTGTTTCGATATTTGCTATTGCCTATTGAGTTGCGTATAAGACCCATATGTACACAGAAATGAAATTCTTTGAAATCATATTCATAGTACTCATGACCTTAGGTGTTATTAGTGGTAATCAAGACATTAGCAAACACGATCAGGGTCATCCACACGCAGGAGGATATGAACACTTTACGTTGAACACGTGGCCTGCGACCGGGAATCGGCCCCTGTGTACGAACGATTTTTTATTTTTTATTTTATTATTTTTGTTACACGAGACTGCGCAACATGAGTCTCCTGAGCGAGACGTGATCTACGCAGCAAGGACAATTACAAGAGAGATAAGTCCTCTTTACTGACTCTGCAGACTCCGGTATAATATAATATAATGTCAGTTAATATTAGTTTTAATCGTTATTAAATTATTATCTTTTCTAGTTCTAGTTCTTTCTCTACAAGCTGGTTTTTTTCTCTTTCTCTTCTTCTCCTTTCTCCTTCTCTCAAATTACAATACCTGTAAAGCTTATGTAAACACACAACTGCATTACGTTGACTTCTGCACAATGTTAAACTGTATTTTCTACTTTGATTCAGTGATTACACGCAAGTGTTATTGCAGTGACATCAGAGATATTGGGAATATTATCAATATATCTGGTGACATTCCTAGCTAGTTTGGCAAACTTACACAGAAAAACACTACGCGTTTTAGTGTCTTAAGCAGTAACATTCAATCAATAAATTCTAAATTTAACGAACTTGAAGCTTTTGTAGAAGAGCTAAGTAGTAACAATTTTAAATTTAATGTAATTTGCTTACAAGAAACTTGGAAATTAGAAAACGATGACCTATCACAATTTTCCTTACATGGGTATGACTGTTTAGCTCAAGGTAAGACGTGCAGTAACAAAGGAGGGCTAATAATATATGTCGACAACAAATATAGATCAGAGGTTATATTAAATGTAAACATGTACGAACACTGGGAAGGGATGATAGTCCAAATAAATTGTGGTAATCTATCTAAGAGCATAACTATCGGAAACATATATAGACCTCCACGAACTTCTAATGATAACAAATGGTACTTTAATAGATAATTTCTTTTGTAAACTTAATAAATCTATATTGGAGAGTACTGCAGGGATTTTAATCAAACAATTTTCTGATCATCAGCCGTATTTTATATTCATCAACGTCTCATTGAAGACTGAACCTCCACCTAAATATGTTAAAATAAATATACTAAATGAAGAGGCAATGCATAAAGTTAAACACGAAATTAAATCAAATGAGATATACAATAAGCTAAATTAAAATATAAATGCAGACACTAATTTAAATTATGATATAATCTGCAAAGAAATTTTACGGGCAAAAAATAAGCATATGCAAACTAAGCTGGCGAAATTTAATAAATATAAACATAAAAGATCAATGTGGATTACACAAGGATTGCTAAAATCTATTCAATATCGAGACAAACTCTATAAACAATTAAAATATTGACACAACCAAATTCGACAAGCTATGAAGCTATTAATATTAATCTAAAAACTTATAATACGATATTTTAAAAAAATATTCGTGCAGCCAAACAAGTGTATTTTGAACAAAGATGTAATCGATTTAAATGATATAAAAATATCTGGAAAGTTATTAATGAATTTCTTTCAAAAAATCGTACAAACCGAAGATTACCATTATTTGTTATAGAAAATGATACAAAAATAACTGATAAAAAGGATATTGCAAACAAATTTAATAATTATTTTACAAATATAGGTCAGACCATCGCACAAGGTATTAAAAATAAAGGTAACAAAAACTATAGTTATTATTTAAACAAAAACGTTAATTCTGATTTACGTTTCATAGTGTTGATGAAGAGACTATTAGGAAAACTATTAATAATCTTCCCACAAAAACAGCTGTGGATTTGATGGCATTTCTTCAAAATTGCTCAAGATAATTGAGCCTGCAATTATAAAATCATTAAAGCTGTTAATAAACCAAGTTTTATAATCCGGGATATTCCCAGACAAACTAAAAATTGCAAAAGTAATTCCTATTTTTAAGAAAGACAATCCATCTTTATTTGAAAATTACAGACCAATTTCCCTTCTTCCTACAATTTCTAAAATATTAGAGAAATTAATTTTTATTAAATTATATTCATATTTCAATTACATGAAGCTTTTATGTGATAATCAGTAAGGTTTTAGAACTAAATATTCAACGGAATTTGCTGCGGTTGAGATAATATATAGAATTATAACTCAAATGGATAATAATGACGAACTAATTAATGTATTTCTCGACCTTTCTAAGGCTTTTGATACTATTGACCATAACATTTTACTTAACAAATTAACATACTATGGCCTAAATGGCTCAACTTTGCAGTTATTCAGAAGTTACTTACAAAACAGGAAACAATACACTGAAATTGAACAAATAAATTCAGACATCTTACCTATAACAATCGGCGTCCCACAAGGTTCAATCCTTGGACCATTATTATTTATCATTTACATAAATGATTTCTCACAAGCTAGTCAATTATTTAATGTCGTCATGTACGCTGATGACACCACATTATCTAGCTCTTTAAAATTTCTTAACAACAACAACACACGCAATAAAGGCACAGAATCCTTAATAAATGAAGAACTTTTTAAAGTTAATGAATGGCTAAACATAAATAAATTATCTTTAAATAAAAGCAAATCAAAATACATGATTTTTCATATGCCTAATAAACGCACGCAGACTCTTACGCTTAAAATAGATAATATAAATATTGAAAGAGTAGATGAATTTAAATTTCTAGGATTGACTTTAGACATTAACCTAAATTGGAAAAAACACAGAAAAAATTTCAAATAAATGCTCCAAAACAATTGGCATAATAAACAGATTAAAATATGTATTACCTTTAAATATAAAAGTGTTGTTATATAACACATTAATATTATCTCATATCAATTATTGTGTCATGGTTTGGGGATACCAAATAAATAGAATAAAAAAAAAGCCGTGCGAATAATTACGTTAAATAAATACAACTCACACACGGAACCACTTTAAAAAAAAAAATTAAACTACTAAAAGTAGAAGATATATTAAAGTTACATGAATTAAAATTTTACTTAAAATACATTCATAAAATGTTACCTCCTTATTTACTTAACTGGCAAATTATCCCAAGTGTAAATGTACATAATTATAATACTCGTGAAAAAAATGATATACATACTTTTAGAACTAAGCATGAATTTGCAATGAAATGTCTCAAATACAGCCTACCACATGCTATAAATGACACCCCCGATATAATCAAAGACAAAATATATACTCACAGTTTGCGAGGCTTCTCATTTTATATAAAAACATACTTGTTACACAAATATAATTATTTATGCACTCTATCAAATTGCTACACGTCAACAAAACCATTAAATACAATACATGTTATGCTAGTTTCAGGCAACCAGCACACAAACAAACTTACATTCTCACATAAAACAAGCACTCCCAAAAACATACATGAGATAGACACCTTGTAAAAGGACCATATAAATAGGGTGGCTCCTATGATAGCGACAATTGTGTCTTAATAGGAGCCACCGACCCTGATTGAATAAGCTATATGATTAATGTCTATGGTACATCAATACCATAATAGCTATACATGCGTTTGTATGTATTTTCCAAATAGTATGTTGAACATTATAATGATATACGTATATGTATGCCTGCATAGTGTTTATATTTGTTGTTTTTACTGCATAAGTGATGTTCAGAAACCAATTAATTGTGTACCTACATGGTGTCAAATAAACGTTATGTTATGTTATATAAAACAACTCTTTATGCGTCTGTAATTCAGACACGAGTCAGTCAAATGAAAGCTTTGCTTCGATCCGTTCTTGTGACATGCTTATTTTACTAATTTAACAACCACTGTATACGGTTTTACAGCTCTATTGTTTTATGTGTTTTGTAATGTTTCTGATCTGTATATTTGCGTGCGCATGTATGTAGCGGGGTGGTAAACAAGCGTGAAAAAGAGTATTGAATGTTGTAAAGAGTACTTATCTTAGCTAACGGGGTCAGCACACTGATAGTTTTCCCATTGGCGACCATGTTAACGTTTTGTCTGATTGTAAGAAAACGTGACCTAGAAAATGTATTAAACTTCTCACCTGCCGTTGTCATTATCTCATTGACATGCAGGTCGAGTTTAGTCAAAATCTAATATGTCTAGCTCTTACAAAATGCCTGTATGTATGACACCCGTCAATATTTACAAATGGATGCAGGCAGTAATCCGGCCAAAGTGTCAACTAGCCAAATTGCTGCCAAATACCCTTCCGCATAGTAAAATCAGCTAAAAAGACACAATTTTACAGTCAACAGCTTCTATAATCACATCTACAAAATCTGACTACTCAAATGCACTTATGTCAGAGCAAGTGAATATTGTAGTCATTTCTCAAAAATATACTGCACTTTTTTTCGTCTGTAACCAAGCAGGAAGTTTAACAGTGTCCTAACCCCAAATAGGCATATATAGAGGGGTGGAGATGGCAGTGCAAGAACAGTAAGCGGAAAGGAAAAAAACGAAGACCAGTACCGAGGCCAGCCTCAGTCCAAACTGTCAGGAAGCAAGAGAAGGGCAACGACAATCACATGCATTATTTCTTGCATCTTTTCTGGTAGCCATTGTCAATTAATCTGATCCAAAACGTGTCACTCCAATAGGTGCGCGTTGCTATCTATCTATATGTTAAAATAGTTAATCGAATTGGATTATGATGTTTTGAAATACCCAGCAAATGGTGGTTCCCAGTGTGTCTCACGGAGGAAAGATTTATACGCTTACTGGTATAAACGCGGTGAAACATCATCAGTATGCATGCCTGCTCGTGCAACCTAACTCAATTAATCTAAAAACAAATTAATATTCATTACTGTAAGCATGCCAGAACTCGGCTGGAAAATAATGTTGTAGCCGGATAGGAATAGTTCGGATTACCGCTATTCTAACAAACAATTTCCGAGACCGAGTTGTCTAGCGCCTTGAAACCTACACACTGAAATATATATCCATACTTTTTTATTTGACCTCAGCTGGCAGTTGCTTTGCAAGCTTGATTGGGAACTCAGGCCACGTTTATTTTATTTCATTTGAAATAAAAGTACAGTGCCCTCCACATACCTCGAACTGGATTTAGTCAATTTTCGCTGAAGTCGACTCATTTTCCTTGGTCCTGGCTGTCTTTGTGTCTCATATAGTATAATATAATGCACACAAGTCAACTCCTCTTAAGTCGCAGTTTCGGTTAAGTCGACTCGGTTAACTCGGATTTAGTTAATCTTTACTACAAAGCATTGATATTCTGCCTACCCTCGCGGATATAAAACACTATTATCGTATTGGCATAGTGATTTATTTAACTTTAAAGGATTTAAATAGAACTTTACTCTTACACATCGACGTTTGCGTATTTTAGTGTGCGGATCGGGAATGCGCAGACTTCGCGCAAAGTTAACCGATGACAACGTACAAAACAAAAATCGTACATCCCGATAAGTGGAACTTCTGATAAGTAGAAGTATTTCTGCGGGTCCCTGCAGGTTCCACTTACCCAGAGTGCTGGCTAAGCGTATAAACTGGCACACAAACAGTTACGCCGATTAGGCAATTCGTTGTGTCCTTTTCGTGTTGGTTACTGATAATATTGGTGCGTTCCATCTGATAACTACTGACAATATTTTATACAACGGAGGAGAATAGTGGATGAATAAATGTCACAGGTGTATGCCGTCTATACTATATAGTCTAGCTGTAAGCTCCTTTCACGTGTATTGGCAGAACTACCCTCGAACATTTAATATAACTTTCCATTGTTACAATTGTTTGCGCGAAATGTTGGTAACCTGACCAATTGTGGTTTATACTGAGTTGTCAATTATGAGTAGCATTTTACAAGAGTATACAATACATACGAAACAATTACGAAATTAGTTCACATCAACACAACTCATACAATATAATGACACGAAAATGCCAATTAACATCGTGCTCAATTTGGTTTTCGCAAAACTGTCAAACCAGGCTACACGTCCGGCAGTTTATATGACCGAATTGGCATTAACTAAGAATACTATCAAAATGCTACCCTTTTTTTGAACCCCTTAAAGGGATTTTTTGATAATTTTAATATCTTTGTATCTTATTAGGTAATACCGTTAATATGATTATTTCATGCAATGCTATGCCTTTATTTCATTACAATTATGTTTTATTAATCACAAATGACGCTGACAATATATCGAAAAAATAACTCCGCGTACGCGGAGTTTCTACTTTGTGCCCACCTTCACGATCCGTATAAGGCATGCTCATGAATATTCGAGACTGTCATTCAGACTTCGATTAGCTACGCCGAGTTATTAGATGCAAGAAATACGTCATCAACATGTGTCTATATGGATTAGCCACTGCCTTGATAAACCGATAAAATTATCAAAATGAAAAGTGGACCAGCTGCTGTTTATTTCACAGATTCAGTAAAGAAAAGAAGGAAAATATATGGAATAAACGGAGAATGAACATAGCAACAGCTCATGACAGACGGAGTGATTTAAAAGAAAAAACACCACCTCTCCATGCACGAAGCCGCCGATGTCATATTGAATTATTCACATTGTTTTTGTTGGAATATAAAAACTATGATACTATCATGTTCTTTTTTCACTAGGTACATCTGGCTATACATTTTGAAGTGAAGTTTCAATGAAAAGTTTATATAACAGAAACTTACTGAAGCCGAGAAACATTCAATAATGAAACCATTTTATTTGCACCATAAATCCAGCTGCTATTTCCATAAGCAGTATAAATACATTATACATCACCAAAATCATTTACGGTATCAAAATAGGATAGGTGGTTATGTACTTTCCTATCTACGTAAAGTTTAATTTTAGTTTGAAAAATGTAGATCTATAAAGTGCATAACATTATTGTCGACAAAATGTTAAAATATATTGCATTAGTATAAAAAACATGCGTTATTTTGTACAGGGAGTGCACTAATTATTTGTTCTGCCCATCATTTAGAGTAAAAGATATTGAATTTGTTTATGTCGAACTCCTGTTTCGATAACAATAAAATGGCCATTGTGTGATGTAAATAAAGTTATAAAATTACAAAACTTTAAAAGTAACGCATATTTTAAAACACTGTTTTCAGTCATCATTGGTGTATTTAGCTTAAGAAGATCCCTAAAACATTTTGAATGTTGTGGAACATTTATATTTAAAAAAAATTCAAAATTATTGTAAAAGCAACTTTGTCAACACTTTTTTATACACTACTCAACACTTTTTTATACACTACTAAGTATAGTTCACTTAACACAAACTTATTTCTACAAATTTTGAAGAATATGCCGTAGAACACAATCCAAACATGATGAGCATAAGAAAGCATACATTTTATGATGTACTCCTACTTTGCAACACAATGACAGGATGATGTGCATTTGGATGCACAAATCGACCAATTGCAGAAATCCATTTAAAACGTAGTGATGTACATATTCCCAGTTGAAGCCACACGGAATTAATGTGGCAGAACAAAGTCAGACATCTTCCTCACTACTGTGTCAGTTAACAAATTGTCCTATTAATAGCACTGCTATGCATTTTGATACACAAAGCTATCAGATGCACACATCCATTTGAAACACAAAGTGATGTACCACTTCCCAGAAGATGTCGCACAGAACAGAATGGGGCAGAGCAAAGTCAGACATCATGTTATGCTAGGTGACCCATTGTCCAATTAATGGCACTGTTGAGTAGACTCTTCAATTTCCTCTTTCCAATGTTCCTGCAAATAAACAAAGTTGAATTTAGGAAACTGAGCCTAAATATGAGTTAACTAACTCAACACTGTGCAGATAAAATTAGTTTAGATATTGGATTATGGGACTTATCACCAAGTGTACAGCTGGCTAAATGGAAAAGAAATACAAGAGAGCCTTGTTATGCTGATTCAGTCAGACTAAATTCCGAATCCATTACTTTGGCCAACTTTTAATTTGCTTTTACATAATTACCTGTATGCATTGGTCATATACAGTGCACTCCAGATAACTCGAACTCACATAAGTGAATTTTTGCTAAGTTGAGTCAATCTTTTCCTCGGACTAAGGCAAAGGTCCCAATAAAGGGACCTTCTGATATCTCTCTAGTTATCAGTATTGTCATGGGTCCCTGGATGTTTGACCATATCCAGAGTGCACAGTATGTTTTCCTTTATTCTTGCTCTAATAATTAATGTTGTATATAATTATATATATGGGCCATTCTCGTGAAAAGTGTACAGTAACGGTAAAGTAACATATCAAAAATAAATGTTTAATTTGTTTTCAGCGAGTACTATTATTATCAAATGTGCTATTCACGTGAAGCAGCGCAACTTGATCTGATCTATTATTAGATTTTTTTTATATATTCATGGATAAAAACTTATGTATACTAGAGTGCAAATCTGCTGGTGTCCAAAATTCATACATCGCAAAATTCCGTGGCAACATGGTATTGTGTACTACAAACCTAAACCGTTCACACTGAATGATGACATGCCAGCCAGATTTACTAAGAATTGTAGCTGTGGCATTAAAAACAGTATGCGAACGTACGAATCTCATATTTTTTATGTTTCGGTTCAAATAAGTGGGGAAACAGGTACTTTTCAAAAACGGCTGACTGGAATTTGGAAAGGCAAGACCCGTAGTCTCGTAGATACACAAAGCCAAATGCAAATCCCAGATTTAGGCAAACAAATTACATCCACGACCAAGTTAATCCTTTTGCTACGGTTGCATATATTGATATTTTAGTATGCATTTTTATTCACTGCATGTCAAATACTGGACAATGCAGTTTTACTAACTAGAAAGGCGAGACCCTTGCCTAAGACTATCTTAGTTACTGTAGTAGAGGCTCGATCGACAAACTCACTCAGTGACAGTCCCAGCGGCAGCTGACACCGACTGCAGCCATCCGTGTCGGCGGACGTTATAATTCTATTTAATCGAAACGTTACTCGGCTGACGGCATTGGGAGGCAGGACAAATAAACAACGTATACGCTTCCTACACTTATAAAAATAGCTGTCAATATACAATGCCTACAAATTGCTTATTTACAATGCCATTGATTTCCAACTCACCTCGAAATCAGACATGTTAGCTATGTGTGTGACGTCCACGGTCGTCGTCTGGTTCACTGCGCGTGCATGAATATTCATTATACTCGGGCTGCAGAAGTAATCATCCACGTGGCAACAAGCTCAAAATGATTCGCGTAAACACAACTGTTTATCGGCTTTTTGCGCAGATAACACCCAAATTATGCATAAACATGCAAGACATAAGTGGCAGAGAAAGTACTTATGGGAAATTAATACGTTTTGATACGGTACACATCGAATGTATATTAGCTTATAAATCCCTTTAAGTTTAAGAGGGAAGGTTTACTTCTGCAATATTGTTATATTTATGGCACTTATTATATTGTGTGCTAAAGCTGAGTTGTATTATAAATGAGTTCGTTTTCAATAACAACATTAATGCTGTATCATAGCAATAAGTAGGCTGATATATATTGATATAACATAAACTTATAAGTTATATTAATCCGGCCGACGGTGCCGTGTAAGTGTAACGGTTATAGTATAACCATCATCAACATCATCGCCATCATTAACATCATCGCCGTCATCAACACCATCGCCATCTTCAACGATCCCCGTAGTCGTAGCGAGGATGATCTTTCCATGGATTGTCGGTCTCATTCGCTGTGTGATCGTAGTTCAAGTACCGCGGAGACAACATAGACCTAAGTATTTGGGAAGATAAAAGACAAGAAGAGCCTTGGCTTGAGTCTTGACTCATGTCATGAATCGTCATTCCTCACTTTGTTTTGACCGAAATGTTCTACGCAATCGCTCTACAGACTACAGCGGTTATATGTGTACACATTTGTAACCATGCTAATTACCCTTTTTCAGATTACATTAATGGTTGCTGTGAGCTATAATTCGGGAATTACACGATATGACAAAACGAATAGCCCTGAAGTAAATTGTTCTTCGACATGACAGCCACTTCCGGTGAGCAACACTGGGAGTGTTAATTATTAATGCTGCAGGGAGCAGTCACTGCTGCGAGTGGGTGCGAGTGTTGAACTAAGACAATACGAGGATTGTGTTGGCACCTTACGCAATCATGACAACAGCCGACACAAATGCTACTGACAGGAACGTTGTCTACCGATGCACTCCACAACGTGACCTCGGCAACGGTGTTATAACTGTCGCAACAGAACGCTGTAGGCCAACTGCTTATTCCGACATTATTACTGATTCTGATTCTGATGTGTAGGTACTGTTATGCAGATTTCTAGGGAGGTTCAATAGTTCGGTGCTCTTCGACGCCGGAAGACAGGCACGGAGACGCAGAGGCTGTCGGAAGTTGTTTTTACAAAACATCACGAGTTCCCATCAGGCAAAACTCTTTTTACCCAAGCGGAACTTTTTGCCTCAGCGGGGGAGGATTCGTGTGCACACACTAGCTTACGCCTTTGTCCTTGACCGTGACGATCTAACATAGCAACATTTTGGCCTGGTGATAATACATTATTTTAATTATTATAATTATAGTTGTTTAGCAGAAGAACATGTCTTGACTCGTGGCAATCTTGCTGTCATGGGACACAGCCGTGACAATTCTGCTAAACTCGTTGGCATCTGACACTGGGAGGTTGTGGTAGAATATGTCGGCCAGTACGTCACCATCGTCTCCGCCTTCGTGATGCTGTCGATGGTGATATTGTTCTTGCCGAAAAATCGCATACACAAAGTAAGCACCTTGCCATCCCTACACCTTGCTGGCTCCCGCCTATGCAGGGAGATTCCGTGCACCATTCAGTGTTGAATTTCAACTTTCGTTTATCTACAACTTTTCGCCTCTTGGAACTCGCTTCCGCCATATTGATTTTAAAAATAGCTATCCCACAACTCTCTTTTGTAGGGATATGACGCAGAAAATACTTGACAAAACTGCGTTAAATGTCATTAATTGCTGGTGTGCCGTTAACCAGTCGGGCCAAACATTTCAATTGAGCAAAAAAGTAATGTTTTGTATACGAAAAAGAGGGACATTTGCCGGTTTCGCAGGACGCGGGACAACTGATAAAAAACAAGGGACTTGTACCGCGGAACGAGGGACGGATGCCATCTCTGCAAACAGGATCACCAAACACACAAACTTACGTGATCGCAATATGACCGACTACAACAAGCTGACAGCCGTAATTCGATCATTAATCAAACGTTAATACCGGGCCTACAACAAATTCATCCTGAATAGGATAACAACTACTACAGAAAGAAAGGAAGGAAGGAAGAAAGAAAGAACGAAAGAAAGAAAGAACAAGAAAGAAAGAAAGAATGACGAACGAACGAATGAATGAAAGGAAAGGAAGATAGATCCATAAATCGCTATACATTGTACTAATAAAGTCCGTTAGCTGCTAGGTGTGGTACCTCCTATTATTCTTATTATGTACCTGCAACCATCTTTCTCGAGACCGTATGTCTTGAGAGACAACCTGTCTCGAGAAACCACCTGTCACAAGAGATTGCTTTGCTGTGCTAATTATTATTATTATTTATGTTTCTACTTTAGCACACGCAGACACGCATGCACGCGCGCTCTCACCCATGCGCACGAACGTACGCACACAGACACACCATGCTTGTCGCTGTGTGGCACCTGTATAATAATGTTATTATGACATCCGTGGCTAGGACACAAGATACCCACGCGCCACCGAAGGCCTGCTATTTTCATTCTCACCAGAAAACACTGTGATTATTTATAAAAGAAGAACGTGTGGTTCACCTCGTTCATCCGCTCTCAGCTGACATTGTCAACGTGCTGTCAACGTGAGCGAACGTTTATATTAAAAACGATGATGCATTACTTGATAATGAAACTAGATATTTGTTTCGCAAGAGGGTGTGTGAAAGGAAATTATAATTAATTTCATGTAAATTAACATGAAAGACATGTCGTTTTGTAATCTTGCTTTCACATGTGTGTGTGTGTGTGCGTGTGCGTGTGTGTCAGTTCGCGCACGCGTGCGTGCTAGCGTGCATGTGAACATATGTTTGAAGGTGAATGTGCGTTACACGTGTGTCCATGTGAATGAACCCCTAATATAGCTGCTATCGTAAAACTGTTACAGCCATACAGTTATCGACGTTTACCTGCTGGTGCTGCTGGTGTTGCTGGTGCTGCTGCTGGTGCTGCTGGTGCTGTTGCTGGTGCTGCTGGTGTTGCTGGTGCTGCTGGTGCTGCTGCTGGTGCTGCTGGTGCTGCTGGTGCTTCTAAAACAAGTAGGTTGCATTTCTACCTTAGCTCCCATAATTCCACCTGAAAAATAAATTGTTATTGTATTATTATTAGTATGCCCAATGTGTTTAGAGTACCTATTATATTATATTTTGCTGTATCAAATGGTGTATTTCTGGTGAATTAATGTACTTTTTTAATATATCGTCATTGTCATATACACGACCTATGTCTTGCTTATAACCATGTGTTCATCTTGACGTTTCGTAATAGGACGTCAACCTGCATGGACATTCGAAACTTTCTCGAAATGTCTGTCACGACTGTAAGCAACGTGCGCTTTATTTCAACAGAAAGCATTAGTCTGTATATCATGTTGCGACATCAAACGTCGACCATTAAATAGTTCGAGTAGTTTCGCTTCGGCTGAAGTTAGAAAGGAAACAATACTCCTGCTACCCGAGTCTGCCAAATGTCATCCTACAACGTCTTCACAGATGCTTTGACTCCGTGCCGTAAGTCCCATCTCAGCGGGTCCATTAATCGATGTGTGAAATGGAGAAGATTTTGCGCAGTGATTGTTATCGGATAGCGAATTGCTTGTTTCGTAACTGGTCGACTTTGTGGACAGGTAATCGACTTTCTCCTTGTTGAAGAGCGCAAGGTTTCTTCTTAACAACGCCGACATCAGACGAAATGTTCTTCACCTGGCCTCAGCCACCCACCCTCTCCCCTCAGACGAAATGTGTAAACATGCATATAATGACACCAGTATATTAACACTAACGGTCAGGAGTGTAAATATACATGTCCGACGGCAGACACCCTCCCCAAAAGAAAGTAATTTCGTCTAATATCGGACGTTCTGAGATGATCCCTTAGACCCGTGTGAACCGGCATAAATATCGTAAAGTTTACTTTTCTCTTGACATAATTTTACTATGTCAAGTGAATTGCTATAGTAAAACGTCCGTGAGTTGCTATGATACATTGTCTTCATGAAACGATATACCAGTACGTTTGTTTCACAACTATCCCATATCATATTCAAAGTCGATCCACATTGAGGGAGTAATGCCCCGTTAGTCAAAACAGTACCTCCATCTAGCGGGTAACACAGATGCAGAAGGCCGGCAGTACAGAAGCACATCGTCGTAATGAAAAACACGAGGAATACGAATTGCGATTTCTGACCAATACCAACGTCTGATCAAAAACCGTACGGATTACTAAGATTTATATTCAATATCTAGACATTACTGTGCAAAAAAAAGTAACATGTTCAACAACCTTTTTGTGGACATTTTTGTTGGTTTGTCCAGTGATTATCCTAGCCTCGATTATCCAGGCGCCGTGAGGTGGCAGCATTGTCCCATCACTACGGCCTGGATTATTAAAGGCCATATCCTGGGAGAAAACAAATTGCTAATAAGTATAAAAATATGCATGTACATATGTGTTCTGCAATATAATGACAACCCCGAAACCACACGTTTGCTGAAACATTTCTAAAATTGACATTAAACGGGACCTGTCTTGGTGCAGGCTTCGAAATGTCTGTTTTCCGGTGTCACGGGCCCCGATTCACCCGTGCCAGGATTCACCGCCTACTTTCGGCCCGCGACGGTAGCGGGCCCAGAGTAGGTGCGTGCCAGGATTCCGCGTTATTACTAAGGTGGTTTGCGTTAGTAATACGAAATGTTTTCCAGTAGAATTGTTCGTATGCATATTAAAAATAAAATGGAATAACTTGCATGATTATTTTCACGCACACAAACATATCGTGTGATTTAGAGCCCTCTTTTTGTTGTTTGTTATCTGTAATGGAGGCTATAACTAGTATCGAGGCTATCGTGATATGTGGCGCACGGCACTGTCTATATGCACAGCCGCGGTGTCGTGCTAATCTTTTGTGCATACGAAATACGTTCTTCTTGAAATTGTGGTAAATTAATCAACGCAATTAATTGTTTGCTTTAATAAATACAAATATAGTAGGCCTACTTATTCTGATTGCCTTCTTATGTAAAAATGTTATGTTTATTTATCCTTTATTTGATGGATAACTATTTGCACACATTAGGGCACTGCACATTGTGTGATAAAATTGGCTTTAATTTATATATATGTATATATATGTATGTATATATATATATGTATATATATAACTCTTACAAGGGGTGCCACTGGTTCACATACAAATGAATTACAATATGTAGTGACCAGTTTCCTCTAGGTAAATTCCTAAATATGTTATTGAAGTAACTTGAATTATACTAATTACATTTATTTTAATTACATTATGATCATCGTCTTATTTTCAGGAGTAAATATAATAAATTTGTTTTATTTATGTTAAGTGATATTTTGTTACAACGAATCCATGCTGATATCATATTATGTTCTGAATTTACTTCTTCAATAAATCTAGTAACATTTGTGTGTAAGTGAAACCTATTTGTGCCATCTGTAAATAACACATTTATTGTTATAACAATGTTGTTTTAATATAACATGAACAGAACTGGACCTAGCATAGATCCTTGTGGAACAACACATGTGGCTGTCATTACTTCCGAATCTGATTGGTTGTACAAAATAAACTTTTTTCTACTTAATTTCGAAACTACTGTAGACGTACACCTCTTATTCAATAACAACTGAGTTTATTATGTACAATATCATGTTCTGTGGTGTACAATTTAACAAATCCAATCCACAAGTCATCTAAGCTAAACAACCAGCCAACCAACCGATATTTGGTATTATTAGCAACACATTCAACTGACTGGATTGAACTGTTTTCAGTCATTGCCAATATATTAATATACCATACATCGACAACTTCATAAAAGAAACATTTAAGCACATTCATAGCCAAACTTACTGGCTACTAACAAACTAACCTATATGCACACCCAACATCTCATTTTCTTACCTCAAAGACCAATTATACCAACCAACGGCATCTATCAAATATGCATTCTCTCTGTGCGTTGGCTGAATACATAAATGTAACCCACCATTCCAAAATGAGACACTTCTTACTGATGGTCATTACGAGTTATGAGCCGTCACTGTCACAATTTGTTATTGAGTATCCATCGTGAATAGACAAATCTGTCATGTGCTAGTTGTGATGTGAAAATTGTAAAAATGTTACCAGCATGTGTTTCGTACTGAATTTTGTGACAACTGTCAATTTTGTTATTGCTGACAATGCTCTAAACTATGGCCAACAGTGTGAAACCACAAAGTGAAAAATCACAGCCAACAGAATTAAAACCACAGTCAAGAAAGTAAAAACCATAGCCAGCTGAGAGAAAACTTTGAAACTGTTTTTCTTTAAACCATACTTTTGCATTTTTTACATTAAAGTAGCTATATCTCTGGAAGTAATGAGACTATAGTTATTATTGACATATGAATTTCTCGAGTAGCGTCTCATTTTGGCATGATGGTCACAAATGTTGTGCATTAAACTTTCAACACTGTTTCTCAAAACATTAATTATTTCACTAATCAATTCAGCAATGAATAACTTTGCCAACAATTTATTTACTAAGTTTCCATTAGTAACTTGCATAGATCTCCGAGGAACATTATCCTCCTGTTAGTAATTTTTAGGCCAGGTTGCACACATTACACAGTCTTAGTTCTCTGTACGGTATAACCACCTTAAGAGAAAAGTTGCTTGATGATAAATGATCAAAAATTAACAGTGACAGGGTGCCAATTTGCAGAGTTAACTACATTGTGAGGTTCTACTATACTCTCTTAGTACAGTTCTACTGTACTCTCTTAGTACAGTTCTACTGTATTCTTTTAGTACAGTGTGTGCAGTAGAACTGTACTGGTTTTGTTACCAGTTCGGCACACTGCAAGTGCCACCATGAAAAACAATTTTCGCACTCCACCCAGTCTGTGTAGTCTCTATTGGGCTGGCAGGTGGGATTGCAGCAAGAATCACTGCTGCCCTCTTCCACCAGTCGGGCGGTCACGAACTCTCGGTAGTGAGAAGCCTGGGCCTGACCCATCAGGCCAACTGCCACACCCTTTGCCAAAGCCTCAGCATTCTACAATAGTAATTATTTCTTCATTTAGTAATACTGTTTAATAAAATTGTAGTCAATTATGGTGTTATGCCTGATCTGACTGTTTAAGACATTTCTAACACTAGGCTTTAGGCTGGAGATTGACCAGATAAATTAACACAGGATTCTTCTCCTTTCATCCACATCAATGATGATGCGCTGACGTATGTTGGTGTGGGGTGGTTTGTACACCAATGCTCCAGTATCTACAAATATTTATTAAGTCACATAAGCATTATTTTTAAATGTCGGTACTTATAGCAAGACTACTATTATTTTACAGATGTAACGTTATTTAAGAAAGTAAATAAACTAGACCATTGTTTACCTCTCATTTGAAGCATCATCCAATTCAGTGCTCAATATACTTGTTTCTAGCATAACAATTGAGCAGGGTTGGCATTTTTTTTGTCCTCATGGAAGAAACCATGTGCAGAAATACTTTTTACCCGTGCTATCAATATCAACGTTTCTATTTCCTTCTTACACCATTACAGTGTCATCTTGTGGTACCAGCCCCAACAAGTTATTAAGACACACACAGCTAGCAAATGTGTCTTATCAGCTCACCCAACCACTGAAACACTAGCAAGCTCTAGCAGCTAGCCTGGTTAGTTGGATACAACAGTGGCCAGGTGCTTAAAAACCAAACTTTCCATTGACCACAAGATGACCAGGTGATAACTAATTATAATTACCAGCCGACTTCTAGGCTGGTAATAAAACTAGGCTGCACATGGACTGACTGAAAGAGCAGAGACAGGAGAAAGAGTAAAAAGTGGCAAAGTGGCCCTGAAGTCCTTTGGACTAATATGTCTATATGTGACCCCTAACCAAATGAGTGAAAAGTCAGAAAAATTGTAACATTGTTTTCTTACATTCTTGTAAAGGTTGGGTAGGGTGTTTTACACGGTTTCAAAAAATTATGACTGCTACAAAAATTTGCAAAGTTATGGAGCAGTGAACATGGTAGGGGTCAAAAAGTGAAAATGAAGAAAATGGCTGTTGAAGTTTTACATTATATATGCAAATGGACTGCATGGAAATATTACATGCATGACATTCAAATGTGGCACACAGTGTGTATGTTATGTTGCAATGATACACTGGAAGTACAAATGTGCTGCTACAATAACTAACACATGGGCACAACAAAATTCACACATGAATGCAAGTAGTTGGACAAAAGTCCCTCCGGGCAAATGCTACCCCGGGGAAAAAAAAACCTTTCTACCCTATTTCTGCCATGGGCACGGCAGAAATACATTTCTGCTTGGCAGAAAACTAACCCTGCAATTTAGTTATATGATTTTGAAACTTAGATTTATTTACTTAAATTCCAGAACAGCTCTTGACATATACACTTTATATTAACACTTGTATTCATTTCCTATCTTATCTAAGTTTTGGTGGATTGAAGATCATTTTATAATCTAAATCAATGGATATATATATACACTGTACATTCATTTTAGGGAAAGTGCCCTTGCAGGACCTTGCCCAATGCATTTATTTTAAAATTCTGCCCAGCATAAGTTTATTAAAATACCCTAAAAATAAGCCATTATTTTAATATATGGGATTTGACTCATTATGTTGTAATTTCCAGGGCAAATATTTATTAATGTAATCAATTATAATGCATCATTTCCACAGCACCACAAATAATTAGTCAAAGTCAATTAATTAAATGTTGAAAATAATAACTGTTTGGTGAGCATTTCCAATTCAACATCAATATAATTACAAGAGGAGATGCAATGTTTCGGTCAATAAGTCCATGCCAGGGGTAATTTTGCACAAAGTGCAATACCAGTTGGGATCGAACCAACAACTAAAACCAAGACATTAGCATCTACTATCAATCACAAACAAAATTTTGTTTTATAAAGTTAATCAATTACTCCAAAAGGCAAGCTTATTCTCTTTGAAAGACTTTATGGTAACCTCTCTCTTGGCCTAGGCATTGCTCGGTGTGGTCAAACAGCATTAGTGACTGATGTCAGAAATAATGTGGAGAGTTCTGAGCACTAATTACCTAACAGACAGTGAAATATAAGTTAGTAAAATCAAAACATTCTGAGTGAGAGAAATGTCATGTGAAATAGTAACTAAATCCTTACAAAAATCACTTTACCAATACGATAATAGCGTTTTATATCCATACCTGCTGACAAAATTTAAATGTTTGATAGTAAAGATTTAATAAATTTTAGTTAACCGAATGAAAGAAATATGAGCGTGCAAAGAAATTGCGTCGACTTGGACTTAGAGAAGTAGACTTATGCAAATTATTTTATACCATCTGAGATACAAAGACAGCCAGGGTTGAGGAAAGAGTTGACTTGAATTAACATTGAGTTAACCGAGTTTGAGTTATGTGGAATGCACTGTACTTCCTTTCTTTATTAAAAAATCATCAGCACATTTATTTTTCATAATTACAAAACACAATTCTCAACAAATGAGTTCTTTTATTTTGCAGATGCAGCATGTGTCCAGAAAGTTACGATCAAACAATGTGTCTTTGTGCAGTCCGTTTTTGTTGCATTGGAGGAGTCGGTTGTTTTTCTTGTTCAGACATTGTATAACAGTGTTTCAACTTCATGTACTGATTATCCTCTAAAAACGTAGAACATGAAATAAGTATAATAAACAAACAAAACATAAAATAATACATTCCATACATAATATCTGCCACCTTTATCATATCTCCAGGCACTATACAAACCGTTAGAAGGGCACAAAGAACCAGTAGACAGTAGAGTGGTGGTTAATAATTATGCCATAAATCAATACTTTTATAGTAGAATAGACAATTTACGTTTACTGCTAAATTGGGTCTAACAATTGTTATTATTTAATTATCAAAAAGGGTAAACCGTCATTTGGGATATAGTTTGCCAGTTTCTTGATGCCCCAACGTTGTTCTGTTCAAATTAAACATAACACTGAAAATTATATAGGAAAAAACAGTTAACCATTTCAGACATTAGGTCATTGAGTCAATTAATCGAAGCTAAGCTTCATAATATATTGTTGTTATCAACCTTACTTTAAATTAGACCCGCGTATATGGTTACCGTGGGATATTCCTCTGTACAGAGGTCACCGCACAAATGTGAAGAAGATAATATATGAGCATTAAATTACCTTGTACAGAGGTCACCACACTATTGTGAAGAATAAGAAGTAACAAACAATTGTTTCATAACAATGAACAAAGCATACCTTTTTCGGGAAAAAAATACATTTCATAGAGTTTGCAGCAAAGGAGTTGGCCTGGACTTCTGAGTCAATGTTTCGTCGACTAAGTGTACCGCATTTTTGTCAGCTCAACAGGAGATAAAACACATCAAATAATTTAACAAAACATTTACTAATGCACTGTCTGATCTTGTATAACAACCATGTGACACGCACTTACACAGCAGATAGTATGCACGATTTTGGGCAGTAAGCGTCTCTTGAGAGATTTTCTGTTTTTGGTCTATTTAATGACTCTAAGTAGGCCTACTTCAATCAAAACAACTTTTCTAAGAGTTTGTTTGCACGACGTTCAAAGAATTTGAGAATAGAGAGCTGAATATAGATATATTGTGAAAGTATGTTCTGCTTTTGTTGACACGATAATATCACTAGGCAGTACGAATTTCATTCTCACCAGCATAATCATACGCGGAGCAGCTGTGCGAATAGCGTCGTTTTACCCACCGTCTATTTCGTATTTATTGACCGCTTTGTGTATTGCATTCCTGATTCGTTTGTCGGCTCCTGCCAGTCCTGCTCCGAGTCCTGGTCGATGTGTGCCATGCACCAAATAATGCTTCAAGCATGTCATATACATCACGTATTTGTTGTCTCTGTCCTCCATACTCACCATGCCTCCTTTAAAACACGCAGAACTAAATAAATCGACGTACAACTGCTAATTCACTTAAACTATACGACCGCGGATACTTCTGGCACGGCTGTGAAAAACGTGACGTCACATCTCATCAAAGTGCCTACTGCGCCTGCGCGCGCATGCGCAGTATGCGTTTTGAGGAATCCTGGCACGGCTGAATCGGGGCCCGTGACACCGGCATCGCTCGGGAGTTTCCGTAAAATGGCAAATTTAAAGGCTCATTTTATGTTGTATGCTCATATACGATATTTCAACATTTTGGCAATATCATCATTTGGAAGGCCATCAACCATTTGTTATTAAGGGACAGAGCACATTTTATCCCAGGATATGGCCTTTAAGCTCCTGCCAATGTTACCGGTAGGGGGCTTTACCCCAGATTCGGGTATAAATGCTTATGCTCGAGCATAAACAAAAGACTTAAGTGTGAATAAACATGATATAAATACCAAACAAGGACACTTTTAACTAAACAAAGTGCAATCGATGTCTCGCGCTACTAATTAATATATGTAGTCGCCAAAGTACAACCAAAACGTGCTGATCTAGGTGGCTAAGTCGGTAGCGTGTCAAGCAGCTAATTTTAGGGTCCTCGGTTTAAATTCCGCTGAGTACCCGAAACTTTTATTTGTGTTAATTTAGTTTAAGATTCATTTTATTTTGTATAATACTAATTCGGGCATTAGTTCGTAATTTCATTTCGTTATCGAAAACATACATAACATATAAACATTCTGGGGGATAGACGTGCTAATTGGCTGTGAACAGTCAAAACGCGATTCTGAGCCAGACTATCTTCCTGGCGAAGTCACGCAGCCAGGCGAGAGTCGTTTAAGCGAGACTAATAATTATTAAGACACGGCAAATCCTGACAATACGTCACATATAACTTCATAAATTGATGACGCTTTAATTCATGAGTATACCAGTGTTGCCATCTAGCGGATAACATTCTGAAGGGCCATTCAGAGCCAGACTATCTTCCTGGCGAAGTCACGCAGCCAGGCGAGAGTCGGTTAAGCGAGACTACGATTATCCATGCACCGCGAGATGGGAGCACCGTAGGCGAAGTCACGCAGCCGGGCGAGAGTAAGGCAGTGGAGGCGGGAAGAAAAATCTCCCTATGATCATGCGTCGAATAATGTCTCTTATTATTAAACTTATTCGATTCCAGGCTATCGTTAGGGTGACAAACGGTGGCGCCACATCACTGAACCAGGATAATCGTCTCGACGGGAGGGCGGTTCCGATTCCAGGCTTTAGTTAGACTCGATTATCCAGCCGCCGTGAGGTGGCAGCATTGGCCCGTCACAACGGACTGGAATATTAAGCTCCTGCGTTTGTTACCGGTAGGGGGCTTTACCCCAGATTCGGGTAGAGACGAAGATTGGCTCTCAGGCCAACTATGAAATAACAAATTAAATAAGGATACAATTTTTATCAGATAATACTATACTATAACAACTATTCAACATTAAACTTATATTGAAACATGTCACACACAAAATAAACCGACATTAAATTTGTTCGTAGTTTAATGCCTTTTAATCACATGCATATTCACTAGGTGGCAGCTCTCATGGCATAACATTCAAAAGGGCTATTTAGAGCCAGACTATCGTTCTGGCGAAGTTACGCAGTCAGGCGATAGTCGGCTAAGCGAGACTAGGCTTTAGTTGGGGGATACGTACGGTGGCGCCACATCGTGGAGCCTGGATAATCGAGGTTATGATTATCCTAGCCTAGATGATCTAGGCGCCGTCAGGTAACACCACCTTTGGTGCCTCTTGCTTTTGCCTAAAGAGAAAACCGTACTTTGAAATGTTACGATATGCCCGGATGTTTACCCCAGAATCCGGGTAGCCGTCACGATAGATCGGAAATGTAGAGCTTGAAGTGTGAAAAAAATACATTTCCTCATGGGAACGATGCCAAGGCTAAAACTAGTTTTTTTTTATAGAATCTCCTGAGTATATAATGATCAATGACAGAAAGTGATTCTGAACTGTAGGTAGTCGTGTGTTCGATTCCAGTAATTAGGGTGGCGCATATGCTGATGGCGAATGTGATGAAGTAGATATCTGAACATTAGTCCTGTGCACGGACTAACCTAGGATGAAATGTTTGCCAGCTAAGACTGTATCAAGCGCCCCACCCCCGGTCATGCCCCACCCCACCCCACCACCCTACACAAAACAAACAGACAGACACACACGCACACACGCCCACATACACGCGCATAATTAGCGTTACAATGTGGCGGTGGTGGTGGGGGTATCAAAGCCGTTCAAAATGCCATATATTTAAATACATATACTATTTACATGTCATTACTAATTACATCGGTAATGACAGAAACCTGTTCATTTATCAAACAAACTGAAAAATCTATTTTTTACAATTGTACAGTGTGGTGCATGTGCTGCTGCTGCTGCTGTTGAAGGGACGTAGATGGAGTAATGCGACAGATGAGGCGCTATGCCCATCTCGAACCAAAACACGTGGTAAATACAATAAGAATTAGAAGAGATCAAGTACAAAGTAACAGTCACAGTTCATTGATACACTTGGCTTGTGCTTTGGAAGGTTTACAAATATGCAGAAAATTATGAAGATTTGAAGATTTTTTAAATAGTGTTAAACTTGGAAGCTGAGTTATTTCAGTTCTTAAACTTTTCCACATTGGTATTTAGTTTTGCAATCAGCGTCCAAAAGTTACATCCGCAGACTCTAGCAAAGCTTGCCGCCGGCGGACATTCCAAATTCATCATTTATAACAGTTTTTTTCTCTGACAATCCTTCCGTGTGTGAAAAGTTGTTTCCTACCATTTATAGTACATCTAGTAGCCATTCAGCACATTCTATTTTTATGTTTCTGAATGCGATTCGTCAGTTATGTTTGGGTTATGGTTGTTCAAGCGTTTCATCCCCCCTTTAACTGAATTAGAGCAGAAACAACAATTTACAGCCAGTTGGGCTACTGTTGTTTAGATGCAACACTAATAATACTAACAAAGTACACCAGACAATAAATATTACACCATTAATTTGTTATTCAACGAAGGATCACCGCCGGCTGGACAGCATTCGCCAAACACCGCAACATCTTCAAGGGTAATTTTGGAACCTGCTTGAAGAGACAAGTCTTCAACTCGTGCATACTTCCAGTGCTGACATGCGGCGCGGAATCATGGGCACTCACCATGCAGGCAAAGAACAAGCGAGCAGCCGCTCAAACAAAGATGGAAAGAAGTGTGTTAAACATCACATATCGGGAGAGAGAAAAACAAGCATCTGGGTAAGAGAGAAGACTAAGGTCATAGACGTGATAGAACAAATCGGAAGACAGTAATGGACCTGGGCAGGGCACATCAGCAGACTACGAGATAACCGATGGACATCGCGTATCACAACCTCGAGACCTTACGAAGGGAAACGATCTAGAGGAAGACCGGCGAGACGGTGGAGAGACGAACTAGACGTGAAAGGCAATGTCAGTCTAGCCATCAATGCAGACACACATACACATCTTCATTCAGAATGCCGAGGAATTCTTTCTCCAACGTTTCAAGCAGTCTGGCAACAAATTCTAATGAGAAATTGAAGAAGAAGTAGGTGTTGTCTCTCACATCCTTCGAGATCCAGTGCTGATGCTAAGCAAACCCACAAGAAAATATCTAAAACTGACTAATTTGAAGACAGATTGCAGATATATTTCCAACTGGAAGATAACACTCGTCTTATATAAAATATGATGGTACTTTTGAAAGAATGATATATTCTTGTTATTTGCGACATCCAGATTGTACGTTTAGAATTGATAAAATATCCGTTGTATTATTTTTTAAAGTAGTCATACATTTAGGTAAGGTTAAAACTTTAATTTTATGTAATATCATAAAAACATGTAATCTGTTAACAAGGGTGACAGTTGACGTGATAAACATTTTCAAAAGGTGTAAAAACAAATCGGATTTTCCGGAGTACACCATACACAAGAGTTTGAAAACAGTTTTATTTCATAGTATGATTTGTCCAATTTGCCAAACAAATTTCCTCACATACGATGGTTTCGAAACTATTCTAAACTTAGCTTATAATGTAACAAGTACCCTGTACGTAGTTTGATTTAAAGGCTACCAGCTCGATAAATTTACACTTCTCTGGTAGCCACCTCTTCTGTGTTGCCGTGAGTTATATCGTATATCGGGTGGATGAGGAAAATAAATTTACTCACTCACTCACTCACTCACTCACTCACCCTACTCACTCACTCACTCACTCGCTCGCTCACTCGCTCGCTCGCTCGCTCACTTACTATTACAATGCTGCCACCTCACGGCGCCTGGATAATCGAGGCTATGAACAATCGAGCTTTCTGGAAGCGGTTCGACAATCCTCCGACTCCGGCGGACCAAATATGAAACCAAGCATGGTTTCATTTTAATTATTGTGATACATGCATGACATTTGGTACACACTTAGACTACACAGTACATTAACATAAATATTTGATAATGTAGCCATCTCTTATGTTGCTTTGGTTGGCTCCGGTGACCATTTTTAAAGAAGGCCGCGACAATTATTATTTTCATGTTATTAGCTGGGTTTGGGTTATCTAGAGCCATTATGTTATCTAGAGCCATTATGTTTGTGTCAAAATACTTTTTAAGATGGCGATCGTCAAAACCAAGGTCCCATATCTTAACAACGTTGATGCATGGAACCATAACTATGAATCTATCCTGCGTGGCGAGGAGCAGGACAACATCAGATGGTAATTCGTATGCTTTCTGCTGCAGCGAGCTCTCGGTACAGTTGAATTGTTACAACTGTTGGTGGAAGGTCATTCGTTCACTGGAGAAATACGCAGATTTTTAATACTTCTGATTGAGACGTTGACAACTTCTCAACGTCATCCACCCGAAAGATCAGGGGCCGGTTTCTTGAAGCGTATTTAAAGTTACGCAATTACTTTGCGTCACGTGTTTGCGTAAACTCCTTTGTTTGCTTATGTTAAAAAAACGTAATTTACTAAGACAGTCATCTTGGCGTTAAGAACGTTCTTAGCCTCTTCATGAAACCGGCCCCTGGTATTTAGGCAAATAGTGCACGTGTTCATAAGGGTCTTTATCCACAAGTTGTCGCCTCAGAAGTTGTCCTGAATAGTGAGCTACTGCTGGGGCCTGTTTCATGAAGCGGCTAAGAACGTTCTTAATGCTAGATGACTGTCTTAGTAAATGACGTGATTTGTTTAAATATAAGCGAACATAGGAGTTTACGCCAACACGTGACGCTAAGTAATTGCGTAACTTTAAGTACGCTTCATGCTGGTCTACAATCAGGCTCTGTGTTGCCTGGGAACACTCTTGAGCAGTGTCACATAAACAACTTCTTAATAGTCTGCTCACTGATTGTCACCTAGCATGACTTGGGTGAAGTAGTCGCTTAGTAAATGCCATCACATTAAGTTATTTTGCTATTAATTTCCACGTACAAATGTGTATTTAACACGTTTAATTATATGAATTAGTTCAACGGAAATATGATGAAGCATCGCCTCCGTAATGTCCACAGTGCATCAGTGTTTCCGTAAAGATGTGTTGATTTGTATTGTTAATCTTCTTGATGTTTATTCGAACGGTATGTTTGAAACGAAGATATATAAACCCATTTTGAGATATTGTACACCGTCTTGTGGGGATAAAGAAAGTTAGTTACGTAATGTATAGTAAAACTATTAATAATTGTGAGAGGATAGTATGATGCCGAAACTCATACACATGCTTTATGTTGGTTAAACCGATGTCAGTAACGACATTCCACATTGAAACGACCGGTGACAATATTGGTCTTCCGTTTTTCCGGTTTATAACAGCGAAGCGTAACGAAGACGACTCTCAACAATTCCAGTGTTTCCATATTGATATGTGTTGATTCTTAATGATAATATTTTTGAATGATGTATATTCGAATTGTGTGTAAGAAAGTAGTAAGATATATAAATCAATTTAGAAATATTTAACACCGTGTTGCGGGGTAAATGACCATAATTACGAAATGTCTAGTAAAATCATTAATACTTTTTGAGAGAACAAAAAAAGTATGATGCCGAAACTCATACAAATGCAGGTGTTGGTCAAATTGATGACAATAATGATTGTTCCACATTGAAACAGCCGGTGACAGTACTGATCTTCTGGTTATCCGGTTAACAACAGCGCCGTGTTACGGAGATGGCACTCAACATTCTAACCTCAATTGCGCAATATTGTGAAGCAGGTAGAAATCAGAAAAGGTGCCAAACTATAGAGCACCTATCATGAATAATGTATAAAAAGACAAGAAAAACAGATGAACAGTTTATTGGGATCTAGTCTTAAAATAAGCATCATCTCCATTACGCATTTGGGCCAATATTTTCAAATTTAACTTTGACGAAGTCTACGGAAGCAATGACTGTACTTAGGATTGGAATAATTATTGTTGAATGGAAGCTGCACTACATCTCAGCTAACGACAGCAGTTGCGGTAAAAAACGTAAGCGAGATGACACCAAGTTGTACCACTATTTGAACCAACATAGTGAACAACGTAACATAGGGCCTATACCAAACTCTTTCATACTTGCCAAAAATACTATTAACCTGTCTAAATAAAAAAAACATTTTCATTAATGCAATATCTTTTATATGTGTTCTTTTTGCAATTTGTCATTTAATTGGATACATGTCACAACATATGCGTACGAGATATATAAAATTATGATGGTCTAGATAGGTAAACACAAGGGCTAGAGAACTAGATGTTTTGTGAAACCGCTGACAGCGCAAAACACGTTATTGCACGAGGACCGAACATTGCAATTATACATTTTTTTCGCGTTTTTACTATATAGGGTATATAGTTTGGACAATGGCAGAACTGCCCCATAACAGCAATGGCTGTCACGAGACAAATGGAATAATACTCCGCCAGCCATTTGCCGGGGTAATCTCACTGCGAGTACGTTGGTGTGGACAGAACCGAGGTAACCCCGTGACACATTGGCGACCAATCTCATACCCGCAAATACTGATGGGATCATTATCGTTTCCAGTTTTATTTTTTTTGAAGGCTGTCACTGTACGTGCCCGTTACACAGCCACCTACTATATCCCTCTGTCCGCAGCCACGATGTGGATGTCGGCTAATTATAACGTCAACGGCCTGAGTGGGAGGAAATAGCCGGAGCAGCCCGTGAAAGCTATGCCGGCCACGAGCCGCATGCAGCGTGCACGGCTGGTGTGTGATTTTATTTCGAGAGTGCGTCTGTCATACGCCGCCCTGTCTCGCGGGCCGGCCCGGGCCGATTTGGCGCTACCGCAGCCGCCCCGCACCGCGAAACCCGAGACGAGTAGGCGAGATCCCGGCAAGAGGAGGGAGTAGCGATCAGGGAACGACATCGGCCGTACTTTCTTTCTTGTACTCGCTTCCCTTCAGCCGCGTCACATCTCCGGCCATCATGGTGAGTGCGAAACACGGTCAGCGAACATTGACTTGACTTTCCAGATCTGCGATTACGTTTTATTGAATTGTACAGGTGTATATGTGTCGTTTCTCGGCGTTCTCCGATGTATCTGCGCGGATGCGGGCACAATATTTGCTATCGCTGTTGGATTTCTAGGAATGGCGGCGGGTGCTGGGTCTAGTGCCCGAGCGAACCCGTTCGCAAAAGAACTAACAAACGAACTTTAGGGAGGATTATAGGGGGCGGGAATAGAAACAACTTTAAAGAGAACGTGAAGTGAATAATGAATACGCTGGATATAGAAATATTAAGCGGGTAAACTATACTATAAACAGGCAAAGAGAACGACACGGACGGGCGAAGCAAAACAAATGAACGATGCCAGCATTATGTGCTAGCATAAAAAGATGGATAGGTGGGATAAAGATAATTTTTACTCATGGATTTAAGAGGGGTTTGATCCAACAGTGAATTGGAAAACGTGGGCAATAGGATTGATAATTTGATATTTTACTTTTCAGAGTACCGTGAAGCTAAGCGAGGCGCAAATTAAGGGTAAGTCCTAAACATTCGTGATATTAATTCAATCGGTCAAGTGGTTTGGAATGTCGCGTGTTTTTTCTAGCTTAGTTACACCAATGTTTAATGTGAATTATGTTCACGTCGATGTCATATGTCATTTGTGTGATTCTATGGGTAAATGTAAAGTTTCTTGTTTTTGCAACAGCTATCAAAATATCGTTATAATGGTAGATTAAATAACATAAATGTGCCGCAAAAGTAGTGTTCCAATCTAATTTCCCTGGTACAAAGGACTGCATCTAGTTCATGTACAGCCCTCCCGCATGTTCACTGGCACTGAGAAGCAATGTTCCTCCGCCCACGCGTGAAACCACGAGAGCCACGTCAGTGTGGTACGCTCGGGGAGTTTTGCTCAGCACGTAAGTTGTGTATGCGGCAACACGAATTGAACGTAGCTACATACACCGAGTGAATGCACCAGTGCCACCGCACCTCACACTACCGCCCGGTGGCTAACGCCGAGAACCGGTTCTCAGGACAGCCGTAACCCTAGTACTTATCAGCTGGCAGCAGTTGTCAGCATCCATCGCCAGGAACATTCTCGGAACTAGGGGGCCATTTCACAAACTGCGAAGGACCTCCTTCAAATAATGCATTCACCCGAGGTTTGTTTTGAGAGATGCATGGGTTAGGGACCTCTCTGCGAGCCAATGAACTGACCCCCTAGTAGCGAGAATGTTTACGGCTCTATATCGCGCTTGCAGCCCGGCCGGCGAGCCTGCTTGCGTTAACCACACCGCTGCGCTTATTTCGGCTTCCATATTTGGCACAGCGTACCTAGCGTTGCCACGGGAAACTGTAACGGTGATCCGAGATATATAGGGGCGTCATTCCGCGAAATACCTAGTACTATCTCTTCTTTCTGTACGCATTATGATTATATATAACTTATTTTACATGGTTTACTTGGTAATCTGAATCGGGTTGAATTGCAGTATTACATGGCCAAGCATTAGTTGAACCCGCAGCGATACGGTTACATATATTGGTTTGGGTGTTGCAATACTGGAATATTTGGCGATAGGAAATCCCTGGGATCTGACGTAGGTTGCGCAGGGACCATATCAGAGATACACCGGCCGGCGAGACGCAAAAATAGTCTCACCACCGTATTCCGTTTTTGCACACGTTTCTTTCTGTCTCCCCTCTCGTTGCGTGTGTGTGTGTGTGTGCGTGTGTGCGTGCGTACGTGCGTACATGCGTGTGTATAATTATGTATTTGTATGTACGTACGTACGTATGTATGTATGTATGTATGTATGTACGTATGGCGTATGTGCGTATGTATGTAGGTGCGTATTTACGTATGTACGTATGTATGTATGTATGTATGTATGGACTTGTAACCATACTTCCTTTCTCTCCTTCTCTTTGTTTCTGTCTGTTTGTCTGTCTGTTTGTCTGTCTCCCTGTCTTTCTCTCACCCTGTCTCCCTCGGTCTCCGTGTGTCTCTCTCCATCCCTTTCCTCTTTCCCTCCTCATCCATTTCCTGCACGCTTCACCGGGTATTCTCTTCACTATCATCACTCTCCCTACGTATCTATCTACTTCTCACTGCCCTATCTCTCCACGTCGGTTGCCCCGTGGTTGGAGCCGGCGTATGTTCCGAGTAGACGTGTAGTCTGTAACACTAACAACACCCCGGGCCGCGCGGGTTACCTCGGGTTGCCTTAGCTGTGCCTTCCACCAGGCCGCTGACCTCCTAACACCCCACACCAGTCTCGCAACGTATGTAGGCACACGGTCTACGTTAAGACTGTGTGAAAGGATAATGTAACTTAAGTTTGTAGTTACATTCAAAAAGTAGACTTGATCCGTCGTGTTGCCGTCGTGAGAAGGGTGCACACCAAAATCGTTCCATCCTGACTGGATTATATAAGTTGCCTGTGCGTGAAAACTTCGATGTGACACAACCATAGTCGACAGCTAAACCACCGTAATAGTATTATTGTAATATTATTGTAATTTTATTTAACAAAACGTCACTTTCTGCCAAATGATGATGGGATGACATTCGCGTATGGTGCAAAATACTGATGCTTCGTCAGCATGCGTATATTTGTAAATGTGTACACTTTGATGCGTTGTGGCAACTTACAAAATTCCAGATTTTTTATATAAAAATCGTGGTTGAGTAAATTAGTACGTGTTCTTATTCTGAAACGTGCGGCATTGTTGCAACACGTTTTGAAACTATGTAGTTCTTTGACCTTAATAAATTAAGCATGTTCCGGTTCCGGTTCATGCGGTTTGTTTTACTCACAAGGCACACACCCGGAAACGCTTGTTCTTTCGCAAAACACGCCCTTATCAAATTTTTGAACGTGCTCCAAATCATCTGAGCAGACCACTTTTGAAGTTCTGTGCAATGAAAGCAGAAATGGAATTAGGCCACGTGTGCGTTCGAGTGCACGTGAAAACAGGGAGCTGGAAATAGCAAATGGTGTGGGCAACCATCAAACTAACAAATGTGCTCAGTTTTAACCCGAGTGGCTCGTGTACTAATCAACTAAAAATTACTGAAATGGCAACGACCCAGTAAACCCGCTTGCGAAGTAAATGGAACCGTGGAATTGCGTGGTACGGGCCAAGCAAAGTCGATGGCCGACGATTAGTCAATCGTGCGTGGGTTTACACCGCGCCACCTGTGAAGTAGAATACAATCGGTCGCTCGAGTTATTAATGCAGTAGTGTACACTGCGCCTGTGGGATGTTGCTCCACGTGGCTACCTGAAATAACATCCGGACGACTGTATCCAATAATAGACCATTTTATAGTGATGCGTATTAACTATACGACATAGCAATTAAACCATGAATTTTACGTGCATAACAAGCCGACAGACTTTGTTGTTATGATTTATGTAGTCTGTTTTATGTCATCAGACGACTACCTTCTGTCTCTCTGTCGATATACCAATAGACTCCAAACAGCGCTAAAGACAGGCTGCCTGGACTGTAGACACACTGCTGTTTTGTAAAGCATTGCAAAAGAAAGATAACGCCGTTGTCAACTATAAAATATACCCAGTTAGTTCCCGCCAGAGTGCAATTAAGAAGGCATTTCTGAAACTGTTGTCTGGGGAATTCATATGCCAGCAACTGACCACTAGCCACTAACAGACCAGTGCTCATACGGAGTGCATTTGCGAAATATTCCGTCTCTACTGTACATATAATGTAGGATTGTAAGCCTACTGTTTTGTGGGGAGTGATGATCCGGTGGTTTGACGTAGATCGCTGGATTTTCAATCGCGAGGACTGGTGCTCGGGTACATCTTGCTGACATTTCGAAACCTGGGAAACTTTGACGAGGCACTAAATGTCCCTTCTATTTGGGAAAGGGAAAGTAGTAGATCTCAAGGGAGAAATGTAAAAAGCATGATGCCTGGAGAAGAAACCATCCCAAAATGGAAATGAAAAATATTACGTGTCGTGGACTCACTGGGTGATGGTCTCTCTCTTTGTTGTTGAACTTCTGGGGGAAGTGTAGTTGCAGGTTTTTGGCGAGCGTCAGTGTACGTGTAAGTCTCTGTTATAATACGCCAATATATTTAGTTGAAACGTGGCCCCATATGATAAATATGTTTTTGGAAGAGAAAAACAGGCTTCTTTACCATTCTTTGATATAGACATTTACACCTAACATTGAGCCTTCGAAGCAGTACGTGGGAGGTGGGGGATTAGTTGTCTTTAGTGTGAAATGAGAGATTGGATTGGTGGGATGTGAGAGACTGGATTGGTGGGAGGTGAGAGACTGGATTGGTGGGAGGTGAGAGACTGGATTGGTGGGAGGTGAGAGACTGGATTGGTGGGAGGTGAGAGACTGGATTGGTGGGATGTGAGAGACTGAATTGGTGGGAGGTGAGAGACAGGTCTGGTGGGAGGTGAGAGACAGGATTGGTGGGAGATGAGAGACTGGATTGGTGGGAGGTGAGAGACTGGATTGGTGGGAGGTGAGACAGGATTGATGGGAGGGGAGAGACTGGATTGGTGGGAGGTAAGAGACAGGATTGGTGGGAGGTAATAGACTGGATTGGTGGGAGGTGAGAGACAGGATTGGTGGGAGGGGAGAGACTGAATTGGTGGGAGATGAGAGACTGGATTGGTGGGAGGTGAGAGACAGGATTGGTGGGAGGTGAGAGACTGGATTGGTGGGAGGTGAGAGACTGAATTGGTGGGAGGTGAGAGACTGAATGTGTAGGGAGGTAAGCTCACGGAATTGGTGGGAGGTTTGTCCACAAAACAGCTGGTGGGTGGAAGGTTGGCCCTAAAACAGGTGAGAGATTGGAGGTTGGTCCCAAAACAGTTGGTGGATAGACGATTGGCTCTAAAACAGGTCGGAGATGGAAGGTTGACCCCAAAACAGGTGGGAGATAGAAGGTTAGTCCAAAAACAAGTAGGATGGTAGACTTGCCATAGAACAGGTGACATATATGGGAGACTGGCCATCAAAATACGTGTGAAATGGGAGGTTACCCCCAATATAGAGGTAGTAGATGGGAGATTGAGACCATTAACAGTATACACACTTTGTTGTGTGTTCTCTGCTTTACAATTCCGTGATCTTTTGCAGCCGCGGACGATGCCTTCAAGACTTTCGACAAGCGCGATGAAGGCCGTATCAGGGTGAACGACATCAGCGGCACCATGCGCAAGCTGGGACACAACATTAAGACCGACTTCCTCGAGAAGATGGAAGATTACATCGACACAGACGGTAAGGAAGGCCACTTAGAACGTGATCGATTTAATGTTTGGTATTTCTTATTTACCCCAAATCGCATTGCTATTCCGGTGTTTATTTATAAGGCCAGCAAGCACTATGCTGTCGTTCGGTGAGGCGCAGTAGCGACGTAGTTGGACATCGGACACTCAATCACGAGAACCAGGTTTCGGATCTTCCAGCTGCTGTTTCGAAGCATGGGCAATTTTGTTCACTCCACATTGCGTCCGTTTACTCAGTTATACAAATAAATACCTGGCTATAAACAGCTGCGGATGTGTGAAAGTTTAATATTTGCGCAGTAGTTGAAGCATGGCTGAAGTCGAGATGGTGTCCGAATGAACCGGCCGGCGAGGATTATAGCGTAAAGCGCAGTGGGCAGTGCTACAGACTGGATACCGCGCTATAAAAGAATTTGCTTTTATCTTTATTTTAAACCAATATTTCAATCCCATACGTGCATATATTATTTTGATTACCACTTATCTTTATACATGTTCTTGTATTATATAAATTCCTGTATAATTCATGCATACATGTTTTAATCTTGAATGACGCGGAAAATTAGGTTATATATAATAATAATAATAATTATTATTATTATTATGTTATTACCACTCGGAAAAATGATGTTATATTGTTATAATACTAATTATTACTATTATTACTATTATTATTGTAACAATATAACATAACTTTCCCGAGTTGTAATAAAACGATAATAAAAATTATTATTATTATTATATTGGTATTATTATGTAATAATCCTGCCGAAATGGTAACGTCAACGACGCGACCTGGCCGCTCTCATCGGCGTGCGTGCGCTGTAGGTACCGGCTACATTGACTTCGAGGAGTTCCGCATGATCCTCGAGCGCAAGATGCAAGAGGACGAGGACGAGAAGGAGCTGAAGGAGATGTTCCGCGTCCTCGACAAGGAGAAGAAGGGCGAAGTGGACGTGAAGGAGCTGCGCTGGATCATCAAGAACCTCGGCGACGACCTGTCGGAGGAGGACATCGACGACATGATCGCAGACGTCGACACGGACGGCAGCGGCTGGGTCGACTACGACGGTAGGTGGCGTTACGTCATGTGATGTCCGTGCATGCGCCAGTGAGGGGCGATTTAGTTGACGCCATTTTCTGTTTGATTAATGGTGCCTTCTTTGTTGACTTTCAGTTTTGTCAACGTACACGATATGTAAATTCCTATGTTGTAAAATCGTTGTAATTTATCGTCGTAAGAACGCTCATTCTTCTTATGTCTTGGATAATAAATTGTGACAAAACTTTAGATGCTAATTAGCTCTCTGAACGATTTGTGTCGAAATTTCTTGTGAATTTATACGCACCTTTATTTATCATCACTTAGAATATGCGGTCTATATTCACATGAAATCCGTGTCTGAAAACCTAATAATTGTCTTCGAATATTACAACCTGTTTGTATATTGGTAAATCGAATGTGACTATATGTAACGCTGCGGAGGTTAATTTTTTTCTTCCTCGTTTAACTCTTAATGGCCGCTAATTTCTGATGTTGTTTGCTGTGTCGTTTAACCAACCACTTGGTCAACTCATTAATGATGTCTGCCTGCCTCCTCTATCTGAATTTCAGTCGCTGTCTCATATAGAAGCATCTTACTAACACTATAACGTTGGCGCCTGCAACATATTGCATAAACGTTAAAACAAATTCAACCATTGCAAATATCATAAACAAATAAATTAACAAACATTTGTTGTTCATCAGAAAAGGCAACTGTTATAAGTGATACACTTCGTCTTGCCCATTTCAACATCGATACGTGGTTTATAATTATATAATTGTATACTTGGCAAATGATGTGTTGTAACTGTTGTTGTTGTTGTTGTTGTTGAAATGAACGTCCCATTCCCATTTTCAAGATATACACATAATGTGCACCTCGAAACATCCGCCTAAATCTGTGTGTTAATGTGATCAACAACTGCCCGTTTAAGACCGAGCTAACTGCTAACAAAAAGGAGGCGCCAAGCGTGTGTGTGCTTAAGCGTGTGGCGTGACTTGTCACCTAAATGCCGTGTGATGTTGCTTAAGCAATATGTGGTGATCTCCGAATATCACCTGGTTGACATAATGCTATTTCAAATGACATAAATAAAGCATTCAGTGTGTGGGCCTAACTCCCTTTGGAATACCGCTTCCGCTGTTGTCCTTTTTACTTCCGGTCATATTTGACCTAATTGAGATCCCTCCGCCACTCGTTAACAAACTTTACTTCTGTGGTGTTTGACTCACGAACTTAATGTTATCGTAACTGTGTATAACGCAGCCCTGTACTATCACAAATAGTTCAAGTGTTCTGATTATTCAAACACTATCTTAGTAAAATAACTGAGTATATTTTGATAACATCATGACAATCCAGGTGATAAAAGCAAAGAAGGTAAAGTTGAGTATATCACTCCGCTGCCTGTTTTGCCATGGCATGTCTGCACGTGATGTTTAACTTTGTTTGCAGAATTTAAAAAATTGATGAGTGACTGACGTGGATATAGCGGAGATGCTATCGTGTGTCGTCAACTCAGACTCGTGTACATTTGCACTTCCACTCTGGCGTTCTGCGTCACGGCTGTTTACTTGAGGCTAGTCGTAGCACCGAGCAAAACTGTGAAGTGTATATGTAGAAAACGACCTTGTCTGTTCTGTATTATGCCACCCCTGGTATCTGGCAACACAAATGTACGGAAGTTCCCTTAAATAATAATAATAATAATATAATACAATAGTATTGCATGTCGTCTTACTTGCTGTCTTCGCTGGTCGTGATTGTGGGAACCCGACATGCACGCCCAATATCAAAGAGCAGCTTCACGAACTTGCGGTTAGTCCCGCCTGCCTCCACTATAACTTATTGAGTTTTTTTATTTGAACGTTTCGTGAGCGAAACATCCAAACTGCGAACAAAATTTCCGATTTAGTCAACGCATCATATTTGTTCTAGTACTAAGAACAGCGTGTTTATAAATTAGGAACAGACACGGTCATTTCAAGTTACCATGATAACACAGTTCTTAATAATATATCTAACATGTTAATACTCGTAAGGATAGTCGCCATCTTTCCAAGATTACTTCTTCAGTTCCTGGCAGGTATTTAATGTGTTGGATATGTTAAAAAGAACTGTGTTATTATGAAAAAACACTAATCTGAAGAATGTAGATAATATGCGCTTACGTTAGCTTATTGGATGTTATCGTTGCATTTTGGTGTGTTTCTTTCTTTTTTGAAAGTCTCAAAAAAAATTTCACGTTGCACTTCTGACTTAATCTAAACGTTGTGCAACTTAGAGAGAGTGAGTGAGTGAGTGAGTGAGTGAGTGAGTGAGTGAGAGAGAGAGGGATATACATATATATATATAGGTATATATATATATATATATATATATAGACCTGCACAATGTCATGTGTTTGGATGGACTTTGCGAACTGGTGCGACGACACCCAACAATGTGTATTTGTTTCTATATAATTCTCTTCTTTACTTGATTAGCAGCGACGTCCTAACTCGTGTACAGTTAGAACCTGTTTTCTGTTAAAGTTTGTTCTTTTCTCGTGTGTAGTCGCCGATATTTCTCTATAAATTGTATACCATGCAATGTTACTCAGTTTCATTGCTGTTGTTCAATTTCGCTTGCAGAGTTTGCTAAGCTAATGTTGAGCGATTAAGTTCGCATCGACAGTACTCCAACGTCACCTGGTGCACCTACGAACACACTTGCTGTTACTTCGTGTGCCTGTCAAGATGAGTTTGACTCTTCCTGTTCGATACTTCCTCGTTTCAACGCACTCCATCTACCGGACACTCAGCACATTTTCCCGCCAACATGGATGACGTAATCGATGACGTCGGCAACTCCATTTCGACTTTCGGAAGTGTGTCCAGTGTCGGCGAGAGTGTCGTTGGACGTTGATTGTGATTTTGTTTGCGTGTGGTTTATTTTCTATTTTTCGACTTATTATAAACCAGTGCGATTTGTGTGAGTTCAAAGGTCGGTTGCTCTTGTTTGTGACTGCATACATTTGCATATTTAAGACGGGTGTGCAAATAATGCAGCCACTATGCAGCGCCATCTGTACACTAGAGAACCGACCGGAAGGAACACTCGCGCATGGGTACTGCTAGTCTCCGTTGTAACAAATATTGTATTGTATAAACATATATGTGTGTGCGTGTTTGTATGTGTCCATTGTAATGATTGGTAGAAAAGCACTGACGACGGCTGTGTATGTACACGTGATTACTGTTGGTCAGAATAAATTCTGAAAAATTTGTTTAATAGTACCATTGATTTCCCACATCACTACCATATGTGCCAAGTTAAAGAATTGAAAAGAAGGCTGGTGTTTAAATAAAAAACAGGTGTTAGAAGGCTCTCTCTATCCCCCTCTCCCCCCTCTCTCTCTCCCTCTCTCCTCCCTCTCTCTCTCTCTCTCTCTCTATGTCTCTCCCCCCTCTCTCTCTCTCTGTCTCTCTCTCTCTCTCTCTCTCTCTCTCTCTCTCTCTCTCTCTCTGTCTCTCTCTGTCTCTGCCTCTGTCTCTCTCTCTCTCTCTCTCTCTCTCTCTCTCTCTCTCTCTCTCTCTCTCTCTCTCTCTCTCTCTCTCTCTCTCTCTCTCTCTCTCTCTCTCTCTCTGTCTGTATTTCTGTCTGTCTGTCTCTGCCCCTCTCCCTCCCTCCCTCTGGCTCTCCCCCCAAAAATACGGACATTTAAAAAACGAAGGCAAGGTAACAGCTGATGCATTGTTGCCATTTTCTATATTAGAAGTTGAAATTGTTTATTAAAAAAAGAAGGAAGAAAAGTATCACTGGCAAGAAATATGACAAAATCAGCTTCCCAAAGCATGAGACTTGGTACCTCTGCACTTCAATTAGCTGCATTGGCTTCCTGTGAAGAGTCGCGTTACTTTCAAGACCCTATTTTTCACTTTCAAATGCCTTCATGGCCTCGCATCTCCATATCTATCAGCACTTCTCTCTCCGTATCGCCCGACACGCTGTCTACGCTCCTCCGATAAACTACTCCGTAAACAACCCACTCTCCGCACTAAACTCGGCGAACGAGCATTCTCTTCTGCAGCTCCAAGAGCATGGAAGCAACTACCACTCATAGTGCGCTAATGCACTAGTGTCTATCAATTTAAAGTGGCACCGAAGACGCATCTTTTTACAAATTATTTTAACATTCGATAATCGATCGTAATTATTAATACCTTTATTTTAAGTAATTAAATATGATAATTAATATATTTTATTGTTTTAATAGCTTGCATACTTGTGCTTATTTATTTAGTTTTAACTAGTATAGTTGATTTTACTTAGTAGTAATGATTGCACATTAGTATCTTTAAATATATATTATATTATATGTTATTAATTTATTATAATAACCATTGTAAAGCACCCAAGAACAATTATTTGGATGGGGCGCTATATAAAAAATATATTATTATTATTATTAATTAGGAACACACTGTGTTTAGTTAACATACCCTGTAATGTGTATAACTAGAGTTTGCCCACTTTGGTAGCTAAACAATTCTCCCGTAATTTTGTTTTTATCGATAGCAATGTGTAAGATTTGTTATGATACAGGCAATAGCTTTACCAGTGAGTGGCACTATTTTGTCAGGATGTTACATGAATGTGGAGACTGAACCAGAATATCCAGGGACTACTTTCCCGAAAACAAGAATGACCTTGTAGACCAAACAGAAATAAATAGAAACAAAATTAGCCTTTATTCGGGTTGACAAATCCAAGGTTGAAGATCTTCCGTCCCTGAAGAGGACGAGAGCATCTATTCTCCCCAGGTGGCGGTTCTGTTACTTCTGGATATGCACTCACATTGCATGTAAGTGTGTCACGATACATAGCGAGATTCCGCGCGAATGGAGCCGAGTGGCGACAAGTAATTCAGCGCCTGCTTAGGGAATAGGATGTTTTTTGTTTTGGGGTGTAATCACACGAATGACATATAAAGACTGATAATACTTCTGGTTTCTGACAGATAAAATTAAACTAAAACGACGTGGGAAGTTTTGTAATAAACATTAATCATTTTATCGGTGGTTATAGCTGGATACCTGTAATACATCCCGGGTGACGACTACGTAAGGCTGATAAAACGCACGTTTATTGTGAACATAATTACCTACAACAGTTTCCCCAACGCATTAACTACCTATGAAAACAGAACAGTGTTAACGAGATCGGTTGTACATATATATATATATATATGTGTTTCATTCGGGGATACAACAGCCACATGTTATATATATATATATATATATATAACATGTGGCTGTTGTATCCCCGAATGAAACACAAACTGCCTTTCAACAAGTTACGAGGTAAACATATCGCCCGAGCAATATTACAGTGTATTCAGTTATAACCATCGCTAAACTCGATTACTGTAACATTGTTACATACAAAACTTCTCCCACCTGTTCGATTTCTTTTCATTAGTCTTCTGTGTCATTCGTGTGATCGTACCCCAAATGACAATACATATCCTATTCCCTATGCAGGCGACAGCGCAACGGATGTCGCCAGCTGACTCCAAAGTGAAAACGAGGCGCGAGACTTACTGGCTCTATTATGGGATGTGCTTCAAGTTTAAATTCTAAAATGTATGTGCAACCTACGTTCAGCCCTGTTATTAAAATACATGTGTTTAACATTGTCTTTTTGTCCACAACTGACAAACGATAACCAACGAAGATTGGGTTTAATTTGAAAGAGATGTTATAATGTCATAATAATTATGGTTTCTATGTTTTTCTAATTTGTTCACAGTTTTAATTAGGTGAATGGTGAATTAACAAATGGTGCACGATACGTACTGACATTACTTATACATTTTGTGCTGGATGCACGACACCGAAAAGTACCGACATTTTCAAAGATATGTTATGTGAGAATCATCGATCACCACGCGTACATTTCCCACATTGCACCAAGAAAGGGAAGTGGCCGGTTCACTCCGTGCTATCAACCTCTGAATTGTTTCGACAAAATCCCTTAACAGCAAACGACCTCTGACTAGGAACTGACCTATGCTACGCGGTTAACTTTTACTGATACCCTCGTCTTGTGTTAATATGTTTAAAAACACATTTGACAACTATCTCAGATGAGTGAGATATACATAGATGAATAACTGAACTCGCGATACGCCAACGGCTTCCTCAGTCACATGCCATCTGTTGTTTTCTGCTATGTATTGCAATATTGTTAAGTCTTGATAAACATCTCGTGAACTACCTGTCATAAAACAAACCGATAATTATAAAAACCGTTATGTTATTGTCGTATGTCGAAATTTACTATCAATGCAAGAACTATGTTATGTCGGCACTCGTTGTTCGGCGAAGTAGGCCTTACCCCTCTACTTCTCTCAGACTGTCTGTCCAATTGGGCAACCGTGAATCACAAGCGCAGCACACCGCACCATAGGCGGATTTAGCATTCCTTGTCGGGGGCAACATTTATGGCAGCCCATCATTTTGTGTTGGTGCAGCAGGCGTAGACTACGCGAGGAGCACCACGGGAAGGGTCGTCGCTGTGGCGTGCTGGATTTGGTAACTCGATGATGAGATGGAACGATGCGATGGAGGAATGGCGTGATCAGATGCGTGGACAATGGTCCAATGTGCATGCAGCGCAGAGAGGGTGCAATTGCTGGTATCTCCTATTGCTTGGGGAATGGGATGTCAAAAAAGAATACTCAAAGTAAATGCGTTCAGAATAATTTAGGAAGTTCAATTTATAGTTTATGGGCAGGTGTCGGGTCAAACTACAACTGCAAAGGAGTCCCCAAAGTTGCGAAGGGCTTTACATATATTGATGGGGGCCATGACTCCCTGCCCTTGCCTAAATTCGCCTGTGCTTCCAGAAATGTAGTTTATTTGCATATTGTTTTATTTCTTCCATCGATAACCGTCCCACATTCTGCCGCACGGTGACGACGAGGGTACGTCTGTTACCATGGCCACGAGGCGTAAGTCATCTGCCTTCCCAAAGTAACTAAAACAGAGACTAGCTGGAGTTGCGCACCTGGCTACATGTGCTTCTGGCACAGTGTACTGCACGTCAGGAATCAACAGGAGGAATGCCATCGTATAGGGGAAAGTGGGGAATTTGGCATATTGGCCAAAGTGGGTCCAACAATCTTGAAAAGCACTGTAGTCAAGCCAACTATAGTGGTGTTAAGGACTCGCAAAGGGACACTTCTCAACCTTATATATGCCAGCTAGGCGCGAATCCAACACGATGAATCACAAACTTGTGGCTTTTGACACTTCTGTTAAGCTATTTGATGCGACAGGCAAATTCACATTTTTGTGTAAAGACCTACGTGTGTAGCTATGTATGGGGTGTATTACGTAAGGAAATGTATATTTAGTGGTACGTATGTAACCGGCAGGGTTACTGACGAATTAGTTAATTATTTACTTTTATTATTCCAAAACTCCAAGTACTCTTTTTGTTCTGATTACTTTTAATGTGTTAAGTCTGTAGACGCTGCCTGGGAAAGCCATTAGGTTCTCTTCCCAGGCGGTGTCAGTTTCCCCGGCAGTCACCAAACGAGGGTCATACCCCAGTCACTAAGCCAGGATTAATTAAGAGACGCCATCACAGAGTTTCCGAGAGAAGCTGGACAGACAGCGCTCCAGTGTTTTTCCACGAGGTTTCGTGTTTTAACAGAGAAAAAAACACAAATGAAGATGTAAGGTGGGTGGATTGCACCAGGATTTAACTAACAGCAAATTTATGTAATTATCTCCCAATACTTGCTGTTAAAGTTACTTTTAAGATCCCCGTGGGAAGGTCCGTTAATTGGTCTGTGTTGACAGTGTGGGCGGAATTCTCCCAGCACTTACAGATGTTGTGTATTATGGTATACACAGGTTAAATTCCACTGTTTGGGATAAGGAAGGACTATCTACACAATTGCATGGTTCCTAATCTAGTAATTAGCGTGAGTCTTTAATACTCAATAGGAGGTCATTGTGTTGATATGTTCCCTGCTGAGATGTTGGCACAGTAGGCTGTGTGATGTGTCTGCAGGGGTCAGCCCACTGTTGGTTTTCCCATAGGCGACCATGTTAACGTTTTGTTTGATTATAAGAAAACGTGACCTATAAAATATCTTAAACTTCTCACCTGCTGTTATCATCATCTCGTTGACATGCCGATAAATCTTAACAAAAATTGCATACTTCCAGCTCTCGTAAAATGCCTGTATGTGTGACACCCGTCAATATTTACAAATGCCGGCAAGAATTACTCCGCAAACAGGACACACAGGCAAATTGCTGCCAAATATCCTTCCGCTTATTCAAATCATCTAGAAATCCACTATTTTACAGTCAACACTTTCTACAATCACACATGAAAATCTCCCTACTCAAATGCACTTATGTCACAGCATGTGAATTTTTTTTTAAATCATTTATAAAAAATACACTGCATTTTTTTTCGTGTGGAACGGACAGGAAGTCTAACTAGAACATGACCCCTGCAGCAGTGTTGGGTATGGGGTTAGGACACTGTTAGACTTCCTGCTTGGTTGCAGACGAAAAAGCGTGCAGTATATTTTTGATAAATGACTTTTTGCAATATTCACTTGCTCTGACATAAGTGCATTTGAGTAGTCAGATTTCTAGATGTGATTGTAGAAGCTGTTGACAGTAAAATGGTGTCTTTTTAGCTGATTTTACTAAGCGGAAGGGTATATGGCAGCAATTTGGCTAGTTGACACTTTAGCCGGATTACTGCCTGCATCCATTTGTAAATATTGACGGGTGTCATACATACAGGCATTTTGCAAGAGCTAGAGATATTAGATTTTGACTAAACTCGACCAGCATGTCAATGAGATGATAATAACAGCAGATGAGAAGTTTAAGAAACTTTATAGGTCACGTTTTCTTATAATCACACAAAACATTAACATGGTCGCTAATGGGAAAACTGACAGTGTGCTGACCCCGTATGGCTATTCCCCAGGGAGTAGGGACGGCATGTTGACTGTCAGCGGATAGACTGACTGCCCATTGAGTTTAGCAGGGTAGTTTCTACTGAAGGGTTATTGATGCCCAGTGTAGTGGGTAATTTATGTATTGACAAGAGAGGTTAGCAGATGAGTGTTTAATAAAGTTGATTTATAATTGTTGTTAGCAATTACACTTACATGTACTTGCGAATCTAGACAAGTTCAGCTTATATATGTGACACTTAGCATGTGTTCTCACAGCAGAAGTATGCTATTTTAGTGCATTTTAAGGGAACCATTATGTCCGCATACATATAATGATATAGGGTTAGTCATTATTTGGTTTATTCATTTATAACTGATAATTGGTTGTGTATCAGTTACTGAGTCTTGTTGGTTAGTGCAATGCTGTGCAGTATTATATTTCACTTGCTTGTTTATTTACAGACAGTGCATGGTGTGATTGCACTGAGCAGTGCTTAGGCACTGTGTTATACTGCAGTTCCCAGTTGGGGTGAGCATTGTTAGCTTCAATGTCATGGTGTATTACTAATTGGTTACAAACAATTAGTCTGACAGTAGTATACAAGAGTATTAAGGAATTAGAGACAATGCAGTTAGATATGCGTTTAGTATTGATTAATGGACTCGTATTCTATGTGGATGATGAGCCGTTACATGATGATCATGTATATGTACCGACGCTGTATTGTGCATAGAGGAGTGTCTCATATACATGCGTTTAATTGTAGAAGTATTACAACCGAGTTTATACTTTGTGGACATTTTACAATGATTTGATACTGTGTTAATGATACTTAGGATGCATTTGAATGTATTTCTTGATTTGGGAATGCCGTGTTTAAACTAATATAAACCTATATGTTATTGATAGTAAGTCCGTCAAGGAGTATTGCCGTTTGGATATCTAGTTACAAATATCACAGGTGCTAGCCTGCTATTTGGTATCTGAGATGATTTGTATAACTGTATCAATGTTATGCAAGGAATATTATGTTTAATGCTGTTGTTGAATGATCATTTGTATCCTTTGTTGCACTTGTACTAATCATATGTTATTATGTTGCAGGTTGTTTTTTTTTTATAGTTATTTGTATTTTAGATTATCAACACAATAAATGATAGTCATCATTTAACCGTGTCGCCTGTCTTCCTGGTAGTAGTAGTACATGTACGCTAATTGTTGACTTGAAAGCGCGCGTTTGAGCCAAAATGGCTACAGGCCAATATTCTTTGCAAATGGCCAAAGTGGAACAAATATTGGCAGCCAGCAAACGGACGTTTCGATGAGAAGATGAAGTCGAATAAGGAAACCGAGTTACAATTTCGTACAAGTGGCACCAGGAAAAGACTGCATGAAGACACAGAAGAGACGGCAAGCAACAGAGTGATTTCGCATTTCGCAGTGGTTCAATCAGGTGCACTGTCGTAAGTGTGTGACGTGATGATGAGAGCTGGAAGTCAAGCATGACCGCCAAGTTCAATGCATAGCGCTACCCTTTAAATACTGTTTCTTCTTAAATCACATTTCACTTGTAGTAAACTTATACTTATTAACTTATATTTAAAATTAATTATCTTGATTATGTATACACGTAATCAATTTACTGATATCGGTATAACGGAAAGAACTGTTTTATACCAACAAAAATCAGTCATCAGCCAATTCTCGCCTTTTCTTCGCTCTAACGGATATAAAAATCATCAGTAAACGTGTGTATGGTCTTCGGGTCCTGGCAGCGGAAGTAGGGGTCATGCGCCAATACCCATATATGCAAAGAACGAAGATATGTGCTGTTGTCTTATATAGTCTTGTCTCCTTTGTGCAGTGTGGCTTGCACACACGAATAATGCGAGTGGCTGCATCAAAAACATATAGTCTCACTTCATTTAGCTTGATCGCCAACTCGTCGAGATAAGAGAGTGCATACCGGGGTATTGACTGTTTCCACATAATAATATTTTTTGAGAAACACAGTTTAATATACCGCTGTCTCTAACTACTCTGGTTACGGTCTACAAAAATCGACATAATGTGTTTTAGCTTAATATATCGACCGTTGAGAATGGCACACAATTTCTAAATGAAACTTACTTTTTTGCAACACGGAAGGTATCTAGTAAATGAATAATATTCGAAGGAGTCCTGTTTGGCGGCCATCTTGGAATTTGTTACGCGCGACTGGTAAAATCAAGGATACCCATAACTTTTGAACCGTGCATCATACAAAAACAAATGAACCCACTTTTTCGTATAATTGTGGCATGAGGAATCGCTTGAGATTGTTATTATGACCGATTCAACGAGATTTATTGCCTAAAAATGTAATACCATATTTTTATGCCTGAAATCGAGTCAAATACTAAGTTAAGAATAGGTGATAGCGCGTAAGCACTGACTCAACATTATATGCCACTACTAGGCAGAAAATGGGCTAATTATGAGTCCAAGAAGAAAGGAAACTACACCATAATTACCTACTACGATCAGTATCTACATCAACTCAAGTACTATCTACCCGTAACTTACCCTCGACACTACACACTAATCATCATCATCGCCAAGAAGCAGCTCATCATAGTCAATCTCCTGATCATCTTCCTCTTCCCCCTCCTCCTCACTAGCTTTCTCATTTTCTGATCTATTTCCTCAATATTGCTATATCTGGAGAGGGAGAGGTTGGAGAGAAGTGTGAGAAGACGAGTTGCCTCGTGCTGTTTATTTGGCAGGATCTCTGCCGTGCGATGATGAAGGGTGAGTGGAAGCTGCCGAAACACATCCTTCTCTGCTGCACAGTCCGGCACCTGTACCGCAGCAAGCAGCTGATCACCATCCTTAACAGACTCGGCCACTCTGAGTCCTACGACTTCGGCCTGGAATTCGAGACGGCCATGGCCAAGGCCATCAATGAGATGTCGACCTACCTGACTCCTCAGATCATCAGTGGGGAAGGAAACGACGTGTTCCATCTCGAATGGGATAACCTAAACAAAATTACTACCAATGTCCACGGCCCCAATGTCGTGAATAGTGCAGGCGGCATCATGATTCAGGAGGTGAAACCTGGCGTCGATAGCATGCAGGAGCGGGGCTTGCCTCTGTATGACCTGGCTAAGAGTCGGTTACTCAAGATATATACCCCCGAAGCCCTCCCTCCTCTGCATATTTACAACCGAGGAGGCCCTAAATTCCCAGATGGAGCCGTGTACACAGCTCCTGCGGAGAACGACAAGGTGTACGAAGCGAGTTTGACGGAGTGCCGTGTGTGGTTCTTGGTGCGGATGATGGGGAGCAGTGGGAAGCAGCCGGTCCCTGCGTTTGGTGGATTCATCTCCGCCACTGGAACGAAGCTCGCCAGGAAGTCGACCATTGATTACTTTTCACCGAGTACTCCGTCATCCAGGAGCTACTGAGACGGCCTAAAGAAGTCACCTCCGAGGTCGGACAAAAGTACGTCCTCAACACGTTCGTCCTCTTTGGGTGCATGGAATTTCAGAGAAGTACAAGTCGCACGTAGTCACCCCAGAACAGTTCCACATTGTGATGAATTACATGAGTATGGTGACTGGGCAACAAGGTCAGGGGCTGGGGCTACGCTGAGATTATCCTCGAGGCTGGCCTCGTGACCAGCGGCTGCCTAAACAGTGTCCTCAGTTGGAAGGCTTATGGCAAGGCGCTATTATGTCTGAAGACTGTCTATAAGGCGATGGAGCGGCTACTGGTGGAGAAGTTTGAACAGGATGAAAAAGTCCATGTAAACAACCATGTGGACCTCCTCAACCTGGTTAAGTCCTGCAGCTGAGATAACATCGACCTCGCTCTCCAGGACCCCTCAACTCTCACCATCGTCAACAAGTACATGGAGTTTGAGGACAAGGTGCGTGCCGGTCACCTGGGCAAGACCCCTACCTTCTGGTTCGGCTTCATTGAGCACACCCGCCTCATCCTCATGCTCATCTATTCTGTGGAAACCAACAACCTCAAGCTCTTCCACAAGTGCAATGGGGAGATGGCTAACCGGTTCTTCGCATTTGATGGCCCGAACTACTCCAGGTACTTGGCCTGGCTGGAGGTGTTCCTCACCAACATCGACCTGCCTCACCCTGGCGCGAAGGAGCTTCTCGAGAAGGGCGGCATCACGGTGGCACGGCCACTCATCCCCGGTGCACTCAACGCAGTCAGTAAAACTATGGAGGAGACGTTCATGAAGTTCGCCAAGTCGGCAGGAGGTCTACTAGGGCTGTTCTCAATTCAGTTAAGTGCCCATCGGCGTTGGTGCCGCACCACATCCGCTCATGCCCAGTATTTTGAGAGGTTGCTCGAGATGTGTGGTCTTATCAATGACCCCGAGTGCCCAAAGGCAGAGACGCATTGCGAACTCGAGGCTGCGGAGATCAAGAAGAGCGAGAAAGATGTGCAGCGAACACTCACTGCTATCTAGAACTTCACCGACCCATTCGCCATCCCTGACAAAGACCGGCTCTACAACGTCGCATCCAGTGTTAATGTTTCCCCTGACTTTCTCATCTCCTCACAGGGAAAGTTCATCCAGTACCGTGAGCAGAGCAACCTGGCCTTTATGCTTCTTATCACGTCGCAGTTCCTGGATGAGCCTCTCGACCTTGATGAGTTGATGCGATACTCCCTCACCCTGTTCCTCCCAGCCTCGGCACCCCCGACGGATTCTTCGCCAAAACGAACAAGGCCTCCATGCTACACTTCTTGCTAAATGACACCCCTGAGGAGGTACCCTACCCAAAAGACGCACGACACTACTCGGGTTCTACGTGTTCTCAGGCGAGGACTGCACCAGTGCCTTCAAGGGCAAGGGCAAGGGCAAGGGCAAGGGCAAGGGCAAGGGCAGGTGGCACCCCTGAAGAAGCTCCAGAAGAACCACAATATCACAACGTTTCCAAGCAACTTGGTGATGACTGGACGGTGAAGCCGGAGGTGATGGCAGATGTGGAGGCCTTCACCTGCCTTATGTACGGTCAGGCTCGCGAGACGTCAGTGGATGTTGTGCGAGGCAAGATGCTGGTGAAGGTGGTGGAAGAAAATGAGAAGCTAACCACCAAGTCCAAGGTTAACCTGGCTCTCCTCACACCATGCAAGAATAATTCAATTCCCCATGTTGGCCGGGTCTACTACCGACTAGCCAACTCAAGCGGGCCAACCAGCTCGGCTTCTTGCGACCCAAGCCCTACGATCGATGATGGGCAGGGATGGGTGAAGACTGAGGAGGGTGTCCTGGAGCCAGTGTGGTCGTGTGGACCCATCTTGCCCCCTCACTCAATGACTTGCTTGAGAAAGTTGCTGAGGAAGAGGAAGAGGAAGGGGAAGAAGAAGATGATCAGGAGTTTGACTATGATGAGCTGCTTCTTGGCGATGATGATGATTAGTGTGTAGTGTCGAGGGTAAGTTACGGGTACATAGTATTTTAGTAGATGTAGATACTGATCGTTGTGGGTAGTTTTCGTGTAGTTTCCTTTCTTCTTGGTCTCATAATTAGCCCATTTTCTGCCTAGTAGTGCATATAATGTTGAGTCAGTGCTTATGCGCAATCACCTCTCCTTAAATCTTAGTATTTGACTCGATTTCAGGCATGAAAATATGGTATTATGTGCATTTTTAGGTAATAAATCTCGTTGAATCGTCAAAGTAACCATCTCAAGCGATTCCCCATGCCACTATTATACGAAAAAGTGAGTTCATTTGTTTTTTGTACGATGAATGGTTCAAAAGTTATAGGTATCCTTGATTTTACCAGTCGCACGTGACAAAATCCAAGATGGCCGCCAAACGGACCCCTTCGGACATTATTTGGAAATGGGAACATCCAAATATGTTTACTAGACACCTTCAGGGTTGCAAAAAAGTAAGTTTCATTGAGAAATCCACTGGGTGCATGGAGGGCATACCTTCCGACTGTACTAATTATTGTTATTGCTGGTTGTCAGTCGATAGACGGTGAAAAAAAGTCGTCAAAGCGAGGCCCTTTGTGTACGAGACGAGGTCTATGTAAGCTCGCACACTAGTCTCGCTTTGTTATCCTGCTCTCGCTCGCCTTATTGAAATCGTCAAAAAAGGCTGTGAGGGCGCAAAAAGTGCCGCCACCTCCAACCACGTAACCTGGATAATTGACATATATTGGTTTCTTATTCGCCAGATGGCACCACTTGTCTCTGCGAGAACAAGGTGGGGTAATTCTATCTTCGTCCAGTAGGGGCTATTGAGTTCATCCGTCTTGGGACAATTGAACGTGGATTTGTTCTTTGTCCCAGTTGCCGTGTTAATCAATTATATTACGATAATTCAGAACTTTGGCCTGCACACGGGCAATTACCTTTTTGGCAACAGACTCGCTGATATGACAAGTAGGCTAAAAGTAATCACTTTTCTTAGATGAATAGTTGTTAGTAGGCCTACTGAGCTTTATTCAATGAACCAGTTAATGTTTGCAGGCACACGTTCTCATCCAATGCAACATCAACCATGTCACATCAGCACATTTACTGATTTTTGAAATCAGACTCAACGTTAACGGTGTGATTGGCATCATTGTTAGGTCAGCCACGATTGTTCTACCACTTATGATGCAGTAGGCTTAAACAGGGGGCCTAGCTACCACTACATAGGCCAAAGTTTAACTTCACGTTTCTTATGGTGGTTCTACCAGGGGCCAGTTATATGAGGCGGCTAAGAACGTTCTTAACGCTAAAATGATTGTCTTAGTAAATTACTTGTTTTTTTAAATAAGCGGACATAGGAGTTTACGCAAACACGTGACGCTAAGTAATTGCGTAACTTTAAGTACGCTTCATGAAACCGGCCCCTGGTATATATGAGGATAGGTACCTGTTTGAATCAGTGAGAATCCTCAGATCGGAGTCTCTGATCCATCGGCCAAAAGGAACCATCCTTTCGTTGGACAAAAGGATATGTACCTGAACGTAGAATACAAACTAACATTATTCAACTGCGAACGGTATTTATAATGACATCGGTGTGTGTGTGTTAGTGTGTGTGGTATGTGTATGTGTGTGCGTGCGTACGTGCAAGCGTTCGTATACATGCTTTTGTTTGCGGGTTTTCTTATGCGTATATGCGAAAATGTGTGTGCATGTACGCGCATGTGGGAGTGTGTATCTAATTGTTAAGTGCGTGTACTTGCATAAAAAGACAAAGTGAAATAAAATGTTCAATATATGTGAAACTTCATATACGTAAACGTGATGCTTTTGTCAAGTAATGTGTCAAATTTGAAGTCTGTGTTGATTGCGAACTCATGTTTGACAGCTACCCTGCAATCAAACAACCGGCTGCGTATATTACAGGAGCATTCGCGATGTTCAAAAGGCAATAACCCAAAAGCTAAAAAATACATCCTGCGTACATCCAGGGACAGTTTTGTAGACAGGATTATTATCTTTAAGGTGATATTATATTATATTAATATTATATTATTATATTATATTAATTACGTTATTGCAATTTAATATACTAATATTATTGTCATTTTGTGGCATTGGATTTCCTTAATATCTCGAAGTTCGACAGTATGAAATTAATAAAAAATATCTTAACAATACTTTCTTGGGAGGTTCAGCTCAGCTGAATCACGTATTATTCACGGAAAAGGCGCAATGCACCGCCCGTATCAACACGATTTAAACCATAGCTATACTTATAACCATAAAACAAGTTCACATAGTGCAGTTCATATATAAAATAAAGAACGTTCCCGCCCTTATCCGCAACCACAGTGCTATGAGTGCTACAAATAAAATTATGTTCACAGTGTTCTTCTTCTGCCCCGCACTTACTCAAGAGATTCGCCTTTTACCTTCAGAAAAATGCGAGACAGAAGACGCCGAAATCGTACTTTCTCGGACCAACTTGAAAACTTTTATGAAAGCTTTAAACACATGCAATAAACACCTGTGTCGTGTACGTGGGCCTTAGTATACAAGCATATTAATAAAGGTGCCTGTCGAACTCCGCCTGGGGGGGTGTGCAAGGCAGGACATCCAACCGCCGGTCCCAAGCCCGGAAAAAGGAGGAGGGTTGGTGTCAGGAAGGGCTTCCGGCTGTAAAAATCCCAATCCCTGCCACAAAAATGTCATGCCGAGTCGAAATAGGAGAGATATTACAGCTAGGGCGTTCCCTGTAAGCGACGCGCAGCGCAACCGTCCCGTGCCTGCGAAAAAACATGCGAAGGGGTAGACAGACGATTAAATTAGCAACGTTGAACATTGGAACGTTGACTGGAAAGAGCCGAGAAGTTGATGGCGGAAATTGAAGGAGGAGGAAGTAAGAGATTCATTCATTTAATGTTAAGAAACAGCTGGCTGCCTCGCCGACTGAAGAAAATACCACAAGACGGACAGAGGTGTATCCAAAGATAATGCAGCTTGCAAAAGAGAAGCTTGGACAATCAACACCAGGCAGATATGTTGAGAAGGAGTCGAGGTGGTGGGATGAGAAGGTGCAGGAGGCGATCGGTGAGAAAATAACTAGGTACAAGAAATGACAAGCATCAAGACACGAAGAAGATCGGGTGAGATACAAGGAAGCAAAGAAAGAAAGCAAGCGGGCAATTGCAGTAGCTAAGGATAAGGCGTACGGGCACTTGTACGAGGAACTGAAGGGGAAAGAAGGAAAATAAAGAATATACCGGCTGGCAAACACCAAGAAGAGGAGATCAGCGGACATAGGAAGGGTAGCCTTTGTCAAAGATGGGGCACTACTCACCCAAGACGAAGAGATACGGAAGAGATGGAAGAACTACTTCCATGAACTCTTAAATGTTGAGAATGAAAGTCAAGAAATGGCAGGGACGCAGGCAGTACAGGGCCCAATTGAAGAAATCAAACTTGAGGAGGTGCGGACACAGATGGGTAAGAAGAAGAAAAACAAGGCGTGTGGACCAGATGAACTACCGATGGAGGTAGTGAAGGCGCTCGGACAAGAAGGAGAGAAATGGATGGTAGAAGTGCTAAATCAGGCCTTGAGAGATGGTATTCCAGATGAATGAAAAAAGCGTGAGTGTACCAATCTACAAACAGAAAGGAGACCCTTTAAATTGTAACAACTTCCGGGGATCAAACTTCTTAGCCACGTTTGAAGCTCTGGGAGAGGGTGATAGAGAGGAGGTTGAGAGGAATAGTGGAGATAACTGAAAGACAGTATGGATTCCAACCGGGAAAGTCGACAGTGCAACCGCTGTTCTGCCTCAGGATGCTCCAAGAGAAACATAGGGAGTTCAGAAGAGGTCTACCCATGGTGTTTGTGGACCTGGAGAAGGCATATGAAAGAGTTCCTAGAGAGCTGATCTGGTATAGCGTCCGAAAGAAGAGCATACCAGAATACTACATTAATATCATAAAGGACATGTATGAAGGGTGTACGGCAAGCATCATGACAAATGCTGGAAAGACAGAGGAAATCAAAATTGAAATTGGTCTACACCAGGGGTCGGCCCTTATTTCTTTACTTTTTATCTTTATCCTGGACGTGATTACAGAGAAGATCAATGAGCAGACACCCTGGGCTATGTTGTTCGCTGATGACCTGGTGTTGTGTGATTCAGACGGAGGTAGGATAGAAGAAAGATTGAACAAATGGAGAGAGAAAATGGAGAGATGTGGGCTAAAGATCAGCAGAACGAAGACGGAACACCTTCTGCCAACGGGGCACACAGAGCCGGTGAAGATGAAAAAGTATGGGTCTCAGGAAAAGATAAACCTCCCAACTGTACAGACCTTTAAGTACCTTGGCTTTGTCATAGACAAGGAGGGAGGTGTCAGTAAGGAAACTGAGAGCCGAGTGTCAAAGGGGTGGGCTAGGTGGAGTGAACTATCTGGAGTGATATGTGATAAGAAGGTGCCACAAAAGATAAAGGTCGTGCTCTACAAAACGGTAATTAGGCCGACACTTCTCTACGGCTGTGAAACGTGGCCACTATCGACAAGAGACGAAAGACGACTGGCAACAACGGAGATGAGAATGATTAGATGGACAATGGGTGTAAGCCTGTAGGAGCACCGGAGGAATGAGGACATCTTGAAAGAAGCCGATGTGGAGAGCATTGTGATCATCATGAGAAGAAGAAGGCTGGAGTGGTTTGGACATGTGAAAAGAAGGAAAGAAAGTGAAGACATAAGAGCCACTATGGAGATGAAGATAGAGGGGAAACGAGAGGGAGGCCCAAGTTGAGATGGCAGAACACTGTGAGGAAAAAATTTAAGGCACGGCAGATGAAGGAAGAATGGGCTCAGGACAGGAAGAAGTGGAAGAGACTCTGCAAAACTCTTCACCCCGCACAGGGAGAAGGCAGGAAAAGGTAAGAAAGGTGTCGATATCCATGTTCAAGTAATAAATCACGATTTTTTGTCAACACATGTTGTCGAAACGATCGACATGATTTATATCTCGTTATTCTTTAGATCTGTATACTAATGGTAAATGGATTGGGAAGCATATAACATTTCGTGTTTATTCTCTTGAATGTGTATAACATTGACGTATTTACACCAGCAATTACAAATAAGCTGCTGTTCCATGTGTTCTTCTGTTGCCAACGAGTTGTTTTATGAGAAATCCATTTCTTAATAAAAATATACTACTTAAAATATGCCGCGTTTAAATAGATTGTATGGTGGAAAACTGGTTCACTGGACACAACAAAAACCATGTCTATAAAGCGAGCATACAGAGGGGGAGCGTTACGGGGTACACCCTTAATACGACAAGCCCCGATGATTCACTCGTTTAACATCCCTAGATTTAGACCGTCCCTGGCTTTGTGTTCTTGTCAGATAAAGCACGGCTTGTTGCTATTTATTGTGACTCATTCAACGACAACAAACTTCCACAAAATGTTCGGCTGACAAATGTAACTGCGAAGAATCGTTTGTTTACGTGTTACGCCTTTATCTAAATCCAAACAGAAACATAGCACATGTTATAACGAAGTTTCTGCAGCCGTGTAAGATGTTCTGGAATTTACATTCATCCCGCCAAAAGCGTGATAATGAAATATTTGTGTAGTTCGTCAAAGGTTTAAAGACGTAGGAGAATTAAATATTCATAAAGGATCAATATCGCTGTCAACTTAACTACGACTTCCAAACAAGAGACAAACAGACCTTCTATATAACAAATGAATGTAGGATAAATAAATTTACTTCTCTTTAACAACGTAAATCTATATATGCAACTCATTTATCTCGATATAATACATGTACCTACATATGGATATATTAGTTAATATAATAAATGTACGTAGGCCCTATGCAGATATTCCAAAGCAGATGGTCAAAATAATTCACTGAAGCGAACCAAAACAGTTAGTTTTCGTCATGATGTATGCTTATCCAAGGAAACGTCGTGGCTGAAAGAAGATGCAAACTGAGCAATTACTTACTGTGGTCTTATGATTGGAAAGTTATTGTTTCGTGGTTAACAGTTTCTTCACAAATGTAAACATACATATCCGGTTTTTGAACACAAACTTGTAAACATTCCTGCAAACCTCGTCAGTACACACGTAACACCTCGTTAACGTTAACACGAAATGCCTTTCCAAAGAGGGGGGGTATCCTGGCAGAGGTAACTATCATTAAACAACAAACAAACAATAGGAAGAATGAACGATTTAAAATTCAATCAATGTGGTTTGGTATTGGCACATAAAATTATCATATTAATTATTTAGTTTTTTTGTGTGAGGTGAATAAAACTAACTGGTAGGTTATTTTGTTTACATGAATGTATGTTTATATATGCCTTCACAGTTCACTTAAATGTGATGTTTCACGGTATACGTTATGTTGTGCAGTTTCACATTTCAAGAGAGACCAGCGTCAAACTTCAAATGGAACGAAAACCCACAGTATACGGTTCAATGAAGAATCCTTTGTAGCCGTCATGTTAACGACTAAATGAGGTAACCCAACCTTGGCCTTATCGAACGCTACTTGGGGATACGTGCGATGAACTTAAACAAACAAGTACGCCCTACAACAACGACGTCATTGGGGGCCTACGTGACAAAGTAAGTGGCATCATATAACACAGAAACAGGACACCCATACAATGCCGTACGTGACATAAATACAATATCGTACGTGACATCAACAGGTGCTACCAGGAAACGGGTATTTGGACAGAATTCAAACCCGCACAGTCGCGTCCGCGGGTAATTCTATATTCCAGTTTTTTTCTAGACAGCATCAACAACCGCAACGTACCGTATTGATTTACAGCGAACTGGATTGTGGGCGTAACCTTGGGCACACTCATAGCATTGGGCAAGTTACGTTTCTTGGGCGTTGTTTATTGTGTTTCATGAGGTTACGCACGCCCTCTTCCCCAAAAAAACACTTTTTGTTTTAAAATAAAGGCGTAGTAAATTTGACTGACACTGTGAACGCTGACAACCACGCCGACCCCAACCCCAATTCGTGGACTCACCCCTGATGTATGGAAAGCTGGTCCAAAGATGGGGGTTTTTGATCAATAATCACTACAGACTATGGTAGCTAAACTGTACTGGTTTGTTTTTACAAGTAGAGGGCCAAAGACGCACCGTGGTGGGCGACGCACTACGCCAGTTCTGCTGCCGCACCAAACACCTCACTGGCAACGTGGGCGACCGCGCTATTCTACGTCGTTAAAAGATGATGTGGCGATGTTTTCTCACACACGAATCCAGACTGGTCGTCGCCTGCATTCACGCTTCGTCGCACATACCACCGAATGTAGATTGGAGGATGCATCAATTTCTTTCCAAATTCCCGTATCCGCCATATTTCTACTAGAATTGTATTGAATGCGATGTCTGCTGCGTGGAAAATGATCTGTCGGCGAAACGTGACTGCTTTAGCTGTTTACGATCTCGCACAAACCCCCAAGGCGCAAACCTGGATCCGGTCCCGATTCGTCTATGCCGTGTATATCCCACGATGCTGACTGTCGCGGAATCGTGTACTGAGTGCGTGGTGAGAATGCGAGTGATTGGATCTAGAAAAGGTTTTACCTCTGCTCATAATGTCGTTTTACTCATGGACTGCAACTATGTATTTATTTTTATTTTTATTTTCATTGTTTTAGTCCACAATGATGTTAGAAACTGCGAGATAGTGAAGTATCACTTTTTAGCAGTATATTCTTGAAGACGTGAAGATGAATACATTTCCTGCCGGCTGAAAAATACGATGATTTTATGTTAATAATTGCACTTATTCACAACGGTTTAGAATAAATATGTCATCCTAACACTGACCTTACCAACTGTTGTGCACACGACGACGCCTGCGCAACTAGGTAAGTATAGTTACTTCCGGTAGTATTAATTTGTTAAGATAAAGCAATCGGCTCTGCGACTATACATGGTCCGCTGAACCGGAAATTTCGTTCACCCAAAACGTTTGCCCCGAGTGATAAAATTACCGTTGATATGATTACTGTCGTGTAACCAACACTTTCCCACACGCGTAACTGTCATACACCTGCAATTATTACAGGTGTAATCTTCGTCACCTATGTGTAACAATACTCCCTGTGATTACAACATAGACCGTTTCTACCCTTTCCTCTCACCAGATCGCTGCGTAACGAGCGTGGAAAGGAAATGACGTAATTATCCGTAAAAGGGGTAAAATAATGATCGCCAATTGTGAATAAATTCATGTTGCACCTGCTATGTTTTTCTTTTAAATACGTTTTGTTCTTTCATATGGCAAATAGTTAACTGGCCACTCATAATTTGTGATATCATTGTTTTACTTTCACACTTCATAACTGTACTATTTTAATTATCCGACTAGTTTATTATTAAATTAACTCCGTGGTTGTGGGATATGTTCGCATGTGTGGGTGCATGCGCGCGGGCGTGTGCGCATGCGCGTGGGTGCGTGTGTGTATGCGTGTATGTGTATGTGTGTGTGTGTGTGTGTGTATGTGTGTGTGTGTGTGTGTGTGTGTGTGTGTGTGTGTGTGTGTGTGTGTGAAAGTGTGCACGAAAGAGTGCGTATCGGTGCGTGGCGTGCGTGGCGTGCGTGGCGTGCGTGGCGTGCGTGGCGTGCGTGGCGTGCGTGGCGTGCGTGGCGTGCGTGGCGTGCGTGGCGTGCGTGGCGTGCGTGGCGTGCGTGGCGTGCGTGGCGTGCGTGGCGTGCGTGGCGTGCGTGGCGTGCGTGGCGTGCGTGCATGTGCGTGAGCATGTGATCATACGTATTACATCCGGACGTTTGTTGAAACTAGTTTCAACTGTGAAAAACAATTTCAACTCCTATATTTTAATTCAGTAGGACACTACATTTTATTATTAATAAATTTACAATTTTGATTTCTCGTTTATAGAATAGCTAATTATTGTCTAACGGGGAATTATTGCTGATAATGAGTGAATGGTAGGCATCTAAATATAAATGGATAAGTGAAAAAGTTCTTACTCTAAGCAACACCGAACAGCGAAATATAAGATGTCATAAATTCTACTGTTGGATAACTACAATTACACCAAGAGCGCACGTTCACATAAGTGGAATTATCGCTCGCTGTACCAGCTTGCTCTGCCCCGCCCTGCTTCCTTGGTACATGGAGGTGAAGCAGCTCGTACAACACACCACAGACACGCACTTGTAGAATACCTCATGTCTGTTCTATTTGATCGAGTTAAGATTAAGCCTCTCAGAAGCGTCAGTCTCTGGTTGGCAGCAGTTGCGCCGAAACCCTGGACCTTTCTCGATTGTTGTCACGATTGGAAGTGACAGCATCGATTGGAATAGACGGCGACGACACAGCTTTCCGCTTCGATAACCCAGTCAAGGAGCAATTTCGGGGATGTATTAGCAAAACCAGACAAGGCTTTTAGTGAACGGCACGGAACACCCACTCAGGTAATAGATGGAATAGCACCGCAATTGCTCCTTCCAAACCATCTTGACAGATTGTCTGTCAAGATGGTTTGGAAGGAGCGTAACAGAACTGCTACAAACTAGAAACAATGAAGAGGTTTGGAGGGCTATGATCGCCAACGCCTGCAACAGACACGGCGCATAGAAGAAAAAGAAGAGGCACTAACAAAAGAAACAATCAACAGTAATTTAACACAGAGAGTGGTTGATAATTAAGCAACTGACATAATTATATTGTGTACGCGGTTGTATTAAAGAAAAATGCAAATATGTGACGTTTATTGTACGGATACACAATTTGTATCGACACCATGTCACCATAATAACACTAATGGGCTACTGGACTACTCTCACTACCTAAAAGCATAAAGCACACAGAACGGGACCAACATACCACTGTACAAATCAATAGAAGTAAATGAAGTTAATAGTTACAGTTAGCCAGTAATTAACAAGTAACAGTATTTAGCATGATGAAATTTTACTTTGAAATGAGTAATAGTTGGTGTACAGCTCTTCAATGAAGCCATGTTACCAAACATTCATACCTAAGAAACAATCGACACCAACATTAAATAAATGTTGAAAACAATAAGCGTTAAAACTAATTAAGTACAATTATATAGCTGTACAATACAAGCTGTTGTATAGATACATAACGTCGTACTACATTGGATATAGATAGCGCACTAAGCTGAATTAAACCCATCAAAAGCACGCTCAATCTTTCCCCGATCAGATGGTAAAATGTCAACGAACATCTTG
>CM034535.1:74269817-74544817 GCA_020002185.1 Paraescarpia echinospica | reverse complement strand
CAGAACACCATGCTAAAAGTCCTAAGAAATCCCTGCATGGCAAATATGTAAAATTAACATAAATCCAATATGGCCGCCATATATCAAAATCGTGCCATATCTTTGCTGTCATATGACATATTTTTTTATTTTTTATTTATTCTAAGAAGTGGTTTTGGACACAAGGAATATATTAAAATATGATTGGACGAGTAGCTAATTTGCATAAATCCAATATGGCCTCCAAATATCAACATTTTACAATATATTTAGGGTACGGCAGACTGGGCATTTGCCCAACATTTTAAACACATTTTGCGCCTATTTGCTCAACAAAATCTTGGTTATTTGCCGACACCGCTACAATCCTTGATTTACATAAATACCGTCGAACGGATGCACACGGCTTCTCGTGCTCATATGCAGAGGTGAGGATGTATGAATGGAGTGCAACTGTTTCACAAGGAACTGAAATGTCCGGGTAAACGCAAGGGTTTTCTGTTCAATGTATCGTGAACAACTGCTGCATATGATATCGAGTTGTTCTGGCGCTGGTACGGGCTGGTCAGTGTGTATTGGCAGACGTCTTCCATCCACACTGTGCCATCCCCACACTTCTGGCTTCATATTTGCACATATACCATTCCACTCTATCGCTTGATAGTAAGCACAAAGTCTATAGTGCATTGTAGCTGCTGAGGTTGGGGTAGTGTTTGTGGTTCCACGTGTGATGTGGTCTTAGAAACCTTATCATAAAAAGTCTATATGTCTTAAAGTATCCAGTCTTTTTCTCTTTGAGACCACCATAGCAAGGCACTTGTGTCATTATATTATAATGACATGGGTGCCTTTTCTCCTGTCTAAATTATGCCCTTCTTCGCCACTGATCCTGCTTGGCTGAATACCTTTGCCTGCTGGTAGAACAAGGCATCGCTCTTGATCTTCTTTAGTGCCAAACGTTTTCCCGATCCAAACAGGCGAGAGGTATAGTGTCACAATTAAGAATTACATGGATATACAGTATCTGAGCACACACATCATGACCAAGATTCCTTCTTTGATTTCTTGATGTTCCGTGTTCTGTTCTATTTAGGCTTGCTTGGGCTCTGGTACCATGAACAATTTACGTGCGTCCATTTTAGCATGATGCAGTAGGAGGATTAACAAGTCCACGTCTTCTCCAATCACAGCAGTGTCCTTAGTTCTGGCAGATGCGACAGCCGTTTGGACATGAGCTCATCTGCGCCATGATTTGCATGATCTGTGCTGCACCCAGTCTTCTCAAATAAGCCGCTCAGACTGTGTACGAAGTGCTGCTTGTTTGTCTTATTCTTCAAGAATCCCCCTTTCTTTGATTGAACAATCATTCCACCGGTGCACTGTCAAACATGCACAAGCCCCTGGTCTTCTCAGGTGTGTGGCATCTTTGGTTGAGTTTAGCTGGAGTCCCTGTATAGACAGAGTAGCGACAACTCAGAATTGGACGTAATTTTGTTTCCATCGACAGTAGTGCCCATATGCGTAGACTATCAAATTAATAGCAAATCTCACAAATCTCACTATCATGTTCCTTTTGTATTATGTATATCTTGTTGCACGATTTGAAACTTAGTTTTAATGAGAATGTTAGCTAAAAGAAACTTACGTAAGCCAAGAAAAATTGAATAACAAAACTGTATTTTTGTCTGCACCACAAATCCACCTACTATTACCGTAACGAGTATGAATATAACTTTATTAATTAATAATACGTTGGTGTGGGTATCTTACATGTAAGCGTTGTTTTTCTTTTATAAAATAATAGTTGTAGATATCATAAATACTAATTATAATAACTTTATTGCCGATAACATAATCAAATATAAAAATACAGCATTGCATGAGTTATAATAAGAGACATATCTCAGCGAGATGCAACATGTTTTAATTTGTACTGGTAGTGCAATTTGTGTAGAGTGGGTGTTATTGGGGAAAACATTGAATTTGTTTCAGTCAAATCCCTCTTTTTCCTCTTTGGCAACAAATAAAATGTCAACAGATTGAATTAAAAGACATTTTTGTTATAATACTGCTTTTACAATCCTAATTAACTAGTGAAATTTAACTTGGAAGATTCCCTAAAACATTTATAATTTGTTTACATTTATTTATATGAATTTTAAAAATTGTCTTATTGTAAAGGCAACATTTGTCGACACATTTGTATATACTACTCCCAATATATTTCACATAACACAACATTGCTTCAGTAAATTTTGAAGAATATGTTGAAGAAAAAATAATAATCCAAACATGAAGAGCATGTAAGTTTGAAGGAGTGTTATTTTTCGTTGCCAAAAACGTGATTTCTTGTAAATGACTGAATAACAGGATTGATTAAAAAGCTAGCCTAAAATACACATGTAAGGCAATTGTTTAATAATTCCTGTTTAGTAAGCATTGCACACACTTAAAAATCGGTTCCATAAACCTTTATTTTGCATGAATTAAACTAGGTACACATCTGAAGTTGTTGATTATTAAAAATTATGTCCTTTGACAGTCTCTAACACCTCCACCAGCATGCTAAAAGTGTAAACCACACCCGTCATTTATTTTTTGGCTCTGATGATTCTCCTATCGTGCGATAGGAGAACAAAATAAAAGTATGATGAGGTGTTGTGCATTTACTTGCTCAAATCGATCAGCTGAACAAATCCATTTGAAACATGTAGTGATGTAGAGATTCCCAGCAGATGTCAGACGGAACTAAAGTGGCAGAACAATGTCAGACGGAACTAAAGTGGCAGAACAATGTCAGACGGAACTAAAGTGGCAGAACAATGTCAGGCGGAACTAAAGTGGCAGAACAATGTCAGACGGAACTAAAGTGGCAGAACAATGTCAGGCGGAACTAAAGTGGCAGAACAATGTCAGGCGGAACTAAAGTGGCAGAACAATGTCAGGCGGAACTAAAGTGGCAGAACAATGTCAGACGGAACTAAAGTGGCAGAACAATGTCAGACGGAACTAAAGTGGCAGAACAATGTCAGGCGGAAATAAAGTGGCAGAACAATGTCAGACGGAACTAAAGTGGCAGAACAATGTCAGACGGAACTAAAGTGGCAGAACAATGTCAGACGGAACTAAAGTGGCAGAACAATGTCAGACGGAACTAAAGTGGCAGAACAATGTCAGACGGAACTAAAGTGGTAGAACAATGTCAGACGGAACTAAAGTGGCAGAACAATGTCAGACGGAACTAAAGTGGTAGAACAATGTCAGGCGGAACTAAAGTGGCAGAACAATGTCAGACGGAACTAAAGTGGCAGAACAATGTCAGGCTCCCGTTTTTTTTTCAGGTAACACATTGTCCAATTAAAGGCACTGTTGAGTGGAGCTCTGCAACTTCCTCTTTCCACCAGTTCGACTATTTTCAAACTGTTGGTGGTCAAAATGTACCTATAAACAAGCAAAGCTGAGCCTAAATATGAGTTAACTAATTCAATACTGTACACATTCATTCAGTTTACTTGTTAGAGTATGGAAAGGAAATACAAGAGAGCTCTGTTATGATTATTCAGTCAGACTAGAATCCCAGTCCGTTACGATGTGGCCAACTTTTAAGCTACTTCTACGTAATTATACATTAGTCGTGTACAGCGCACTCCAGATAACTCAAAATCGCATAAGTTGATTTTCGTTTAAGTTGATCTTTTTCTCAGTCCTGGGCCTTTAGGGTTCTAAAACTCAGGTTCTGATAAGTGGACCTTCTGATAACTGTTTAGTTATCAGAAGTTCCACATATCAGTACGGCCATGGGTCCCCGGAGGTTCGACTTATCCAGAGTGCACTGTATCGTGTATGTTGTTTCTTTTATCTTGTTTTGATAATTAATCTCTTCTTACGGGCCTTTGTCATGAAAACTATACAGTATCCTAATGGTAAAGTAACATGACCAATATAAATGTTTTAATTTGTATGTTTTTAGATAGTACCATTAATATCAAATGTACTACACACATAAAGCAGTAAAGCTTGATCTGAAGACTAAACTGTTAATAGAATGTTGTTTAAATATATTCATGTTAACACTTATGTATACTAATGTGTAGATCTGGTAGTGTTCCAAGTTCGAGCATCGCAAAATTCAGTGGCAACACAGTATTGTGTACTTTTTAGCAACCCTGAATTCCTCAAAATTTTACATCGAATGCTTATAATAACATCATTTTGCTAACCAGCAGGCTTACACTGTTGCACGTGGAGCTTCTCGGCCACTGTAGGCGATGGAATAGAGTAGAGCACCACCATCCAGAATCTATTAGTCACTTGCACTGGGTTCTCGTTGCTCCCCTCCGACTGCAATCCAGACAACATCAGCACTTTCTCCATAACACTGCGCCTTTGGTCTCCTGTTTCAATTCATTCAACGACATCCACCAGAGCTTACGCTGTTCTTTTTTTCTAGTTTTTCCATGCGCCTGCCTTCACATCACCTTTGACTTTAAGCAATCGTCCCCGATCAGTCTTATTGTTAAACTATCCTTGAAATGCGATTGGTACGATTGAGTGTTCTTTGCCGGGTTCCATTATCATATTTGTAACGCATCATCGACATTTGAACAAAGTAACCTGTTTCTGATATCCATCTGTCATCGAATAATATTATATATATAGTAGGTATACTATAATAGGACAATAAGGACAATAATAGCAATAAAATCATTGCAAATTACTTGTTCGTTGACCGCCAAATGATGGAGATTTCAGTCTCCGTATTTAATATTTACTGGCTGTAACAAAATGACGGCGACTCCATACGGATGACTGAGAGTTTACATGTATGAGATAATACTAGAATAGTAATGTGTACAGTAGTGGAATGTTAATTAACAATGGCTTCGATGCAACAGAGTGCTTCCCTGAAAAGTTGAGTTTATGTTCCAGATTTCCAATGAATGGTCCGCAACAATGAATGTAGATAGTAGGGCGCTCAGATAAACGTACTAAAAGGTGAAACAAATATTTAGTATGCATACAGAAATATGAACAAATTGTATTGGTGGGAAGTTTACTAGTAATAAGCATACATTGGCGGATCACATCTTTCTCTGACACTCCAAACTAATGCTGTAAGATGTCATTTGTGAGAAGTGACGAACTGTCTGAAAAAAAGAGTTCGTCTTACAATCCCTACGGTGATTTGATATTAATGATGATTCAACTAGCATCTTTTTTTAACTTTCGCGACTCATTAAACATGAATTAACTGAACTCCCGTGCAAAGTTAATACAAATGACATGCCTCGTTTTTCGTGAAGAAAAAAATTCTGCACATGATATTTCTTAATTTCAACCAAACCCGTTGACCGTTTTTTTTCTCCAAATATTGGCGAGTTTGGCATAATAGCCACCAAGCTGACACATGACTTGACAACGACGGTCCACTGCCTCTAACGCCATGCTACAAAAAGATAATATCACCGATAATAATAATAATAATAATAATAAGCTCTTATATAGCGCTGTATCCAGTTCTTAGTTCTGTTCAAAGCACTTTACAAAAAAGTTCACAATTATATGGCACTCATTTAGGTGAAAGCGATTTTAAAAAGGTGTTGTGTCTTCAGCGCCGTCTTAAACGACGCAATAGTGACACACTGTTTGACTGACTGTAGGAGATTGTTGCAAAGTACCAGGGCCGCTTTGGAGAACGCACGGTCTCCGAAAGACTTGAGGCGTGTGGTTGGTACTGTGAGCAGACCAGCAGAATTCGATCGGAGGGAGCGTGTGGGCTGCTATTCAACAAGAAGCTCGGAAATGTATTGCGGTACAAGTCCGTGGAGTGCCTTGAAGGTGATCAGGAGAATTTTAAACGTAATTCTTTCTTGGATGGGAAGCCAATGGAGAGATTTCAGGACTGGTGTTACGTGCTCGTGTTTCCTTGTTCGTGTGATTAAACGAGCAGTCGTGTTCTGAATGCACTGCAGTCTACGTAGCTGACACGTGTTAGTTCCGAACAGCAGCGAATTACAACCATCCAGTCTAGACGTTATAAATGAATGGATGATTTGTTCGGCAGCTCCTGGCGTAAGAAATTTGATGATTTTACCCACATTTCGCATTTGCAGACCAGAAGATCTACAAATGGCACTGACTTGTTGATCCATTGTAAGTCCAGCATCGAACATGACCCCAAGATTTCTGACACATTTACTGTGGGTCACTTGGGCATTCCCAACGTTGATCTTTGTTGTTTTAGGTATCTTTCTGCGCAGCGACTCTGCTCCCGTGAACAGAACTTCAGTTTTGTCACTATTTAGTTGAAGTTTGTTTGCTGTCATCCAACCGTTGGTGTTAGCAATGTATGTTTCTAGCTGATATATGGCAACATATGTGTCGGGGATCTTGAATGTCGTGTAGAGTTGTATATCGTCAACGTACACATGAACATCCAAACCATGTTGTCGGATTTTGCAACCCAGTTCACCAGCCGTGTATATGGTGAACAGTGACGGTCCCAAGACTGACCCTTGGGGGACACCGCATGTCAGCACCGACACGTTCGAGATGGCTTCTCCAATCTTAATAGCTTGTTTTCTGTTTTCGAGATACGAGGTAAACCAGTTTAGTGCTGTGCCCGAAAGGCCGATCTTCTTAGACAGACGTGACACAAGCACCTGGTGGTCAATCGTGTCAAAAGCAGCAGACAAGTCAAGGAGGACTAGACACGGGACACACCGATTATCCGCAGATAAGAGTAAATCGTTCTGGATTCTCAGCAATGCAGTCTCTGTACTGTGGCCCTTTCTGTATGCTGACTGATTCACTTCAAATAGGTTGTGCTGTGCCATGTGACGTGACAAACGTGACGACACCACCTTCTCAATTACTTTGGACAGGAAACTGAGATTAGATATCGGTCGGTAGCTTATAAGACATTCGGTATCCAGGGATGGCTTCTTAAGAAGCGGAGTCACAAATGCAGCTTTCAAGTTAGCTGACACATCTCCTGTGGCCAGCGAGATGTTCACAATCCTGGTAATTGTCGTAGTATTACGCGCTTTAGTATGACCTCATTATACTAGAGGTTAGAGTTCAGTTGTTCACGTGTTAGGCTTTGATTAAACATCCATTCCTTCTAACGTGTCTTGTAGTAAACTGTCATATAATGGCTATTATCAGTACATCCAAACAACACAACAACACGGTGGCAGCGACGAGAACAAACTAAGGGCGGCGGTAACGTATTGACACTGAAATCGTGAACTTTGAATCAACTGATGAGTGAAAAATATGTCTTTATTCGCCGTGCCTGAAATTTGTTCAAAAGAATCATGCGCAACATGAATGACGTCACTCGACAGCCGCGTCGGGATCAAAGGTCACATCACATGCAAATGGACAGCTACGTGTAAACAACAGAGACATTCAGCCTTCTGTAATTTTTGCCGGGACTCATAAAAGCGGTCTGGCTGGCTAGCAATTGAACACTGTTGCAGTCTGTTGTTATAGCTAGGCATATAACCCATATTGCCATAATTATAACTGACTGGGGCTCATTAAAGCAGACTGGCTGGTAGTTTTAAGCTACACAATTTATAAGACTCACAGCTAACACGCTACTAGTAGGCGCGAATTGGCTAACAACAACAGCGAACATGGATCACGTACCAAGAATGGATTGGTCAGTGGAAAATCAAGCAGAAACATTCAAGTTATTTAAACAACGACTTGAATTATACTTCAAAGCAAAGCGAATTGAGGAAGGAGAACAAGTAGTACACATTCTACTACAAGTCGGCGATGAAGGACTACGCCGATACAACTCTTGGAGCCTCACAGAAGAGGAAAGGAAAGATCCTACCAAGATATTCGCCAAATTCGTTGAACAACTTGAGCCGTGTGAGAACAATCGCATCAGCCGGTTACGACTTATGCACTACCGTCAAAGGCCAGAAGAAAACTTAGATTGTTTCATAAACAGATGCAAGTTGCTAGCTCTGAAATGCGAGTTTCAAGATAACGAATTGAATGAGCGACTCATTGAACTGATCATAGCTGGTACGCCAATTCCTGATTACCAGAAGGAATTGCTTGGAAAAAACAAGAACTACACACTGGACGAAGCAATTCAGTTGGGACGAGCGTATGAAGCGAGTGCCTCCCACGTCCAGCAGATTCGTGACATGGAACAGTGGCGACAACTGCGGTGCATAGCTTCAGACGTGGTGCAAACTCATCCGCCAAATGTCGCAACTGTGGTCAACAACACCAATTCAAACCGCGTGAAAGTTGTCCAGCGTTTGGAGTCAAGTGCAGAGCGTGCGGCAGAATGAACCACTGGGCGAAATGTCTGACTAAGAAAAAAACAGCATGCCAACAACATCACGCCACATCAGCGCGGACGTTCGAAATCCAGGAACAGGAACGAGCATCGGCAACGACAGCATTCGTATGCAAACGAGAAGTCAATTAATCAAATGCGTTCCAATGCACAGAACACTGACACACTTGAACAGTCATTTGATGCACTCAGTTTTCATGATGTGAAGGTGTCAGCAATGTGTCTCTGGCAATATAATCGCGACGAAGCCTATGCGCAGGTGCAAATTAAACTGAGCAATCGTCCTGGCATCCACAATTTGAGCCTGAAAGTGGACACAGGCGCACAAGGCAATACACTTCCACTGCGAACATTTCGACGCATGTATCCGGACAAGTTAAATGCTGAGGGGTTCCCCGTTGATAACATCGTCGCAGCAGCAAGAGGCGCACGGTGGCACGTCCATCACATGCCATGGCGTGGTTAACATTTCATGCAGCTACAAGTTGGCATGGGGTGACACTCGGTTCTACATCGTTGATGTAACCGGCCTTGCAGTGATTGGTCTTCAGTCGTGTGAAAAGTTGAAGCTGGTGACTCTACATTGCACCATCAAGACGCACTCCTCAACAGAAGATAGACCTGCTACGGGACAATCAGCTGTCACAAGCATAGTATCCAGAACAGTTTGACAGAATCGGCAGTTTTCCTGGTGAAGTGAAGTTGGTGGTGGATCCCGCAGTTCCTCCTCGCGTGAATCCTCCAAGAAAGACACCAATTGCGCTAAAAGATGCTATCAAAAGCAGTCTTGACTCCATGGTGGAAAATGACGTCATACGCAAAGTGCACGAGAATGAGCCAACAGAGTGGGTCTCAAGCCTGGCATATGCAAAGAAGAAAGATGGGAGCCTAAGAATATGTTTGGATCCCAAATTCTTGAATCAGGCACTGAAGAGACCGCACCACAAAATTCCTACGTTGGAAGAACTTAATCACAAGTTCACAGGAGCAAGATATTTCTCCAAACTTGACGCCAAAGCCGGATACTGGGGTGTCCAGCTTCACAAGGACTCTCAACTCCTCACTACGTTTCAATCTCCTTACGGTCAATATGCCTTCAAGCGACTTCCATTCGGCTTGTCTGCATCACAAGACATCTTTCAATCCAGGATGGACATGATTCTCGAGCAGTGTGATGGAGCTGTGGGAATCGCTGACGACGTGATGGTTTACGGTGCCACAGAAGATGAACATGACAGAAATCTTCATCAACTCATGAACATTGCGTCGAGGAACGGGCTTGTCTTCAATTCCAGCAAGTGCCTGATCAAGGAGAGCAGTGTCAGTTTCTTTGGCCTCATCTACGGCATCGATGGCATCAAACCTGATCCGGACAGGATCCGCGATCTGCAAGACATACCACCACCTCGAGACAAGAAAGAGCTTCAGCAGTTTCTTGGACTCATGACCTTCTCGAGCCCATTCATACCGAACTTGGCTGACAAGGCTTCAATATCTACTGAAAGAAGACAGCATGTTCATGTGGGAACCGCACCATCAAAGTTGCGTCGATGGTCTGAAACATCTTGTCACCTCAAGGTCAAGTCTTCAATACTTCAACGTGTCCAAAACGCCCATACTTCAGACAGACGCTAGTCTCCTTGGACTTGGCGCGGCGTTACTTCAAGAGAACGAGTCTGGTGTAATCCAGCCGGTGGCATACGCATCGAAGAGTCTATCAAGCGCAGAGAAACGATATGCCTGCATTGAGCGAGAGTTGCTAGCCATTGTTTTTGGCACACAACGGTTCCACACATACCTATACGGACGCAAGTTCAAGGTCGGACCACAAGCCTCTCGTTGCGATCATCCAGAAAGGTCTTGTCAACTCTCCACCGCGACTACAAAGAATGCTCCTCAAACTGCAAGGGTATGACATGGAAGTTGAATACCAACAAGGAAAAGACATTGTCCTTGCGGACACACTCTCGCGTCTTCCAAGTACGCACAACACAGAAACGATCGACCTTGATGTTCGTGTTGACTTCGTCCGATTCTCTGATGAACGCATCCAAGAGCTGAGGAACAAGACGAAGGCTGATCCAGTTCTCTCCGAAACGATCGTGACTGGATGGCCCGAAACAATAACGGAGTTGCCAACTAGCATCCGTTCGTACTGGTCGTTCCGCGATGAACTCTCCATCGAAGATGGTATCCTATTGAAAGGAACACGAGTCGTCATTCCTGAGAGCATGCAGACATTCATACTGGAGAAACTACACTACGGTCACCTCGGCATAGAGAAGACGAGACTCAGAGCAAAAGACTCTGTGTATTGGATCAACATCAATCGTGACATTGAGACTATAGTCAAGTCGTGTGACATTTGTCAAGAACACCAACCAGCGCAGCAGCACGAGACGCTACAGCCGCACGAAGTACCGAGTAGACCTTGGGAAGTGGTTGGTACAGACATGTTCTTCTTCAACGACGCAGACTGGCTCATCATTGCGGACTACTATTCAAAATTTCCCATCGTGCGCAAAATGCCGAAGCCATGTCTAAGCTCAACCGTCGTTTCTGTCACAAAGCAGATCTTCAGCGAGACAGGCGTTCCTATGCGTGTCGTTTCGGACAATGGCCCGCATTTCGCCAGTGCATGCTACACATACCTGTCAAAGAAGATGGCATTCCAACACGTAACGTCTTCGCCGAGGTATCCACGCTCAAACGGCTTCATCGAACGCCAAATCCAAACCGTGAAGCATGTCATGAAGAAGGCGAGGCAAAGTGGGCAGGATCTCGACTTGGCGCTACTGTGTCTGCGAACAACGCCAAATGACAGCAAACTTCCAAGTCCAGCAGAGCTCCTCAATGGTCGCAAAGTACAGTCAACTTTTCTGACGAAAATCGTTGACACACGCCAAGATCATGACGATATGAGAACGAGGCTACAGGAGCGACAGGACAAGATGACGTTTCAGCACGATCAACACGCAAGAGATCTCCCGCCTCTGCACAACGGTCAAGCAGTTCGCTTCCATGATCAAGACGGCCGGTGGAGACCTGCGACGGTCCTTGACAAAACACCAAATCCAAGATCGTACATTCTCACGACCCCGAGCACAAGCACTATCCGAAGAAACAGAAATCAAATCCGAGACAACTCGACTCACCCGATCATCAGGAGAGTATCGTTTGCCAGTCCGACTACAGTCCAGCCCGCTCCAGCTGTTGTGGATTCAACTACTCCCACGAAGACTACAGACGGCTCGGCTGAGAACATTGTTCAAAATAATACAACTGGACTATATGTGACCCGCTCTGGTCGTCATATTCAGCAGCCTCAGCGCTATGCATGAATAGATACAAAGACTGTAAGCAAGGCATACTGTATAGCTTATAGCAGAGTTAAATCTATTGCATGTTGTTATTTTACAAGTTTACAGTTATTTCAGAGACTTTATAACAAGTTACTTTGAGTAAGTCATAATCTCTTCTTTTGTAAAAAGGGAGATGTCGTAGTATTACTCGCTTTAGTATGACCTCATTATACTAGAGGTTAGAGTTCAGTTGTTCACGTGTTGGGCTTTGATTAAACATCCATTCCTTCTAACGTGTCTTGTAGTAAACTGTCATATAATGGCTATTATCAGTACATCCAAACAACACAACAACAGTAATGACAGGAACAAGTGCGTCAAGGCAATTCTTCAGCATCCGTGTCGGCAGAGGATCGAGGAGCAGATGATGTAATGATGTTTCTGACCTCATCCTCGGAGGCTGGCGACAGCCTGTCCAACGGATGACTTCCATCATGTTCATAAGTAGTGATCTGGGCATCACGTTGTGCTCCCGCTCGGCGATCCAGTGCACAGCGAATGCTTGCAGTTTTCTCTTGGAAGTAATTTCGGAAAACTTCAGCCAGAGCTTCTGGAGAGGCATGTGTTGGCTGTGGTGGGTCCACCCGAGTGTGCATCAATGTTTGCACAAAGCTATAAAGCTTCTTTTGGTTTGATCCAGCCTCAACAACCTTGTTGGAATAGTATCGATGTTTGGCTTGACGAAGACAGTTATTTGCGACCGTGCACTGGTGTCTGAACATCTGGCGATGAATTTCAAGCCAAGATTCCCGGCATAGACGTTCATATTTCCGACGTGTCTGTATTTGCTAGCGTAACTCTTTGTTGTACCATTTCACGTCGGGTCGCACCGTGATCGTATTCTGCCTTACGGGAGCATGTTTATCCAACAAGCCGCGCAAGACCGAGTCATACTGGCGAACGAGTCCATCCAAGTCATCAGCTGGAGTAGTGTACAGCTCTGACTGAGAAATGTATGCCTGCATACACTCTTCTTTATTGCAAAATGCTCTGAAAATTCACATATTCTACGCTATCTACATAAAATATGGGTGCCATAAAATACGGACTGTTTATGGTCGGATGAACTGTATAAATGACCATTAATGTTCTCCTACACCCAAATCCAGGGCCCAGGCCTCACGTAAGCTTGGCTGACGAATATCACATAACAGTGAGATGATATTAATAACGGCGAGTTTGTGTCGTAAACGTTATCTTACCCGGAAAACCGATTGTGCCGATCGCTGTTCGACTTCATTTGATCAACGCGGCTGCTGCAAGTTGCTTTAAAGTGTGTGTGTGTGCGTGTGCGTGTGCGTGTGCGTGTGCGTGTGCGTGCGTGCAAGCGTGCGAGCGTGCGTGTGGGTGTGCATGAGCGAATGCGTGTTCATGTGCGTGCGTCTGTCCGTGCGTGCGTGCGTGCGTGCGTACGTGCTCGTGTGCTAGTGCTGTAAAGGAACAACATTGAAATCCCTGTTCTGGCCTGCACTGTGTTACGCATATCTATATTTAGGCCACTGGGGAACTTCTGATATATATAGACACAGTCTGACCAAGTCCTATTGAATTCCTTATAGCAAGAGTCGACTGTGTACGACAGTTGTTTGTACGCCACGGGCACCAGGCCGTGAGAACGACAATAGCGGCGGGCGAGAGGGCGAGAGGGCGAGAGGGCTAGACGCCGTGAGCGCCGACGGAGGTGTCACCCGACGTTGGCACTGGCGTAACGTCAGCTGACGTCGTCGAGAGTGCGATAAATCAGCGGGAGACAGACAGCGTCGTGGCCTGTTATGACGCTCTCCCTCTTCACCGACTCACTCCGCTATTGTCGTGTGTCGGGGTCGGCGTACACTAATGTCGCATTGTGTCCCCGGCGGACACGAGCTCCCGGGACGGGGCTGCAGTGACAGTGAGTGACAGGCGTCCGAGTGCCTTGTTGCCGGGCGGCGACCGGGCCCCTGGCTGGTAATTACCGACGCATTGTTACCCGTTAATTGGGGCCCTGTCGCCGGAACAGGTGGATTCCTCGAGTCGAGACGTCGCCACTGCAGTCTCGGCGGACCGCTGGTCGCCCGGACCGCCTGCAGCTGCCGCCGGGGCCGTAAACGACCAGGCGCGACGCGGGATCATTAATGACGACCATCACCTGGGCCCCTGTACGCTGACACGCGGCGCGAAGGTGCACTCCGAGAACTCGCTCGTGCTACTGTGTGTGTGTGTGTGTGTGTGTGTGTGTGTGTGTGTGTGTGTGTGTGTGTGTGTGTGTGGACATCGCTTCACGTTCATCAGCGCCCCATGACCCGGTCCTCGCCACTCAATTCGCTATAACACAGGACCGCAGTATAGCTCCTCTCCCGAACATTCTGAACCAACTATAATGTAATACACCAAAGTAGACTTTCATCCGTCCGTATTTTTACTTCTATATGACGCAGTAGAACACGTAGACACCACCCTGTTGCTATTATATCTTCCAACCATTTCGAAGAAAAACTATATAGTTCTGACAGCAACTGTGAAAATATGGAGCGCAGTGGCGCAGCGAAGAGAGCATCCGACTCGCATTCGAACCCGGGTTCGAATCATATGCTGCCGTGTCGAACCTTGGGCAAGTTGACTCTATGTTGGTCCAGTTCATTCAACTGTATGAATGAATACCTGGCTATAGACAGTGGTGGATATTGTGCACAGAGTCTTCGTGCATTAATTGCCGCGTAGCTCAATGCCTCGTAGATAAGTCGATGTTGATGTTTGATTGAACAGGTTTGCCGGGGGTAACGTGTATAGCGCTTTGAGGATTCCCAAGAACTGGATACTGCGCTATATAACTTACGCTTAGTCAATAGCCACGCCACTGTCGCGGGGTGCGGTAGTATAAGTGTTAGAACATCTGATTTCAATCACGTGAACCTGGTCTCGAAAATTTCGCTCACTCTACTTTGCCCCAGTGCACTTGTCTGTATAAATGTGTACCTGGCTAAATACAGTGGTGGGTACATGTCAACGGTCGGTTTTTGCATCGTGGCTGAATGCTTCCCGGTGAAGTCGAGATGGTGTTCGAATGAACAGGTGAGCCAGGAGGTGTAATGCGGTTTGAGCAGTCCTAAGGGCTGGATACCGCGCTTTATAAGAACATTTTTCTTGATTTAAAAATATATATATTCCCCTTAATACAGACATATCGGAAAACTGTTGAACATATGCTGTCAACATAACAACTTTTTCTTCTTCGTCGGTCAGTCTCTAGGCGGAAATGCCCCATCCTCCTCAGTGCCTCCAGATCACCGTACAGCTTCTCTTTCAGGGGGTTTCCTCTGGCCATGGGGTCTATCTAGGGCCATTCTGGAATGGGAAATGCTGTAGTGCTCACTGGTCATCGCGACTGGGTCATTATCACAAGAGCACACCTCTGACTGACTAGTCTCCATCTTGTTGTAGAGAGATGTGCATTCATTCTGTTGTGTCTGAACAGAATGATCTGGTCAGCTTTGCTGAGGCGGTAATATAACTGTCAGTCTTGCTGTGCTTGGGGTGCTGCTTGGGGTGCTGCTTGGGGTGCTGCTTGGGGTGCTGCTTGGGGTGCTGCTGGCGCCTTTTCTGTCTGTCATAGTTTTGATGACGGACGGCCGTAACAACTATTACATTAAATTGTTTTTTTTTCTATTTATATACTTCACTGCAGGGAATTCACAGTCAAATTTTCTCTTCGTTTTCATATACGTTTTGGCAGCTTTAAGCCGCCGTCTTCGTCATTATTTATTTGAAACCAGCGGCCCTGATGAATATCATATTGTCTAGTGTCCGACGCTCTCTCTTTGACACTGCTCGCATACGTCGCGTAGTGTCTTTTTTCGACGACATGTATTTCGTGTCGTGAAAAACAGCTGTGTGACAACGCACTGCGTTCGCGGTTCCCTGCACAAATTTATTTGAATTATGCATTTCATACGTCGTGCACGTGTTGTCAATGACTGTTGTGGACTTGTTAAACGTTGCCGCATGATGAGTGTCGCGTTCACTTGTGTTTATTTGCGTATAACACTGCAGAACGTAGTGTGTCTTTGATAACAGCATCCCGACTACACTCGTGTAATCGTGGAACTGAAACCTATGCAATACATATTTCTGTTATTCAATCCAGATGTTTCATATTGATTCAGCGATGTCCGCGTATATATTTATAGGCCCTATAATTATAACTGTGATCGAACAAAATGCACTACAGAGGCAGCAGCTATTGTTGGTATTCAGAAGGGCGAACAATATAACGATGTTTCCATTTTGTGTAAAAACAATTATTGTTCCGTCAGATCATTAGCTATGCATACTAATCAATAGATAACATTAACAAAGAGCGAACAATAACGCGTGAAGATATATTTATGACAGTCAGACTACTAGACACAAAAGGGATATCCTAGTTTAATTATTTAATGTTATTAACAGAAAAATCGGCCCTCGGCGTTGTTTGATTGGAAGTTTGATGGTTAAGAACACATATAAACGAAATACATAAAACAAAGACACGCAAACAGTGAAACAGTTTAGTTGACGTTACGTTCTCGCCTTTATTTTCAGTGCATGGACATGTGTGTATGTAGAGGCGTAGTTTCCGTACGAGTTAGTCAATACCCCGGGGGTCAAATGAATGAGACGGAAAAAACACAGGACGCTAACAGGATGGTCATCTAATCAAACTCTGCTCGTTATTTCAGTGCAGGTGACTTCGGCGAAAGACGGTGGAAGGGAATTGCACTAATCGTGTGCGGATTATCCCGCTTCCTGCGTTCTGCCATTCATTTTGCCCGTGCGGCGGCGACGACGAAACGAACGTGTCTTTGGAATCCGACGCCGTAGTCACGCCCGCAGCGAGCGGGGCCGACGACAGCAAGACGGCTGCACCCGTCCGCCTCACCGCGAGTGCCGTCTTCGCGTCGCCCTGATTGGCCAGGCGGCCAGTGACGCGGCCTTCGAGGCTCGGAACCCCAAGTGTGGTGAGAGCTGTCCGACAATCAGCGACCGACCGCGCTGACACTCAGTAGCGGAATTGCAGAAGCGGCGGCGTTGAAAGGCGCAGACTGCGGGAACAGCGACGGAATGCCTTCAATTCGCCGGACAACGCTAGCAGCGCCGATGTAGAGAGAGACGGAGATTCTGTGAGAGAAGTTGGCGAGACGTGGTGCGATGGGAGGTTTAGTGACCAATAGTGTCACCGAACTACGCGGACTGACCGTAGTGACAGTGGTCGTGTTACTCTCGACAAGTGTTTACTTTGTTAGCGCTCAAGTGACGCCAGATGCTGTACCTGATCGCACTTCCAAGGAGCCAGCCGACCCGTGCAAAGCCGGTGAGTTCTCCGTTGATGGTAGCCTCCCCGACCCAGCCCCGTCGATCCCCGTCGATCCCCGTCAACCCGTGTTGATGATACGTAACGATCGACGTGTGACCACTTTATTACACGACATCTATTTTATTACGTGGCATCTACTAAAAACCGTTGACAACATTTGAGGTGTAGCGATGATAGTGCCACAGCAGCCAGTTCTAACGGACGCAGTGGTATTGTAGTTTATTGCTTGTAGGGCGTTGTGTTAGCTTTCCGTTTTCTTGTGTAGCACATACAGACCAATAGTTCCGTCACGTTTTTTTATTGTATAATTATGTATTCCCCTCATTTATAGTTCGTGTTGTGTGTGTGTGTGTGTGTGTGTGTGGGCGCGCGCGCTTGCATTCGCTTGTATGCGTGTGTGTCTGTTTGTGTATGCGTGTGTGCGTCTATATGCGTATGTACGTATGTATGTGTTTATATGTATGCGTGCGTGCGTGCGTGTGTGTGTGTGTGTGTGTGCGCGCGTGCATGCGTGCATGTGTGCGTGCGTGCGTGCGTGCGTGCATGCATGCATGTATGTATGTATGTATGTATGCATGCATGCATGTATGTATGTATGACATTGTATGTACATATGTATGTACATATGTATGTACATATGTATGTATGTATGACATTGTATAACATTGTATGTACGCATGTATGTATAATATAATATATATATATATACATTAGAACCTCGCTTTACGGTCACCTCGGTAATACAGCCACCTCGTAATTATTCAGGTCACTTTTGCCCAGTCCTGAGGGTGTCCTTAATAGTGAGGTTCCACTGTATATATATATATATATGTATATATATATATATAGAGAGAGAGAGGGGTGCGTGTGAGAGTGCGTGTATGGTTGAGAGTGAATGTGTGAGTGAGTGAGTGAGTGAGTGAGTGAGTGAGTGAGTGAGTGAGTGAGTGAGTGAGTGAGTGAGTGAGTGAGTGAGTGAGTGGGTGCGTAAGCAAGCAAGCGAGCGAGTGATGGGACGTAGACATGGGAATATAAGTGAGGACAGAGGAAGAAGTAAACACAGATAGACAGAGAGGAAGACCGAGACGACGTAAGGAGACAAACGGATAGACGGAGAAATGTAGTTAGTTGTAATTTCACTTTTGAGAGATCCCGTCTGATTCACCCGAGAAAGTAAGGGTCGTACCCTAGTCTGGGGCGTCCGCTAATTCCAGCGAATCCAGGGCTAATCTTTCGTCGGTTTGTCTTCCGCACCCACTTAGTCACTCCTCCCTACCAGACGCCCAGGGGCGGGTCGGAAACGGGTACAGGCAGCCTTTAAACGTGTACTCTAACATCGGTTTCCTTGATTGGCGAGATGTAACCTGTTGCGATGGCTGACGTCTGACGACTCGTGAAGCAAGCCGGGTCACGCGATGCCATGACGGTCGGAGCGAACGCTGCGTTAGGGCTCTTGCTTTGTCCAACCGTGCGTGTTTGTGTAGACATCCCCCGTTCCCGTGCATGGCGTTAGTTCACACAACGCAAGCACACCACAACAATCCCGCTATCACAATCAACACGTCAAGCAACCACGCAAAGGCGAGCACTGGTTGTGTCTGTTGTCATCAATACGCCATTGTTCGGCGCTTTAATCAGCCGCCGATACGTATGACAAAAGGTGGCAACGGAGTTATGAACACGCCGGACGCAAGAACATATTGTCACTGCCTAATGTGTCTCGTAAACACCCGTCTGGATTTCAACTTACCTTACGGCCGTGCATCTGGTCTCATACCATGAATATGTTACAAGTGTGTGTAAAATAATTAGCTAATAGTCTGGCGGATGTGTGAAAAATTGTGGCTTGTGAGACAAACATCAACAATTTGGCACACAATAGGAGCATTTTCAAAGGAAGATGTTTCGCTATAGGGCCATCGCAGATTTATTCTGTGACGGAAATGACCGCGATTGTCCAAAATGGCCATCCGTTGTTATGTGTATCATAAATTAGTAGATTCCAAAGAGTTGAGTAATTAAAACGCGTCAGTAACACTCATATATAGGTGATCAGATATTAAATAAAATGGCAACATTGGTCTGGTTGAACTTGAAGAGTCAACAATGTCATATTTCAAAGATGGCTGTGGACATGGGCAGTGATCATAATTACAATCGAGCAGTGTGTTCACTTTGAGTGCGGGATGAATGTTGTTTAAATTGGCTGAAGGCGATCCTGTGTTTAGCCTTTCTGTGTGAAGAGATCTTGCGAGCTGTTTTAATGCCACTTACTGCTAGTAAATACGATCATATTGCAAGATGACAAGGTGCTCCGGTGTCCCGGTTCTCTTGTATTATAAGGCTGTATCGCCAAGTGCACACACTAATAGTGCAACCTCGGCGTCGGCTTTCCAAAAGTACCACACAGTCGTCTTCCCTATACTTCTAATGAATGTCAATATCGCACCCAGTGGTGGCTCTGATTGCACGGAACATTGACAGAGTACCGCTGTGCCTAGTACCTAGGTCACAGAACCACGAACAGTATGTGAGTTACGAAGTTTAAGACACGAACATTTTTCCCAGCACCAGGGTGTTGAGTTACTGAAATGATGTCACTGTGTAAACTACCACGTCTGTGCCAACTGCATGTCGTGACACCTTTGTTTCATGGCATCTTCGACGTGGAACACGACTCGTGTATAATATTATGTCTCCCTATGAAGTCATGTAGCAAAACCTTACACATCACCGGAATGTGCACAAAGCAGATCAAACTGGTGTGTGCTGAAGACTGATTGGAGGTTGCCTGTGCATGGTTGTTGTGCTTCAAAAACCGCACAGGTACTCATCTCGTATCAGTGATGCAAGGTTCAGTTTTGGAAAAAAGATAAGAGTCGCTCTAGGAAGAAAACAACTACTGTGGCTGTTCTAATGACTAGAGGTCTTCCAAGACGGGGAAGGTTGTTCCGCTTGGTATGATGATGGATTATGTTTGATTGACAAGGCGTTGTTTGACGTAGGTGCACAGTTGCTGTTGTCGAAGCTTTTCAATCCAGCGGAACGTATCTGTTCAAACAGGATCAGCAAAGTATATGTTGTCCAATACAAGAATGTCACTGCTGTCATCACTGAATGGAAGTCCCATCCCTTCTACGACACTGCGGTTAGCGATGTGACGTCTCGCACATATCATCATCTATCATCTAGTGACCTGAATAACGAAAACGATCACCGTCACCGTCACCGTCACCGTCACCGTCACCGTCACGGAACCAGTGACAATTGTTCGCGATATTTCTCCAGTCTTGTCAGTCCTATACAACCTTATCAAGTACAAAGACGGCTATTGTTTATCTTTATCTAAGCATTGGCTAGAGTAGAAAAGCTGTCTCTCGTATTGCTCTGACATCAAGGGTAAAGGGAAGCAAAAGCAATTGTATTGGCTTATACTCCTAAGAGTTAATATAATCTAACCATTTGCCACTATAATCAACAATATCACACTTGTGGTTTACTCTGAATTTATTTTCAATGTCAAAGTGGGAGATTTTAGTGAAATCTGACAGTTCCCGACGGCTGACATACTGAGATCCCCCCCCCCCCCCCCGATGCTTCAACAATAAATGCCTAGAGCTTCTTCAACCATGCCGCTGCGATGACGTGTCGAATATCCCTGTTTCATCGACACGTATAAATATGCCAGCTCATCTGTTGGTTTCTCGTATTCCTTTCGATTCAGAGTTACACTAGTGCCAACTATTTTAATGTTATACAGTGCACCATGCGGACGTAACATTTTAGTAGTTACCGCGCCTAAACAAATTCGGCGACGCAAACCAGAGTAGTATTTAATTAAAGTCAGTTTGGCGACTGGCGAATTGGGAAGAGTAGGCATTGGTGGCTTTCTATCATAGTGACGCTGCCCGTGCAATTTAAACTATACGTATTCAGCAAGGTTATTCTAGTAAATTGCTGGCGTAATATTCTTGACAATAGTTTCTAATGGTTAGTTTTCATTAACTCTTTTAGATGCATAGGCACAAAAGATGCTTTTATTTCTCTTTAAGCTGCATGGTGGACCACACATTAGACGCGAAGACTTGCATCAGGTCTGTCGGTACTCCAGCCTTCCACGGAAAACAGCTTTCCACCCGGGCATAAGCTTTCCACTGGAAAGAGCACTAACTGTGACCTAATGAGTGTTTTGAGGCGTGTCGTGTGGGAGGCTTTGGGGACAAGTTTGCAGTTCCGGGTGTTGCGACGTCGGCATGCTCGCGTGCAAGATTCCCGGGTGACTTGACACCTGCCATTCCAATAGAACACCAAAACACGACAGTAAAGTTATCTCCTTCGTGGCTTATTTTTGGCCATTTCTGTAGGATTTGTGTTGCAACTAGAAGAAGGTTTCAATTACACTTTCTTATAAACAATTGTGTCATTAGGATTAGATGGTGGCACCAAATAATAAGATAACATCACATTGGTTACATTGGTTTTTTCTGATGTTCATGTACTTAGAAAGTAAATGTTGTTGTAGTGTCTAATACTCTAGTTGAGTTTATTCAGTAAACATAAATTCATCTGGTATTGCCATATCGTACATGGCAAGCAGGGTATGCATTGGGCATTACACCACAACATTGAGAATGACCTGGAATCAAGTATATTGGGATGCCGTCAGAGTTACATTCACTGTATAGAACAAAACAAGAACTAAATCATCAGCTTAAGCGTAATACAACCAGTTAGTGGCACTCTTGAAAACTGTCGTTGTAGGAAAAATCAGCGATTATACTGTACCTGAATTGTTTTCTTTAAGCATGCGCTTCAAATCTGCCAAGTGTCAGTGACAAAACCTCAACAGTGTCCACACACCAATCGGCACTGTTCGGCAAGTAGAAAGAAAGCCGCTGTTGCCATCAGAACAAAATGTCTCTATCAAATATATTTCTGCCACAGAAGTGTTCTTGTAAAGAATCCATGCCACTTTATTCTTTGCGTTCACTGAGAAAAAAGATGTGTTCTTATCTACAGCATGATGTCAATTCTTTGGTACTGCTCAGCGCTTTACACAGGCAGACCTGCTGTTTTTGAACACCATCTCGAATTTTCTTGGAAGCATTCAGTCACACTGCAAATAATTCGCGAAGACCATTCGCACGTAAATAACCACCACTGTCTATAGCTAGAAAAACCTCTTCTCAATTTCCTGATCAAAAATAAATAACAAATGTTCTGTTAAATGGGATATATTGAAATGTTTCTGTAAAAAATTACACGAAAACGCACCTTCTTTGTTGTCTTGTTATCACGTGCCATGACATTGCTATAAAGATTCGTGAATATATTAATTTGTTATCGTACGACATTACACGGACACCTCTTCGCGCTCACTCACGTTACGCGTGGTAGACCACTCGAACGTGTTCGTGTTGGGATATAACAGAAACATATATTCCACAGCACCTGCGTAATGTCTTATATATGTAATGAGACTTTGAAATAATCGTAACCAGATTACCCGTGCATTGTATGGCATCACCATCATCACGTTCCACATTTTATTATCAAAGTGCATTCTTCTGTTTCATTCGCGAAGCCTACGGAAAACGCACGTTACATGGGACATTCTTAAAACGCACAAAACAGCGCGTACAACCTTTGTACAATTGTTATTTTATTCCCGTATGCGGAAATACACCAGTGCAGTGCACTGTTTTGTGTTTCCTACTCGTGCGATCCATGTTTGTTTGGCTTAATGGAAAACGGGTTTACGGATGAACGGGTTCGTTTTTCTTGCAAATTTCCTCATGCAGATGAAATGTGACAGCGATACTTTCTTGTAAGTTTTATCTGATTAATAAGCCTGCATAGTTATCCAGTCTGCCTCCAGTCCATAAAAACGAACTCTGTAATGACAACGAAGAGAGAGGTTACGGTATCTATAGCGTCAGTTGACGGATCGCGTTATTTGTAGCGTTGACACATAACGGTTACTAATTGACCCATCACGCGTAGAAGGCAAAAGAAACGACTTATATTGCACCTACCAGTTGTGATCAATCGTGGTTACGACAGCAATTTAGCAGTACTTGACGTTATGCTTGCGGTGGCAAATTCGCATTGTTACCGTTTTAGCACGAATGACCTTTCAGAACATGTTCTTTGTCATGATCCTTATAGTCCTGCAACACCAAAGATTGATAACCAGTAACGTGTTAGTAATATGTGAATACATAAAAGCAGTAACATCATGAATAAACTAAGCAGTATAGGGTAACCCGTTTCTTCACCACGTCATGGCACCTTTGCGCCGTTTATCAGCGTACAGGCGTCCTGGTGAGATCTTACTTACTTACTAACTTACTTACTTACTTATATATATACTTACTTATCATTTTCGTACCGAGGTGTGACACACAAGATCTCGTCAAATCCCCCTATCTTGGGCTCTTCTTGCTGCTCTAAAAATAAATACAATTTACTTACTTACTGACTGACTTACTTACTTTAAACATACCTCATGTTAGTTCAGCAGCCTCTACTTATTCCTCATAGTTAGTGTCATTGTATGTTTGATCCGTTCCTTTTTGTATTCCCTTCTCTGCCACCCAGGTCAAGGTTGTCTTCGCTGGCAGGTTGTTTTTCATTCTAACTCATTCTAGCCATTTCCGACATCTCCTTTTTTATGGTGAAGCAGGTGTTTTCCTATTTGGTGGAGCTTGCTGTTGTGGATGGTCTTAGGCAGGTACACTTTCACCATCTTCCTTAAGCAGGTGTTTTCCTATTTGGTGGAGCTTGCTGTTGTGGATGGTCTTAGGCAGGTACACTTTCACCATCTTCCTTAAGCAGGTGTTTTCCTATTTGGTGGAGCTTGCTGTTGTGGATGGTCTTAGGCAGGTACACTTTCACCATCTTCCTTAAGCAGGTGTTTTCCTATTTGGTGGAGCTTGCTGTTGTGGATGGTCTTAGGCAGGTACACTTTCACCATCTTCCTTAAGCAGGTGTTTTCCTATTTGGTGGAGCTTGCTGTTGTGGATGGTCTTAGGCAGGTACACTTTCACCGTCTTCCTTAAGCAGGTGTTTTCCTATTTGGTGGAGCTTGCTGTTGTGGATGGTCTTAGGCAGGTACACTTTCACCATCTTCCTTAAGCAGGTGTTTTCCTATTTGGTGGAGCTTGCTGTTGTGGATGGTCTTAGGCAGGTACACTTTCACCGTCTTCCTTAAGCAGGTGTTTTCCTATTTGGTGGTGCTTGCTGTTGTGGGTGGTCTTAGGCAGGTACACTTTCACCATCTCTTAAGCAGGTGTTTTCCTATTTGGTGGTGCTTGCTGTTGTGGATGGTCTTAGGCAGGTACACTTTCACCATCTTCCTTAAGCAGGTGTTTTCCTATTTGGTGGTGCTTGCTGTTGTGGGTGGTCTTAGGCAGGTACACTTTCACCATCTTCCTTAAGCAGGTGTTTTCCTATTTGGTGGAGCTTGCTGTTGTGGATGGTCTTAGGCAGGTACACTTTCACCATCTTCCTTAAGTAGGTGTTTTCCTATTTGGTGGAGCTTGCTGTTGTGGATGGTCTTAGGCAGGTACACTTTCACCATCTTCCTTAAGCAGGTGTTTTCCTATTTGGTGGAGCTTGCTGTTGTGGATGGTCTTAGGCAGGTACACTTTCACCATCTTCCTTAAGCAGGTGTTTTCCTATTTGGTGGAGCTTGCTGTTGTGGATGGTCTTAGGCAGGTACACTTTCACCATCTTCCTTAAGCAGGTGTTTTCCTATTTGGTGGAGCTTGCTGTTGTGGGTGGTCTTAGGCAGGTACACTTTCACCATCTTCCTTAAGCAGGTGTTTTCCTATTTGGTGGAGCTTGCTGTTGTGGATGGTCTTAGGCAGGTACACTTTCACCGTCTTCCTTAAGCAGGTGTTTTCCTATTTGGTGGAGCTTGCTGTTGTGGGTGGTCTTAGGCAGGTACACTTTCACCGTCTTCCTTAAGCAGGTGTTTTCCTATTTGGTGGAGCTTGCTGTTGTGGATGGTCTTAGGCAGGTACACTTTCACCATCTTCCTTAAGCAGGTGTTTTCCTATTTGGTGGAGCTTGCTGTTGTGGATGGTCTTAGGCAGGTACACTTTCACCATCTTCCTTAAGCAGGTGTTTTCCTATTTGGTGGAGCTTGCTGTTGTGGATGGTCTTAGGCAGGTACACTTTCACCGTCTTCCTTAAGCAGGTGTTTTCCTATTTGGTGGAGCTTGCTGTTGTGGATGGTCTTAGGCAGGTACACTTTCACCGTCTTCCTTAAGCAGGTGTTTTCCTATTTGGTGGAGCTTGCTGTTGTGGATGGTCTTAGGCAGGTACACTTTCACCATCTTCCTTAAGCAGGTGTTTTCCTATTTGGTGGAGCTTGCTGTTGTGGATGGTCTTAGGCAGGTACACTTTCACCGTCTTCCTTAAGCAGGTGTTTTCCTATTTGGTGGAGCTTGCTGTTGTGGATGGTCTTAGGCAGGTACACTTTCACCATCTTCCTTAAGCAGGTGTTTTCCTATTTGGTGGAGCTTGCTGTTGTGGATGGTCTTAGGCAGGTACACTTTCACCATCTTCCTTAAGTAGGTGTTTTCCTATTTGGTGGAGCTTGCTGTTGTGGATGGTCTTAGGCAGGTACACTTTCACCGTCTTCCTTAAGTAGGTGTTTTCCTATTTGGTGGTGCTTGCTGTTGTGGATGGTCTTAGGCAGGTACACTTTCACCGTCTTCCTTAAGCAGGTGTTTTCCTATTTGGTGGAGCTTGCTGTTGTGGATGGTCTTAGGCAGGTACACTTTCACCATCTTCCTTAAGCAGGTGTTTTCCTATTTGGTGGAGCTTGCTGTTGTGGATGGTCTTAGGCAGGTACACTTTCACCGTCTTCCTTAAGCAGGTGTTTTCCTATTTGGTGGTGCTTGCTGTTGTGGGTGGTCTTAGGCAGGTACACTTTCACCATCTTCCTTAAGCAGGTGTTTTCCTATTTGGTGGTGCTTGCTGTTGTGGATGGTCTTAGGCAGGTACACTTTCACCATCTTCCTTAAGCAGGTGTTTTCCTATTTGGTGGTGCTTGCTGTTGTGGGTGGTCTTAGGCAGGTACACTTTCACCATCTTCCTTAAGCAGGTGTTTTCCTATTTGGTGGAGCTTGCTGTTGTGGATGGTCTTAGGCAGGTACACTTTCACCATCTTCCTTAAGTAGGTGTTTTCCTATTTGGTGGAGCTTGCTGTTGTGGATGGTCTTAGGCAGGTACACTTTCACCATCTTCCTTAAGCAGGTGTTTTCCTATTTGGTGGAGCTTGCTGTTGTGGATGGTCTTAGGCAGGTACACTTTCACCATCTTCCTTAAGCAGGTGTTTTCCTATTTTATTGGAGCTTGCTGTTGTGGATGGTCTTAGGCAGGTACACTTTCACCATCTTCCTTAAGTGAGTATTTTCCTATTTGGTGGAGCTTGCTGTTATGGATGAATATTAGGCGTTTGCCTTTCTGCCATCTTCCTTGAAGCAAGATTGTTTTCCTATTTGAGGTGGAGCTTGCTGTTGTGGATATTCTTAGAGCAGATACACTTTTCACCCGTCTTCATAGAAGCAGGTGTTTCCTATTTAGTGGAGCTTGCTGTTGTGGATAGTCTTAGGCAGGTACTTTCTGCCAAATCTTCCTTAAGCAGGTGTTTTTCCTATTTGGTGGAGCTTGCTGTTGTGGATGGTCTTAGGCAGATTACACTTTCACCATCTTCCTTAAGTAGGTGTTTTCCTATTTGGGTGGAGCTTGTATTTGTGTGGATAGTCTTCCAGGCAGGTACACTTTCACCGTCTTCCTTAAGTAGGTGTTTTCCTATTTGGTGGAGCTTGCTGTTGTGGATGGTCTTAGGCAGGTACACTTTCACCGTCTTCCTTAAGCAGGTGTTTTCCTATTTGGTGGAGCTTGCTGTTGTGGATGGTCTTAGGCAGGTACACTTTCACCATCTTCCTTAAGTAGGTGTTTTCCTATTTGGTGGAGCTTGCTGTTGTGGATGGTCTTAGGCAGGTACACTTTCACCGTCTTCCTTAAGTAGGTGTTTTCCTATTTGGTGGTGCTTGCTGTTGTGGATGGTCTTAGGCAGGTACACTTTCACCGTCTTCCTTAAGCAGGTGTTTTCCTATTTGGTGGAGCTTGCTGTTGTGGATGGTCTTAGGCAGGTACACTTTCACCGTCTTCCTTAAGCAGGTGTTTTCCTATTTGGTGGAGCTTGCTGTTGTGGATGGTCTTAGGCAGGTACACTTTCACCATCTTCCTTAAGCAGGTGTTTTCCTATTTGGTGGAGCTTGCTGTTGTGGATGGTCTTAGGCAGGTACACTTTCACCATCTTCCTTAAGCAGGTGTTTTCCTATTTGGTGGAGCTTGCTGTTGTGGATGGTCTTAGGCAGGTACACTTTCACCGTCTTCCTTAAGCAGGTGTTTTCCTATTTGGTGGAGCTTGCTGTTGTGGGTGGTCTTAGGCAGGTACACTTTCACCGTCTTCCTTAAGCAGGTGTTTTCCTATTTGGTGGAGCTTGCTGTTGTGGATGGTCTTAGGCAGGTACACTTTCACCGTCTTCCTTAAGCAGGTGTTTTCCTATTTGGTGGAGCTTGCTGTTGTGGGTGGTCTTAGGCAGGTACACTTTCACCGTCTTCCTTAAGCAGGTGTTTTCCTATTTGGTGGAGCTTGCTGTTGTGGATGGTCTTAGGCAGGTACACTTTCACCATCTTCCTTAAGCAGGTGTTTTCCTATTTGGTGGAGCTTGCTGTTGTGGATGGTCTTAGGCAGGTACACTTTCACCGTCTTCCTTAAGCAGGTGTTTTCCTATTTGGTGGAGCTTGCTGTTGTGGATGGTCTTAGGCAGGTACACTTTCACCATCTTCCTTAAGCAGGTGTTTTCCTATTTGGTGGAGCTTGCTGTTGTGGATGGTCTTAGGCAGGTACACTTTCACCATCTTCCTTAAGTAGGTGTTTTCCTATTTGGTGGAGCTTGCTGTTGTGGATGGTCTTAGGCAGGTACACTTTCACCGTCTTCCTTAAGTAGGTGTTTTCCTATTTGGTGGAGCTTGCTGTTGTGGATGGTCTTAGGCAGGTACACTTTCACCGTCTTCCTTAAGCAGGTGTTTTCCTATTTGGTGGAGCTTGCTGTTGTGGATGGTCTTAGGCAGGTACACTTTCACCATCTTCCTTAAGCAGGTGTTTTCCTATTTGGTGGAGCTTGCTGTTGTGGATGGTCTTAGGCAGGTACACTTTCACCGTCTTCCTTAAGCAGGTGTTTTCCTATTTGGTGGTGCTTGCTGTTGTGGGTGGTCTTAGGCAGGTACACTTTCACCATCTTCCTTAAGCAGGTGTTTTCCTATTTGGTGGTGCTTGCTGTTGTGGATGGTCTTAGGCAGGTACACTTTCACCATCTTCCTTAAGCAGGTGTTTTCCTATTTGGTGGTGCTTGCTGTTGTGGGTGGTCTTAGGCAGGTACACTTTCACCATCTTCCTTAAGCAGGTGTTTTCCTATTTGGTGGAGCTTGCTGTTGTGGATGGTCTTAGGCAGGTGTTTTCCTATTTGGTGGAGCTTGCTGTTGTGGATGGTCTTAGGCAGGTACACTTTCACCGTCTTCCTTAAGCAGGTGTTTTCCTATTTGGTGGAGCTTGCTGTTGTGGATGGTCTTAGGCAGGTACACTTTCACCATCTTCCTTAAGCAGGTGTTTTCCTATTTGGTGGAGCTTGCTGTTGTGGATGGTCTTAGGCAGGTACACTTTCACCATCTTCCTTAAGCAGGTGTTTTCCTATTTTATTGGAGCTTGCTGTTGTGGATGGTCTTAGGCAGGTACACTTTCACCATCTTCCTTAAGCAGGTGTTGTGATAACCAGCAATTTACGTCTGGTGCGTCTGTCTCAGCGAGACCTGCCTGGTATTATGGGGTCCATTTCGGTCACAAATTCAACGAAGACGTCCAATATAAACATCCAGTATAAACGTCCAGTATAAACGTCCAGTATAAACGTCCAGTATAAACGAAGTAACACGTGGTTCGTTTCATTTTACTAGGACAACAGTGTTTCATGAAATTAACTCGCGATGAGTCAGGTTACGTCGTTAGGACAATCACGCAAACACGTGGAAAAACCCATAATATTATTAGTTGATAGATCATCATGTCGGGGTTTTTCTTTTATATACAAGGCATACAATGTTAATATTCAACATTAGTCACAAATATTTACTTACATTTACCCCTGTACACAATGTCGTACTGCGAAGCGTAGTCTGAGATACAATTACTGGCGACTGTTTGCACAGTGAACGATAGATTGCTAAGCTATTTTATTATTGAAAGAATAAGGTGCCTATGGATAAATTATATATGTTTCGTATTTCGTGGTGTCGTGTAATTTGTTCCGCATTGACGTAGTTCCAAGCAGTTGTTGTTATTTATCTAAATAAATTATAACTAAAACACGCAACAACTGAACATTGATTGCATTATTTAAACTAATACAAACATCACCGTAGTTGGAGCGACGACAAATATATATTCTATTAAACGCGTAGGTCTGCTGTGATGTCACAGAACCATGCGCGTCTGCCTGTATGTCTATGTGTGTCTGTCTGGCGCACTGGTCTCTATGTAGAGATCATTGGTCTGAAGCTGCTGGCTGACAGAATCGTTGTAAAGTCTGTGAATTCAAAATATATTGATTTCTTTAACGACCGCAGTAAAAACGGAAACATGAAACTTTGTGACCACAACATGTTCGGATTTCTACGGAAGGCTTCGTGTGAAATAGAGACTCGTGTGTACGCGGTTCGTGCTGTCTCGGGGGGAAAGATATATCCAGTTTATATCATTCCTAGTGTACACTTTATGGAATGTTAATATTGAGATTTTCTTAGGGATGAACTGTGAGAGTAGCTGTTTGTCCCAAGTCAGTGAACTGTGACGGTATTATGGAGCATCGCACGTTTTCCACGCGCTAAACAGATGGTTCACAGAATGAACCCGCAAACTCAACCACCCCTTCCTATAGTAATATATATATATATATATATGTAAATATATATATATGTATATATATATACATATATATGTGTGTGTGTGTATATATATATATATATATATACATACATATATATATATATATATATATATATATGTATATATAAGAAGGTAAGTAGATTGAAGACAGCAACATATAACGTAAGAACACTACTAAGAGATGAACATATACAAGAACTGGAGGAAGAACGTTGGGAAACCAGGTTGGTATGGGATGTGATCGGAGAAATCAGAAGAAGAGAGGAATGTTTCACTACCTTACAAAGCAGCCATGTACTATACAATTCCACAGCGAACAACGACCAAGCAGGAGTGGGCTTTCTCATAAATAAGAAATGGAAAGACAGTATAGTGAGGGTTAACAGCATCAGCCCCAGAGTAGCAGAACAACACTACGCAGATAGAAACGTTGAAAGCTACGTCTATCTGGGACAGCGATACAGTCTGGGACAGAAACAAAAACCAAGACAAGGAGATTCAATGAAGAATCAACACCGGCTGGACAGCATTCGCCAAACACCGCGACATCTTCAAGGGTAACTTTGGAACCTGCTTGAAGAGACAAGTCTTCAACTCGTGCGTACTTCCAGCGATGGCATGCGGCGCGGAAGACAAGAAAACAAAGGTCATAGACGTGATAGAACAAATCAGAAGGCAGAAGTGGACCTGGGCAGGGCACATCAGCAGACTACGAGATAACCGATGGACATCACGTATCACAACCTAGAGACCTTACGAAGGGAAACGATCTAGAGGAAGACCGGCGATACGGTGGAGAGACGAACTAGGTGAGTACTGGAAGGGCACCATTTGGCAGAGGATAGCGCAAGACAGGCAGATTTCGAAACGACATGCTGAGGCCTTTGTCCAACCACGGGACACTACGGCTGCACAATGATGATGATGATGATGATATATATAATAATAATAACAATAAAGCACGATTGCCGGATACGTATCTCATGTATCTGCGGGGAAATAAATGCCGTCGGTAGGGCCAAGAGGAGTAAACAACTTTATTCTACGAGTTGACGGTGAACATGTCACGTTGACAGCGTGATTTTCAATGGGCCACCAGAAACATATATACAACATCCACCGTTAAGGCAAGGGATACATTCTACAATAGCTGCATTCTACCATACACAGATTAGTAGACCTAGGCGTGTTGTAGCCTGAATGTAGGAGGGCTAACTTTTTGGGGCAACGCAAATTCACCAGAGCGTGTGCCCTATTTAAAAAAGACTTGTCGTAAAGTCGGCGAATGGTATAGCCCCAGTTTAGGTTTGCGCTGCGCGAACTTCCAGCCAGTCTCGATCGTTTCCACACAAAAAATTAAATCATAAGGTCGAAGCCACATGAGATCTAGATGCACCACACACACACACACACACACACACACACACACACACACACACACACACACACACACACACACACACACACACACACACACACACACACACACACACACGAATCCATATATTCAGAATTCAATATAGGCGTTAGGCCAGGGGCTACTTTCTGCAAGTTGCAACATCGTGAAAAATGCAGACAATTAGATTGCTTAGTGCCAAAATGCATTACTACCAGAAAAGATTTTTGTGGCATACATCAAGTATACTTTTTCTATAGTATTAAATATACGTGCTGTCAAGATTACACCCTTCACTTGATTCCATGCCTAGTCGATACTTTACCGCCTGGCGGACAGATAACGAACAAGCTGCGATACGGCAACGCCATCTCTTGTTAACGAGTTATACTACTAGAGCGACATATTGACAAAGAAGAATTTGTGTTTTTTGAAGATACTCCTGACAATGCCTGTCGGGGCTGTATATTTAGCTAATGCTATTGCTTAGGCATCAGATATGCGTGAGAATCTTTATGCAAGTCTTACGCGTCGTCTTGGACTTGGCTCTTGAGTCGACTTCTTCCTTTTAAAGGGCTGGGCTCTTGCGAGCGTAATTAGCCCTGAGGCTGAGATGCATGTACAGTTGCGTTATGGTGTAGTGGCCTGTGCGCCAAATATTTAAAATCAGATTAAAACTTTGGTATATTAAAAGTTTAAAATGCACTTTGGCATGTTCCTCAAGGTGTTGCTGGCGGTGGCTCTAGTTGTGTAAGTCGAGTCTTTTAAAGAAGTGTTTAAGTGAGGATGCTGGTGTGGTGGACTGGAAGATGGTTCCAGTCTTCTACTGTCCGGGGGAAAAAGAATGATAAAGAACTGTCTTGACTCTTGCCCTTGGGCTTGGCAGATTTGCTCGACACTCACAGACGACACGACTTTTCTGTTTCATGATTGGCAAATCACAGCTAGGTATTGTGACCTGGGCCTTGCCTTGGCCACAATTGGGCTTGGTGCCTTGGTCGGTGTCGCATTATCGTCAGCGATGACACCATGACGCTTGAGCGACACAGCGCATTCACCTCAAGGCTCAATGTGTATCCACTAATGTTAGGCAACCATTAGAATTGACAGTCATTTGGGCCAGTTTGGGACCAGGTGGACAAAATGTGTTTGGCAGAGTCTGATTTACTGACACTGTCACTCATTGTCATTCACTGGTCTAGAGTCTTTACTGAGTAGATTGTCTAGATATTGATTTGAGTTATTTATTTGTAGTCAATGTAGTCATCGTATACATGGTGTAGTAGTTCATATCATAATTGAAAAGCATACCATAAAAACAAACCGTTCAAAATAGTATGCAGTGATTAGGCTTTATATTCTCATGTACTTAAATTGTCATCTTATATAAATTATAATCTAACTTTGTTTTTATGAAACCCAAACCGTTTGGTTTGACCTATAGCATGAGGAAAACACATTTCCAATATACATAACTATAAATAAATTATATACATGATTTATTAAAATTGCAACACCTTGCTCCATTTAGCAGGGGTGAGATAACATCATAGGAATCATTTTCTATCACTCGCAAGACTGCTTCTGGGCAAGTGGCCCGTGAGGCATGTTGCGTGCTGTTGGATTGCATTGTAATATGATTAGGAAGTATCCTATTCGCACATCTCCCACTTACTTGAACGCAATGCTTTTAGGAGCAACAACACTACCATAAATCTGTCATTAAAATCCAATTTCTGTGTAGCTTTTGGTCATGCGATATGAACAAAAAATATGCAGTGAAAGCTACCCTGGTACAATTGATTGAAACTTCAGTGTGGTGTCAGGAATTGATTTAATTGGTTCACTGTGTCCCCTTTCATATCTAATGATGTATATATATTGTCATGCATTCCCTAAAGTGCATGAAACCATGACTAATATATCTAAAATCTCTGTTACCCCATATCACCTCGGTGCACATCATTTATCATTAATTTGATTCAAGTGTCACCTCATCAGACATAATTATAGGTGCTCCTTGGAATGTTATTAAATCAAATAATGAAATAAGTTACGTATGTGTTGTTAATAAATGTCTACTGCTGAACAGAACGTGGGCAACAAAACACTTCAACATCATCACATTAAAATCCATTAGGTGGACAAAAAAGCGGGAACTGATGACATAAATTCTGGGAAAGGTTATCAAGTGTACGCTCCCAGGGTCCACGTAACAGAGCTATTAGTTTGTGTATACTGTGTTCCATCTGTAGGGAAGTACCATGTGATTTTATTAGCGAATCGTTGAATCTTGATATATATTTTAATTGCACAAAATGTCTGAACATTCCAAATTAAACTTATGAGATTTATTCATGTAATGAAAGATATACTGATTATTATAAGTGTGCTTTCACATAAAACTAGGCCTTTAAAAAAATACTAAAATGCATGTCACAACTTGAATGTATCTTTATATATTTAAATGATCATACATTTGTTTAAAAGTCTCCTTGTTTTGCTAAGATTACCATAAGGATATCATAGTTAAGACGATCCTATTAGATATCCAGTGATATACATTTAAGCAACTATGCATTTACTATAATATACCCTCTTGATCTTGCATAGCATCTTCCCAAAGTGGACATTTCATACAGGCTCAGTAAGTTTTATGATAGGTTTACACAACTACATGTCATGTTCCAATGTATATTATATCACCATTGTGTTTGTATGTTTCAGGTGCTTACCTGGGCGACATCGCTCTGACAGATGATGATATAATACGGGAACAAATTGTGCAAAAAACTGGAAAACAGTTACATTACACGTCTGATACATGGCAGGCGGAACATAAAATAGAACGTATAACTATTAAAAATGAACAAGTACCAAAAAGGACTACACACAAACACAGACGACAGAAGACAAGAAGACGCAGGCTTCATCAAAGACGGTTATCAAGGATAAAATGGAGGAAACCAAGAAGGTATGTGGGAGCTTTTTGCTGAATAGTCGACTTCTACATGTCCTTGTTTGCAGGAGACAATACTGTGTAAAGTACAAACAGAAGTGCAAAGTACCATAATAAAAAATTACCCTTAAATTACGACTGCTAAATTTGTATTTCTTACAGTTGTTAACAGGCGGTATCAGGTGATTCCAAATGTTGATGTTTACATTATGTAATGTTTTTCTACTAAGAATTTTACCTTCTGATACTGTAGTGAAACATTTGCATGTAAACAAAATTATTTTCAATTCTAAGAGTTGTTTTGTTCATAGTTTCCTGCAGAATCATTTAGTGAGAGGGTTTGAAAATATTGTTAGGCATACAGACCGTAACCTTCTTCCCTTGTTAGGCAAAGGAAGCACCGACGGAAGCATCCGGGGAGACATAGAGCTCTGTCACAAGAAGCGCGGTCACGAGTGCGACGGGCAGCCACAGCCAGGCCTGACAGACTCTGGGACCATGCTGTTATACCATATGAAATAGATGCAAATTTTAGCGGTACATTGACAAAATATCCCTTTTTCTATGAAGTGAAACCTCTATTATGGTCACTCTCTGGACTGGACACAATTTACCATAATGGCGAGTTGACCGAATTAGTGAGACTAATTTTGTATACTTCACTGTTAAAGAAGTAGTTTAGGACCCCTCGGGTGACCCTAATTGTGAGGTGCCTGTATTACCAAGGTTCGACTATACTAAACATATATTTGCTGCATGTTGCCTAAGGATAATGCAGGAGAGAAAGAAAACTCCACAAACTTACCAAGCAATGCAAAATGTTTTTATTAAAATTAGTTTGCTTAAATAATTAATTAATTATGGTATATTTTAACCAGAAGGCACTGCTATTTTGTGTATTTTTACATACCAAGATGTCTTGGGGGTCTACAATGAACATTTTAGCGTGCATTTTTATAAAGGTTTCCACTTCCTTCTAGGACACTTCTTCAGAAACAAATGTTTATTACTGAACTGTTTCTACTCATTTGTTGTCATTTCAAAACTTGTTAACATTGCTTAATGCTTGCAGATTTTTATATAATTTGCATGATCACCTTGCAGGGGCCCACAAGGCGCTGTTCAAACAAGCCATGCGACACTGGGAAAATTATACATGTGTTAGTTTTGTTGAGAGAACACCGGACCACTACAATTACATCGTGTTCACAGAGAGACCTTGTGGGTACGTGTCATGACTATTACTTTATTACTGGTTCTTCTACTATGTAAAGACTGTTCACCTCATGTTGCCATTAAATTTTGATTCTCAGAAGATGGGGTAGATTAGCATGGCAGTTAGTTCATCGTACTCTCAGTTAAGAGAATCCGGCATCGATTCATATCATTACCATTTTGAAGCTGGAGCAATTTCATTCACTCCACATTGCTTCAGTTTACTCATCTGAATAAATGAGCACCCGGCTGCAGTCAGCGGTAGAAATAGGTGAACAAATAATAATAAAGTAATTGTTGCATGGCTGAATGCTTCCCAGACAGCCAAGAATGTGTATGATTGAAGACATCTGCCAGGGGGTGAAGTGTAAAGTGCTTTGAAAAATCCTAATGACTGGATATCATGCTATATAAGAACCCAATAAGACATATTGCCCCAAAAGAATTGTTTTAATGAATTAAAATACAAAAATTAAATGAGTGAATTTAAATCCTACCCAAGCCAGTGTGAGTGTGAATTATGTTTCTTTGCCTCCCTTCCAGATGCTGTTCGTTTGTTGGCAAGCGCGGTGACGGGGGCCAGGCGATCTCCATTGGCAAAAATTGTGATAAGTTTGGCATTGTTGTCCATGAACTTGGCCATGTGATTGGCTTTTGGCATGAACACACACGGCCTGACCGGGATGACCACGTGGAAATCATCTACAAGAACATCATGCCAGGTTAGTTTCTAATCTCTCGAAACCTTTTTGTATGATCCTGGATATTTGGCTTTCCATTTTCATTCCAGTGCGAATTGCTTCTGTGGATACTGTTTGTTTCTGAATGGCAGTTACAGTCCTGAACCAAACTGAGTTCTGTGATGTGAGAATTTTTGGCACACAGTTACTAACAAAATAGTTTCTGTCTAGTCGTATGTTTGTGTAAGATGTGGATAGACTGAACAGCCTATGCTATTTTATCTACTCGACGAAAAAAAACTGTTGTTGAGAAAGTTGCTCTCAAGTAAATAACTTGCGATTAACGAAAGCCTTCATTGGATTTCCATATGATGTCACTGGACACATCGTCACAACAAAACATGGAAGATGTTTTTGTAGAAATGCCAGCAGTTTTGTATGGAATTGAACCCAATTAAACATTGATAAACCTATAAAACTATCCCTGGGAGGCCCCACTGAGCTTCTTGTTTTACTCTGGTGGTTTTTGTCTTTTTCCTGTGGACCTGGACAGTAAATATTTGCTTATAGTCCATAAGAGGCTCATGACTCAAGTCAGTGGAAGTTACCATAGTTACTCATGGGAAATAGTGTGAATTTAAAATCTATTTTATTTATTGTATATTACATTATATTTGTTGTTTTTATTATATTACATGGATGATGACACAATATTTACAACACCCACACCATATTGCAACGAATAAACACAGTGACATATTATGTTATTTCCTGCGGCAACCTCTGGCCTGTCTCTGATGAAAAGCCTGTAAACCTATCAGGACAGCTATTATTTCATAACAATCCTCTGCACAAAGTCTGGAGCTATATTTGTGTGGCAACCCTTGATGCAGTTATCTAGTTCATTGACCATAGCTATGGGGCAATCCTATTTTGCTGTACATTGATCAGCAGTAATTAGATGGCTTATCCAGTGGTGCCTATGGCCACTCCCATTACCAGACCAGGGCTAATTGAATCAGGACCCAAGGCCTGCCTTTACTGCAGCCAGTCTCTCATTGCTCTGTTGCTGTCAGTGATGATGAAGATAAGGTCACTCAGCCATGTAACTGGACACTTCTAAGTTTGGATTGCAGGGTGGCACAAACAACTGCATAACTTACATAACAGTTTGAGTTTCATCACCTCAATGAAGCAAAAAACAAACTGAGTGTTTATCAGTGATCAAACATGAAATGTATCAGTGAACGTGTCTAGCACGCATTGCAGCTATGTGTACTAAATATTATATCAGCAGTAATTGAGTAAATTACTCAATATTCACCAGAGTAAATATCTTCAGGACTTTTGCTGAACTGATCCTCGTAATGGTTGTGAATAATGGCTGTTGACACAAACTCAAGAAATCACTGGATGGCTCATCAGTATATATTTGCTAACTTTGGAGAATTGTAAATGCATCTCCTCCAAAGCACTGAGATCCACTCACTTCTTTCTACGTTAATTCGCATCCTTGGATCATCAGTGTCTGAACTACCAATTGATGATGTATTTCAGAATTATTTACATAAATACTTTTGCTATGTCAGCATTTTCTAGAGGGCTTTTCTCCTACCTGACAGAACCGAGTGGTGCTTAGTTCATCAGATGGCAGCAGTGTAAATAATTGGTTTCATTGTTCCATGGGTGGGCGGGTGTAGGCTGGTATACCAGATTACTGCAAAACATTCTTGATGTGTCCTGGCACAATGACATGACCAACCAGGAACTGTACTGCTCCGTCCCACAATCTCCACCATCCTGAGACAACGTTGTCTTCGTCTGGCAGGTCCTATGATGAGCCATAACAAAGTAGCCAACAAAGTGCTACTCTGGAGGGCAGAATTAAGGCCTTCGGAGAAGAGGTCATCCAAACACAACTATTTGAGAGATCATTAAGGACACAATGTTCACTGGCGCTAATTCCATCTATTAAATGCTATGACCTCTGGAAGGAATTAACCATATCACCATGTTAAATGGATGGCATATATTAATAAGTAATTGAATAAGTAATTGGATTTAGATCTATCTGGGAAGTATTCAGCCACACAGTAAAAAATATACCTAATCACACAACGCCGTCACTGTCTACAGCCAAATAGCCATGTTTAAAACTGTCTAAACTATCACGAATTGGCGACGCTTCAAATGATAAGAAATGGAATTAATCTTGATCACCTGAACCCTGACCCCGAATGGTTTACAACTTCAGCACAAGTAGAATGTCAGTAAAACTTGGTGTAATGCAGCCACCTAGGTGTAGGACTTCACCTGTGATAGTAAATAAACTTGTTTAAATGGTGGAAGGGGAAATGAAATTGCTGGAATACAAGTTGCAGGGGAAATAATCATAGCTTTATCTAGGACAAATCACAAGAGATAATGTCACAACATTAATAGTTTTATTCAAATAAAAACAAATATTCCAAATAAACTCTCACAGTTTTGCACATTTTCACAGGTAATTGAGCACAATAAGGTGGGTACAATTAATATTCTGAAGAACCTGATTCATAGTTTTGCATATTTCCACTAATAATTTAGCACTAGTGAGATTTATTACAAGTGGCTAAGATCTGTAATCGTGTGTCAATATATAGTTTGTTTTGAATTCAGTTGTACTACTATATTATAAATACAGAGACCTATATAAAAAATGTATATTTAAAGTGGTGACTTTTTCCCACATTCGTTGAAACGTGATGGATGGAAGTTGAGTGAGAGAGTTTATCTGATTGTCACAGCCGACTCATTCTGTGATGTCTGCAGTATCCACCCATTTATACCCCCCGACATACACCCACCCACCCACCCGCATTCACCCACCGACATACACCCACCCACCCGCATTCACCCACCGACATACACCCACCCACCCACCCGCATTCACCCACCGACATACACCCACCCACCCGCATTCACCCACCGACATACACCCACCCACCCGCATTCACCCACCGACATACACCCACCCACCCGCATTCACCCACCGACATACACCCACCCACCCGCATTCACCCACCGACATACACCCACCCACCCGCATTCACCCACCGACATACACCCACCCACCCGCATTCACCCACCGACATACACCCACCCACCGCGTGTTCCGCTGCACCCCATTGACGCAACAGAATGACTTTTCACCCAGTTGCCACAATTCATTTTTCACCCACCGATGTGCACCCATCCGCTGCACCCCATTGACGCAACAGAATGACTTTTGTTTTGCCACAATTATTAATTGCTAATTGTTGCTAATTTAAACCACCCACACACCAAGCACTATCTGCCCCACCCCACAAACCCACCGACCTTCAAACGGTATCTTGCATCCCCCATTTGCAATGCTAAGTACAAAAAATGACTGGGTCTTTTGTATTTTAGTAGAAGTTTAGATCATAGGATAGTTGCCTCATTAAATGAGCTCATATTGGGTAATGATAAATAATTTATAGTAGTAACAATATATTTTACACAGTCACAATAATCATTAGAAAACGTATATATTAGAGTTGTGTAATATAAAAAGTAAAATATGCAAATACTAAGTAGATTATTTACATTGTCATCAGATTACCCATATAATAGAACCAGTAATTGAGAGTATGTCTCAGATTTTCAATTATAAAATCATTAAATAATTATTAGTGTAAAGTATCTCTTAGAAGTGGTATCTCCATATTTTGGTCCAGTTAGGCCACACCAATTTTATTGTTAGGATTACAGATTTTTAGGGTGGAGGGGGGAATAAAAATAAAAGTGATTGCACGAGAAAGGTGTTTTGTGTAAATACATTGTCATATGAGCCATACACTACATTGCAAAAAAATTATTTAGCCTTATATCAAAACTTACTAGACACATATTTTTATGAAATTTTAATAAAAGTTGAAGACTATTGGAATTTAAAATAACAAGTACTGATAACAAGACTTGGCAGATGCTATTATGGTGTGTTAACATTACAGTCATAAACATGTAGATTAGAGGCAGGATATATCTTGCTGTGATAATATTAATTTAACTGGCATAATTAGGATTTGATTGTCGTACCTCCAAATATAACTACATTACTCTATTCTGAAGTAATGAAATGTGATGCTGACTATGCAGGCATTGAAGAGAATGTCTACAACACGTTTTCCCAGCGTGTCAACTTGATTGGCCAAAATCCGATGTTCAGATTTTTGCATGTGGACAATGAATAGTGCGTTAAACATGCGCACGTTACTGGTTTCGCCTGTGTTGCGAGTTGGCAGTTTATTTTCTTTATTGCTATTTTGCATCGTGTCTAAAAGGTCAGCCTTCGGGTTGCCTTTTGGTTTAATTTCGATGGCATTAACATTGTCATCGTTCAAGAAAATAAATGTGTTAAGTGTTGAATTGCTCATGTAACATCCGCAAGAACGTTCGACAACAATCCGCGCATTCAACACCAACACATACTTTCGGTATCAGAGCAGCATTGCTACAAACACGGGAAATGACATTGTTGATCGTGTCGGACAATTAAAATTTTGTTACTTCCTTTTGGGAAGCAGGGCCAAACTTCAATTTCTTGATACAAAACCACATAATCTGGTTCAGCCATGGTTTAGATCAATTAATGACAAGTTGGACTTTCGTGGATTCATTGGATCATAAACCAAAGATACGTGACAACCATTGAAACAGTGTTTAACATAAAATGTTCGGTGTGATACCTATATGCTTGATGAATCAATACAAAATCATTTGTTCGGCATTTCGGTCAGAAATAAATGTTCAAAATTGCAATTTTATTTTAATTTCCATTTTGTCAAAAACAATGTCGGCGGTTCCATAATCCAAATAATAAAATTGGTGTTGCCTTGGTTTAGGTTCCTTGAAGCACTAGCAGACCATAGATATAGACTTCTCAGACATGGTGATTGGTCCATCTAAATTATTCACAGGGGTGGGTGGTCTGCAATAAGTGAATACCTGCTGAATAAGGGCACTCGCTGAATATGCCAGCACAGGAAGTTAGCAACAAAGATTTACTCTGGGTGCTGTGCATGTATAATCTACTTTGTTGAATACAACCTATAACTGGCTGGTGGTAAAGTGTCTGGAATACTTACCGGAACAAACATCTGCAAACTGTTACATTTAGAGATGTTTCTTTGGTACCAGAGTAACAGTAAGTCGTGTGTGCATACGTAAGTGTGAATGTGTGTGCGTGTACGATTGTGCATGTGTGTGCTTGCGTGTGTGTGCTTGCGTGTGTGTGCTTGCGTGTGTGCGTGCATGCATGCGTGCGTGCGTGCATGCGTGCGTACGTGCGCATATGTTTGTCCTTCCGCATGGGATATAAGATGTATTAGATTAACACTTCCACATGGAAGTTGTCTGTCTTCCTAACATGTGTCCTATGTGTGTGATTGTGAAAGTAACAAACCACTCTGTGACATTGTGTATCCCTACTGTCTCATAACAGTTCACTCAGCTAAGTGCCAAGGTGTCTGCTACAGAAGCCATACAACAGCAGGACATTATCTTTATGAGCATTCTTGAGCTGTTACAGCTATCTGCAAAAGTGCATCTTGATCATAGAGTTTTGAATTAACAGAATGTGTTAAATTATATAATTACCAGTTAGACAAAGGTTTGATTATGTACAAGTATGATTCCCTCATCATTAGCATGCATTCTCTTATGTCTCTGCACAATGTGAGTGCCTAGAATTAGCTGCATCAAGATTTATTCAGTACAAAGGTCTATATGTTGTGCAGTGGCATAAGTGATAAGAAAAAATGGTGCAGACTTTGAATTCTGATGTCTGCAGCTGCCCAAGCAATGAATATGGTGATGTCAGAGAGCCAGACAGACAGACAAATTTACAGACAGACAGACAGACAGACAAAACAAATAGACACCGAGTTGTTGGATAGATGGATAGACAGACAAACACTGTTGGACGGATAGAGAGCTAGACGGACAAATGTACAGGGGATGGACAGACAAATGGATGGTTTGACAGACAGACAGACAGACAGACGGACGGACGGACGGACGGACGGACGGACGAACAAACAGAGAGACACACAGAACAAAAGATGCATCATATTGGATGGTTTTACGGGATAGTACATTTCTCTTCAGGACGTTGTTAATGAGTGTTGCATGACTGTTCTTAAATCAGCCAAGATGTATGTGATTATGGCAGACATCTATAGTGCTAACATGTGAGTGTGGTCAGTACAGATTCTGTGCAGATGATGTGACAACACTGTCATTCATCCCTACTATTTTTAACTACCTACCGCTGCATGTTCACAGAAGATCCGCTGCATGTTCACAGAAGATCCGTCAGGCCAGACCATCCCAATAACCTCTGTGCACTTTCCCCAGTAATGCCTTAGATACGCTAAAAAAAACTTTAAAAGGCATTTCCCCCATGCGCAGAGAGCACATGTTTGCTTGTGCTAACCAATTCATTAGGACATGACTTTGTGCCCTCCTGTCTTGAACAGTCCTCCCAAGTGCAGTGGTGCAGGGTAGGATCAGCCAGTTGACAATTTGGTTCAGTTCATTGGGGTATTTGGGGAGAGGGGTAGCATTGGACCACAGCCCCCTTTGGTTTAATTGTTTTCTCTTATCTTTGCCTGTTACACTGCTACATAGCAAATTAACAGGTGACTAACATAGTCATTCCTTTTGACCCCCTTCTCAGATCATAAGTATGCCAGTGCAGCTATTAAAAATGAGCACCTGGTCATACATACTTGGTGATGGATTTATAAGGATGAGAAGTTTTTTGAATTGATGATGTGGTTAATTGTTTCCTACACTTCCATGACCATGAAGTTGCTACCCATACCATTCTGATCCCACAAAACACTCCTCATGAATTAAATAATATCTAGAGTATGTACCATTTTTCTACTGAAAGTGAACTACAAGCTATTTTAACTGCAAAGTTTAGCATTCCTCACTTATGGTTAATTTGTTGCTCGAGCCAACATTGTTTACTAATCCAAATCCAAACAAACTGATAAAATAAGGTTGAGTAATAACATTAAATACAATTACACATACTATTTAGATTACTAATTTGTTATACAATTTGTAAAAAAAAATTATTATGAAAACATTTCCAAGTAAGGTCTCCATTTCAAATGTTAAATAATACAGTGTAAATAAACATTTAATAAATAAACATGTTTTATTTTGATAACTAATCGGTCATAGAAGGGTTAACATGAAATGTTTGCTCTGCCATAACCAAACAGCTGGGATGGAATCAAAGCCAAAAGAATGTGCTGAGACTAAGCTGATCCAGGATGTTATGATTTCAACATTCCACTGTGATGTCTTGGATATTGCTATTCAATTGATATCACTTGATCACTAAACTTAAATTTCTGGAGACTTCCTATCATGTTAATCACTGATGTACGCATGAGGTTCCTGGTCTGCTATCAGACGACACTGCTTTGGCTTATAAGGGAAAATATATAAATCGAACAAAACACATTACATCCATTTCCAACATATTTGAAAGATCATATAATTTTTTGAGTGTTGGAAATAAATTATTGATTGTTTAATTGATTGATTAAAGTTACAAACATTGGTCCTCTATCTGGGCCTGTCTGAATGAAAATCAAGTGTTCTTATGTTAAAAAAACTTATGCAAACACTACTTCACTTGGTGCCAAGGTTATCATGGACTGGAAACCTTATGCAGTCCTTATGGTCGAACTGTAATGCATGTTTCCTAAAACGTTTATTGCTGTGTAGACAAAATGTTCTGTCTTATGCTATATGGAGACAGAGAAACAATACATCACTGTCTACACCATCACTCATCGTTAGTAACTTATTCTCAAGGTCGTGTAGGTAGGTTGTGACCTTTAACCAGGCCATCTTGACTATGTGCCAAAAAATATGTTTACTCCACTAGCTTGAAAGCTTGTTTGCAAAGTTTGTGATATTTAAAAATCACTGAAAGTGCAAGTATGTTTTGCAATCTATTTTAGACCAATAAGTTTATGATACAGGGATTTTTTTACAACTTCAATTTTGGTAACTTCCTATTCGGCTTCCCAGATGCTTATGGTGATCTTTTTTTAGATATATTTGTCCAAAAACTTTCTGACTGTTTGTGACCCTTTAGGTGGCAAGACAGACTCCAACAAAACACATTCTGTATAAGTCATGGTTTCTAACATGTCAGTAACATGCCTACACATCAGAGATGAGCTCAGCCACTGTTTGGAGGTGATCTAGAAGGGGTTGACCAGCTACATGGTTTATGGCACTGCAGGTGTATTACCTAACAGGGCAGGTTGTGAATGCCTTGTCATTTGTCTGCAGCGGATTGTCTGGCCGATCTTGGCCCTGTCTGTGGGTGGCCATGTTGATCCTCAATCATGGAATGTTTTTCTCAAGTTGAATGCTCGACAAGAACATGATTGCTGTATGTGCAGCGCAACCACAGAACCTGCTGTTGGGTGTTTTTATGGTTGTTTCCGTAGTTTAGCCAGCTGTCGATTTATTAGACATCTTGTTGAAGCCCCTCGTTACAAGTGATCTACTGGGTGCCTCCCAGCACTCGACAGGTACTTCAGACTTGCCATGTAGCAGTGGGCACAGCGTTGGGCCATCACACAACATTCCACCACCTCCACTGTACACCACTGCACACACTCGCCAGAAGTCTGTTGCTAGGTCGGTTTCCTCCCAACGTTGTGGGGCATGGCCATAAAAAAATATGCATGCTGGCATGGCCCATAGAAGTATTACAATAAGTTTCATACATATATGGATACATACACACATACACATGTACGAATGCATGTATACACAGTCATACATATATATATATATATATGTATATATATATACAGGGGTTTACGGGAAGCAAGATCCTGCATCCTATACACATAGAAACAGTACCCGGACACATGCAAAATAATCGTTGCGTCCCACGGGACACATGCGTATCAATGACATATAACACAAATATATATTGAATATGAATGCCTTTAAGTTTAACTTGGTAGTTTATTACCGAATCAGTTTGTTTGGTATTTCTTGTCACGAGTCCTTCCAAATAACCATTCCCATAGGCATATGCTTCCCGATTCTTCCTCCTAATTTATTAGAGCTGTAGCAATGAAAAACAAAGCGACTACGAACATTCTTTTGTATAACTAGCCACTCGTTATCATGAAACAAATGATTGACCGTACGGCGACAATGGTAATAACAGAGAGTGCAAGTACTCCGATCCCGACTCCCATCGCGGGGCAGATTGCGCCAGTCGCTTGTCAAACTGATTTGATACCTCAGTGTGTTTATGCCACCATTCCACATTGTTTCAGACATACAGCACATTGTTATAAAATATTGATTTGAGGGAATTTTTGAGGTTTGCATCAACATGCGATTTATTAACATTGCTTGTTTCAAGTGCGGCGTGCAGTAACCCACGACGGCAGCGGCGCTCACTGATTCAAATCTGAACAAGCATTATTTGGGACATTATATTCCTGAAACAATGCGGAATGATGGAATAAACGTGTTGAGGTACAACATTTATTAGGCACAACTGTCATAATGCCGAAATCGGGGTGACCCCGGATTCTATACGTCACAATTAAGTGTCCACAAAGTAATACGCAGTTCCATCTGCTACTTATTGGTTATTCTAATGCTACTGTCATCACACGGTCAGGTTTCCCGCCAACAAAACAAATTCAGGAGCCTTCCAAAGTGTGACGTGGCTTAATTCCTCGATATCCTTAGGAGATCTCCCAATGTGATATTTACCAGAGCATCTGGTAGACTAGCACACCCTCTCGTAAGTGAGGAAGGCTGCTCTAACTTCCAAAACTACATCGATTATCAAAGGAAAACATCAACAAATAAAACAGTATATTGTAACAAGGCACATTATTTTGTTACGTTCTTGTTAGTAACAAACTGATAATAATAATAACCGGGTTTACATGGGTTGTACAACTTGTCATATTTAGAAAACAATACTTACAATTAAACAGGAGCAATTAGAGGGACTATCGCTACAGGCTTGGGACCCCCTCAAAAGAAGGCTGGAGGTTCTGAGGACCATTGAACACAAACATCCAGGTAAACACCTGCATATATATCTATATAATTATATACAGGGATTGATCTGGAAAAAAACCATACATGTGCTCTTCGGGCACATCAGATATAGAACTGTGCCTTTTCGAAATTTGATGTGCCCGAAGTCAGTTGATTAAAATTTAATTAAGTTGCATGATAGAATGATCGCTTAAGTAACCTGGTAAATGTGAACACCATTACATTTTCAAAATATATAACCAACAATATCAAAGTGCTCAGAAATGTTCATGTTTTTTTCCAAATCTGTAAATTTACAAAACTAGATACATTCCGGTAGGTGTGCCCCATTTTTTGTGGACTGGTCATACTACAGTCTACTGCTCCATGGATAGGAAGATATACAAGGCAGCAGTTTGTGACATTGAGTGATAACGATTCACATATATGAGAGCACCAACTAAAAATATTCAGAGAACCATGTTGATTAAATATTAACAAACTGATTGATACACCGATGAACATGGAATAGCCTCACTCAGTCTGGTTGAGATTGCATCGGTGCAGTCTTTTGAGAGGAAATTAGATTATAGGTTGTGGGAAAACCACCCAATTAAATTATACTATACGGAAAGACTATTACTGTACACGTAAGACTAGAACAGCATTGTCTTTTATCCAAAGTTTATCACCCAAGGTGACAGGGGCATTTGTAATGAATGTACTATTTGTGAGCCTTGGTGACGGAGGCATGGTTTATAAACGTGCTTTTAAAAATGTTAGTTTTTTGTTTCTAATGTACTCCAGTTGTGATATTTAGCAAACATACATGAATCTTAATTGTGCATATCGTGTAGATGTCTGGATGATATTATTTGGTATAGATATGAATGGACTGCACTTTGTTCAGTAAGAGTTGAAAGTTGACGATGGGTGATAATATGGCATCGGCAGCAACAAGTGCTGTTCATGGTTCTAATTCTAGTTGTTTCCAGTGCTCTGTAACGTTCTGTAATGTAATGTAATGTAATGTAATGTAATGTAATGTAATGGTCTTATGAGGTCTCATTCAACTAGTCATCCTTTTTCAGAACATTATCACCAAACAGACCTTTATATGCTGGCACTGAGGGTGGTCAATACCAGGGTGCTTGTCCTAGGTGGTTCTTTTATGTTCCAAATTGAGACGGGACTGACATTAACGTGATCTCCGAGTCACGAGGGTCACACAGTCCGCAATGTTGAGACTAATAAGAGCCAGGTTTTTACACCAAATATCATGCCTGAATGGTGTTCGACTAAAGTTTATATTAAACAGTGTCAATGACAATGACAAACAGTGTCAATGTTCTCAGTGTCCAGTCATCAATCTAAGATATAGTTAAATAACTCCATTTAGGCCATTGTTCTGTTTGATGTCCACGCGACCGTTGTCTGTGTTCTGGAGCAAACTGGAGTGCTATTTGGGCCTCAAAATGCGCTATGCCTAAAATGCAATATTTTTATAGTGTAAGTATGGCTGGGGTGATGTGGAATGATTTCATTATTGCATCAACCTGTCAAATTTAGGCAAAACTATAGTTAATAACGGCAAAATCAAGGTGAGTCCTACACAAGTGCTCCTCAATTTTCTCAGATTTCACAGACACGTTTTTGTATGTGTCTTTCGGGCACATGTGACAAAAATGTATGCAGCATTCCAGCGTACAACGTGTCATTGATGCATTTCTGTGCTCCAGGGGAATCCCTGTATATATATATATATATATGTATTATATATGCGTGTGTGTACACTATACACACTATGCAAACACACCTGATGCTTACACTCATGCACACACATATACACACACACACACACGCACGTATGCACATGTGCAGTCATCTAGTTAACTCAAGGAGGTGTCTCATGAAAGTCATACACAATACGTCTCCACTGTCCTGCATGCACACTTGTTAGTCTATCAAATAAATAACTACCTAAAGGCAACTTAGAAATGTGCAGGCAATAAAATGCCAAATAAAACATGTTACATATTACAATGAAAGCAGTCCATGAGTCACCTGACTGTACCGTATAGAGTGATAGTCACCTGTCAGTTACTATACATCAGCAGCACTTAGACATGTGCCGCGTGATGCAAGCAGTATATATTCCATGATTGACTTCAGCCTTTTAACCATATCTCTCATGCCTGGTTGATGTAACTCATCTCTTGCCTGTAAGGAACATATTATTATTAAACTTTTTTTTCTCCATAGGCGACTGTGGTAATGATTTTTACTCCTGTTTGCAAAATAACAAATACAGTTTTTGCACAATGACAAAAGTTTTGGCGTGTCAGACTTGATGTAGAGTTTTCTTCAAATCCTGTGGATTTTTTCAAGACAGTCAACAGGGGATATCTTTCCCCCCTGAATAATGTATAGAATATTTTGTTTCATGTATTAGAATATTTACAAAACCATATGACAATTTTTAAATTATCAAGGATGGGGGGAGATAAACTCACACCATATAAATATCACTGACACTTTATTCGTATGTTATGAAACCAGCAGTAAAACAAATGTCTTTCCAAATACAGTATGTGCAAAGTGTAACATTTCTAACAATTTAATATCTATTTTAATAATTGATTTTTACAATATTTTCGTATTCATGTGAGTCTGTACTGTTGTTTCTGTATAGGTCAGGAGTACAACTTCAACAAGCTGTCATCAAATGAGGTTGAATCACTGGGAGAGGCGTATGACTTTGAGAGCATCATGCACTATGCGCGTAACACGTTCTCGCGTGGCACGTATGTCGACACGATCCTGCCACGCAGGAATGCCAACACTCTGACACGACCGGAGATTGGCCAGAGAGTGAGGCTGAGCGCCGGAGATATTGCACAGGCCGGCAAACTCTACAAGTGCCCGTGTAAGTCTGCTCACTTCCCTTCTTCTCTTTTGGATCCTTCTTCTGTGCGCTGGAGATATTGCACAGGCCGGCAAACTCTACAAGTGCCCGTGTAAGTCTGCTCACTTCCCTTCTTCTCTTTTGGATCCTTCTTCTGTGTCTTCTTCTTTATCTTATTATTTTCCTCTTCCTCCTCCTCTTCTTCATCATCATCGTTCTCTTCCTCCTCTTCCTCTGCCTCATTCTCCTCATGTTCCTCTATCTCCACCTCTTTATCATCTTCCTCCTCATCCTTCTCCTCTTCAGTATATTGTGATGAACCCAGTTTCCGGGTGACATTTTGATCTACACGTGATGCAAGCACTTAACGTAATGCAATATTTTGTAAAAACCATGTCATTATTTAAAAAATAAATTAAACTGGTTTAAAAACACTTCCTTTCTAACCTGGATTAGAAGCTCTTTTCCCAGGAGAGTCTGCTGTTTTCTACTATATAACCTGTTGCAGCAAGTGCTACATTTTAGTAAGAAGAACTAATAGGTACCTACCCACTAAGCTTAGCCTCTCTTTTCCAAGATTCTAACTATGTCATTGTCAAATTCTTTCATACTTCAATCTTGCGTGTATTTCATTCAGGGCAGTACTTTTCAGAAAACATACCCACTGTTTCTGACAAGGGACGATCAAAACATATGTAACTCCTTTAATTTGTAACAAACATGTAATGTTTTATCATAAATATAACAATCTTTTGGGCTGGGTGATAGACATATCCACCCTTAATGGAAAGATTGGTCAGTTAGATGTTGCACCAACATCACCTTTTACGATGGATTGTGATCAGTTACTTTGGATAGACATCAGAATCTGATGTTTCAACTATTTACCAGATCCAACATCACCATGTGGCACTGATGGAGCATCTCTGCAGCCAGTTTGCCTAAATGCCACCCACGTGAAGAACCATATATAATGAACAGAAAAACCATGCAGTATTGATCTGCTCGCTGCTTTGCTAATGCATGTTTTCTACCGATACTGTTTAGATGAACATTATTGTGATGGTACCCCGGATTTATTACCCCCTATGTCTGCAACCCCATGGCATCACGGTGATGACTGGCACTGCTTAACCCCACCCCATTCTAACAAACACATACACAAAGGTTAATGCCATTTGCTTGATATGTTACAGTTTACCCTCAATGTCTCTGTCATTTGTGTGTGTGACAGGTACCAATTAAATAACAACCCTGGCAGGGTTAAAGAGAGTTTGACTGCTGCTAACTGCCCATTTATTTCCTAATTGACAGGGTTGGCAGTTGTGGGGTGAATACTATAGAGCAAGGGGGGGTCCACAGTGGTCTCAGCTGGGTGGTTTTATGTGATCACGCCTTCGCCAAATTTAACAGTTATCTAATCTTGTCAGTAATTAATCATGAGTTTAGTGAAGCAAGTAACAGTTCGTTTAATTATTAGTTTCATCAGTTTTCTAAGAAACAGCTGCTGTAGATCTGTGGCCGCCACTCAGCACTGGTTCAATATGCCACATGTCATGTCATTCTCTTCCATTCTTGTGGCACACAACTTCCATCTCAGACTGTATTGAAAATATTACATCCTAATGCTCCAGATCAATTGGAGGTCTGTAATGCAATTAATTTGTGAAATGTGATTAACCTTTTGTAAATGGTTTATGTCAGTTTGTTAGAAATGACCTCTACAATTTCTCTGCTGGTTAGAATTCATTCATATTTGTTGTATATAAGATCATTGGCAGAATGGCAGGTGGAGATTTTCATGTTTTTAGTGTTAGATTTTTTAAAATTGTGATCCAAAGCTGTAAACATCAGATGACATATGAACAATGAAGCCATTGACCTATCAAGAGTTCTAAAGTTGCTTGTTGTCTATTTTAGGGGAAGTAAAATATCTAACGTTTTATATTTGTATGCGTCAGAAGGTAATTAAATCTAGTATTGTCCCACATTTCATTATATCTAAACCAACTATCCTCTTACTTAAGCTATTTTAATGCAATAATTGTACCCGCATTTTAACTAAACTTTATAAAGTTTGTTCTCCTTTTAAAAACTCCAGGCCTCTATAATGTTGTCAACATACCTTTAGATAGAAACCATCAAAGCATATTCAACATTAACCCCTTTGGGGTATTTACCCTCCATCGCAAGTTCCCCATGACGGAGAGATATGTGGTTTTATTTAGCACCTCATCAGAAAGACACAATTAGGCAATTACATTGTACTCAAATTTGTAAATTTTTTGGGTGTGACAACTTCAAATCATGTACCTGTTGACCTAAGCACCTTAAGGCCATGCACACTGTCTGTCACCATCAACTACCCTTCACAGAACAACCCAAATCAAACGTTAATACCAGCAGCTTCAAGCTGTTAAGTTGGCAAAAAACTAACCCTTGCTGTTGCAAACAGTTATGTCGCTTATCTAAAAAACATGTGCCTGTGTGTGCTACAGCCCCTCCAATCTTTATTGAGCCTGCAAGGCATGATATAAACTGTTTACTCCAGGAATACCATCGTCTAACCATTAACAGCTGTGAAAGACGTAAGTCAGAAGCTTCTGTACAGAATCTGGGACATACCTACAAACTACCTGCACTATACTGTTCAAAATTATGTTTGATAAATTTGGATAGTTGGGAAAGAAGTGTGTTTTCTATAGATATCGTAAATCACATGTTGTGAAATCGGCTATTTTAATATTTTTTTCACCAAGCTTCAAGAATTTTTTGTCAAATTCCGTATTTTTTCTTAAAAAACAACAACACACAAGATGCCCCCAATCAATCAAAACAACTACACCATGTATTTGTGCACAAAGGATCCTACAACCACGGAAATGATCATGTTGCAGGATAGCCATTATAAGGTTTTAAATGGGCTCGGCATAAGTGTTGTCCTAACATATGGCCATGTCCCTTAAAAAAGTCAACGAGCAAAAATTTGGCTCAAAATCACTGCCACTTCATTTGTGTACCATGAACGTGGAAGTAAAATGGTGGTCTGTCCCACATGTCTGAAAAGTTAGCTGTTGATAATTATTGTAAACAAGGTAAGCTTTTATATAGTGTGGTATCCTATCCTTAGGATTGTTCAACGTGCTTTATGCTTCATCTCCCGTGTCAGACCTTTTCATTCGAACCCATCTCGACTTCTCTGCAAAGCATTCAGCAATGCTGCAATTACTGGACAAATACCATCTGTTCACATACATTCACTACAGTTTATAACAAGGTACTCTTTTATTCAGCTGCATGAACTGAAGCAACATGTAGTGAACCAAATTGTTCTTGCTTCAAACATTGAGCATGGGGATTTGAACTCAATCTTGATAGAGCAACAATCTAACCTGTACACCCCGGGTTCTAATCCAGTGCTGTTGAAACTTGGCTGAATGCTTCCCAGAGAAGTCGAGATGGTGTTCGATTGAACTGGTCTGCCAGGGAGTAAAGTGTAAAGTGCTCCGAGCAGTCCTGAGGACTAGATACTGCACTATATAAGAACTTTACTTTTTTACATTTTTTGCACTAAAACACCGCAGTCTGTCAGTGTCTCATTCACCCTCCTACTTACAGCATGTGGCCGCACCCTGCAGGAGTCCACCGGCAGTTTCTTCTCCCCCAGCCCCCAGGAGAATGCCATTGATCAAGAAAAACAATGGTGTCAGTGGCGCATCTCAGCAACACACGGAGAGAAGATTGTCCTCAACATCACAGAGCTCGACATTCTCGAGTCGCCCAAGTGTGAGACAGATTACCTGGAAGTACGCGATGGACACTGGCTCCAGTCTCCTCTCCTTGGTAAGTAGCACTGCCAGTACTTCTCACATGGGTAGTGGTTATGTTCTGTATTTACATGTAATTTACTTTAAAAATTCTTATAATTTTTATAACCTATTTATTTATTTACTTTTTTCACTTGTTACCTTAGTTTATTTTTATTTTATCCTTGTATATTTCTAACTTATTTACTTTTAAAAAGTTCTGTATTTTTATACCTATTTATATTTAGCAGTTGTATTGGTTGTGTCTGAAATAAATGTATTCGTATTTGTTACTGGGAATGATTGAAGACGTCGTGTTGTGATGTCACTGTATTATTATTATTGACACATGTAGCAGAACAGATGCCTTCAGATGTAGCTTAGAGCTGAGGCACTGGTAAAAAAGGCATATCATTTAATGGCAAGTGCTTCTCTGTATATCTTGCACTATGTCACAGTGCTTCAATTTGTACCATGCCCATTTAAATTGAAGTAGAACATTTTTATTATGCATAATAATTAGATTAAATGGTACAACAATTAATTAACACTTTTGGATACCTACGTCATTTCATGAAACACATTTTGTTGTTCCTAACAAAAGATGTTTTTTCAGATATACCGTTCTTTTGTCATTACAACATGTATCTGCCTAACAATCACTTAGGCCAAATGGAACCAATTCACCAGCAAGGCATGAATGGTCTTCTTTACAGTTTGGTAATATATAGTTATAATTATCTGTTTGTTAACGAATATGGATACTTTTATATAAATAAGTTGGAAATAGAAATACAAAGTATGTAATACATTATTTAATCCAATATAAATAGGATATAAATCACCTTTGTGTGATATAAAGTGCTTTTTATATCTTTACCACATGGGTCCATTAACCGTATTTGTACATTTACTTGATAAGAAAGTTGTGTGCTTAGATAATAGACAATAAAATAGTGTAAGTGCAGTGTGTCCTCTCTCCATCTCCCTCTCCACGTCTCCCCGTCTCCCCTTCTCCCTCTCCCCTTCTCCCTCTCCCCTTCTCCCCCTCTCCCTCTCCCTCTCGCTCTCCCTCTCGCTCTCCCTCTCCCCCTTCCTCTCTCTCCCTGATCCAACTGGACTTCCCATGTTTCAGGGAGGTTCTGTGGTGTCGGCAAGCTGCCGGGAACACTCGTGTCTTCCGAGAGTCGTATGTGGATAGAATACCGCACGTCTGGTAGCGGCACACATCGAGGCTTTCTCGCCAAATATGAAGGTATGTACAACACTGCTAACTGGCAACCTAATTGTCTTCTAGGCAAGGCACAATGGAATGCAGAACAGTTGATGGGCAGGCAGCGTTAGACTTCTCACAGAAGGTATGGCAAGCATGGATGCCATCAGTCGTCACTTCCAGGCAATGGTATCTCACCTCAAAAGGTTCACCCATACACAGCTGTGTACTTTATAGGTTCTGTCTATGGCCTTTCCCACTATTCTCTCTTTCTCTGATGATCTGAACACTTGGGAGTGTAGGAAGACACTGGTATCGTCTTTGCACTGGTGTCTGTGTGAATGGATCACTGTCATCTATATAAGCAACTAATTGTATGGGCCCTTTTGGAAGTTTGGTCCTCTTTGATATGTTCAATGTGCTGATGTTTAGCTAATCAAACGAGGTTATGTATGTAAAAGTAATGGCTTGGGTGATTTCAGGATTAGTGTGATGATATTTATTATGGAACGGCAAACATTTCACAGGTTTCTTCTTCAGTTACCATAAGTCTTCCTTTTACAATTATTGTCAGCTGCTCGAGACCATTGGCTAATCTTTCAAGCCATTTGTTTAAACTGTTAATATAATAGTCTTTTTTTGCGTGCATCTACCTTTACATATTTTAATTTTGGCATACAATGGATTGGTAAAAAAATTTAAATGTAATGTTTTGGGCTCATTGTATAGTCTGTTGCAAGCAGCATGGATCAGCCACTTGAATAAAACATCACTACATGATTGTTTCTTGAAAGATCCGAATTATTATCCCCGTACAATCCCAAATACCACATGTATATCCTAACCCACTAAAATTGGTTAGTTTGGCGAGTACAGAACTGAGAGAAACTGAGAAATGAGTTTTCATAATGACAATTGGTATGAATGATGAGGACAATGACTTGTGTCTGTCTCTCTGGTTGACACCTCTTGGACCATCCTGTCTGGGTACTGACTGATGGCTCCCTGGTGGTTACTGAGGCCACAAAGATTACTGCAGGCCACTGACAGCCTACATACCCACTCTGTCTCTCCACACTGTCCCTAATTGCATTGGTATCCAGAATGCAACTGATCGGATTAGTGCAAGAGTTCGGTAACTCATGTAGGGTCAGCACCAAATATCATCGCTGAGGTCAGTTAACAAACTGTCGACTTGGGAAAACAGGGCCCATAAGTCACGTAGGCCGTCAGATATTGGCTATGAATTGTGTTGTGGTGCACAGCAGTAGCAGAAATGGCACCTCTTGCCTGTGTATTGTGTAGTCTCATGAAAACGCACCTTAATGGTTGATGTAAATAATAATGTTTTCACATAGAAGATCTGTTTTAGTTAGCCAAAGTTTTTTTAATATGTAAATTAAAATTTTAGAATAATTACAAATGAGTTATAGTTGGTTTTATAACCATAATATGTAATAAGACCTAAATATGGGCTGAATTACACCTCTCCGGAAACAAGTAAATTGTAAGAACAAAATTTTTTCAATTTTGTCTAGCCCTGTCTGCTGTTCCAGTTATGTTCAATTTCTCAATTTGACATCTAGTCATAATTTATTACGTATATTAACTTGTGTTTATTATATTGTCCGCTTTGAGTTTGGCTTAGGCCATCTACAACAAATGAGATAAAGACTGACTACACCAGAGTAGTTGCAATTCACAGCAATTAATTAAGCTGTTGTTTTCCATTTGATTGATGACTTGAAAACACAGCCAGGCTACATGTACATTGTATAACATCTGAATCAGATTACAGGGTGTCAACTTTCTGGTCTCACATGAGCACAATACAAACAACTCTGGGATGCAATCACCACTGTTGCAAAGTTCACTCTAAGACCATGTCTGTCAGCACAGTAGTTTGTACATCTTCCAGTACAGTTGACAATCTTTGTTACATATTTTATCTTGTAGTCCTGTGTGATTGGTTGATGGAACTCTAGGCTAAGTTAACTAATTTCGGGGTATTTATTCCACGGGGCCCAAATCCTACCCAATTCCTACCTGCATAATATTTCACAATATCAGAATTTGGATACAGAACAAGTTTATTTTCACAAGAGTTCATATTGTGTAAACGTTACATTATAAAGCTCCAGATCGCAGCATTGATTGGGTCAGATGTTGGGTCTACTCGATACAGAGGCTGAGTTGGCAGACACACGTCAACCTACCTGGGCACTCATCTACTTGAGGTGTTACACTCAGATCTTAAAGAGACTGGCATCAGACACTTGTCAGATACATACCTGTGTAGCTCAGGGAGATGGCGACTGACTGTGACATTATTAACCATTTCAGTGCTGTAGCCTCCAGATGCTGTGATCACTGAATACTGCATTTGCAGTGACTTGGCATTGTTCAGTTGATTACACACACAGCATTTAGCATAGCCATATAAAGTTAGCAAAGATGGTTTGCAGTGCATCAGAATGCACCATCTTGAAGCAAATCATTATTAAAAACTATTTTTTAGTGATGGCGTGCCCAGACCTATCAACGGAGTGCTTGCACTGAATATGTTCTCGTTTTGTTCAAACCATCACCTCTTACCTAATTTTATGCATGGGAAACAAATAATGAAAGCCACATCTTGCAAGCAAGTGCAGCCTAAAGCCATTCAACGGGCCAGTGTTACCATCTCTGTGATGACATAACAACTGGCTTCCTGTGTGGGAACCTCTTCCCGGATAGTTATCCCTCTCATAGGTCTTAAATACTTCCAACCCTGTCTTGGTTGCTCACCAGCTAGCCGCAGGCCCGTAACCAGAAATAATTTCTTGCCAGTCTTGAATTAATCCAAACTGTTCCTTTTAGCATGCAAAGGGCTTACCAGGAAATCATTTACATCAATCACAGTTACTATTGGCCTGTTTTATTTGTTCAATAACAAACCAGTTTCATTTGAGCAATTTATTTAATTAATACTGATCCATTCGATTTGTTTCACTACCAGTTGTGCCATTGATAACCATTAATGTGGGCCCCTAGACTTGGAACTATTACTTAATCTATTGACCAGCTGGCCCCTTCTAAATTCCACCCATCTTATCAATTGTAATAACCCATTTTGCCAAGTCATATGCCGGTCTTGAAGACGAGCAGATGGGTCTTTGGCTAAGACCCTGCCGGCTTGGCCTGCCATTGCCCAGCCAGTTCAGTACTACTAGTACATGAACTTCATTAGGTTAAACTTTCATGGCCTCTTTGCGACCTGGAGGGGAATACTAACCACTGTGTGTCAATAAGTCCTTTTGATGAATGAACCAAGAAAAAGCATAGTGGCACATTGATGGTGTTTAATGACGCATGGAATGGGACGAAGTAGGTCTGACAGAAAAACTGCTACTCTTGGTAGGCAAAAATGTAAAAATTTCTGCCTGCAATCATTTAATGATGTTGTCACCTGATATTGAGCAGTCAGCTATGTAATTTGCATTGAGTTGGTGTCAAAGACAACTACGTAATGACACCCCTACATGTGTCACCTCTGTCACGTTGTCACGGAAGTCTGTTTGTATGGTGACATTTAAGTCTGGGCTAGTCACTTTGTCCACACTGCTATAATCACAGTTGTTAGGCTGTGATTTACCTCCATGTCATACACTGTGTCCTGTGGTTAGCCAGGTAGTGGTGACGTCTAGGTTAGGGCTAGTGCTAGTGGGTACAATCAGGGCTTTTACCTTCTCTAACTACACTACGTGAGATGATGACAGTGGTTTGACTTTCACAGGTTTATAGCCATTGTCCTTTGTTGTTTGTCATATTGTCCTTTATGCTTGCACGATTTCCATCCACAGGTTTGTTGAAATACCTGGTGTAAGACTGAGGACTTCATTGGTGAATGACTCCATTGAGGGGTCATCTTAATACAATTTTTCCAATATAATAAAAAAATAGTTACTATTGAACATAGTTATGGCTACACCTTTACAAAATATGTATCTTCCTGTGGTGTTTCAGAACAATACAAACTGGTAATTTTAAAAGGTGGTTATGTAGACCTGTATGTGCATATTCCACTGGCCAGCGTTTCAGAATAAGACAAACTAGTTACATTGAAGAAGTGCTATTTAGAACTGTATCTGTGTGTTGCAGTGGTGTGCAGGGTGGTCACATTAAAGAGGTGTATCTGTATGTGGCAGTGGTGTGCGGGGTAGTCATATTAAAGTGGTGTATCTGTATGTGGCAGTGTTGTGCGGGGTAGTCATATTAAAGTGGTGTATCTATATGTTGCAGTGGTGTGCGAGGTAGTCGTATTAAAGTGGTGTATCTGTATGTTGCAGTGGTGTGCTGGGTAGTCATATTAAAGTGGTGTATCTGTATGTTGCAGTGGTGTGCGGGGTAGTTATATTAAAGTGGTGTATCTATATGTTGCAGTGGTGTGCGGGGTAGTTATATTAAAGTGGTGTATCTGTATGTGGCAGTGATGTGCTGGGTAGTTATATTAAAATGGTGTATCTGTATGTTGCAGTGGTGTGCTGGGTAGTTATATTAAAGTGGTGTATCTGTACGTGGCAGTGATGTGCGGGGTAGTTATATTAAAGTGGTGTATCTGTATGTTGCAGTGGTGTGCGGGGTAGTTATATTAAAGTGGTGTATCTGTATGTTGCAGTGGTGTGCTGGGTAGTTATATTAAAGTGGTGTATCTGTATGTTGCAGTGGTGTGCGGGGTAGTCATATTAAAGTGGTGTATCTGTATGTTGCAGTGGTGTGCGGGGTAGTCATATTAAAGTGGTGTATCTGTATGTTGCAGTGGTGTGCGGGGTAGTCATATTAAAGTGGTGTATCTGTATGTTGCAGTGATGTGCGGGGTAGTCATATTAAAGTGGTGTATTTGTATGTGGCAGTGGTGTGTGCTGGGTAGTCGTATTAAAGTGGCGTATCTGTATGTTGCAGTGGTGTGCTGGGTAGTCATATTAAAGTGGTGTATCTGTATGTTGCAGTGGTGTGCGGGGTAGTCGTATTAAAGTGGCGTATCTGTATGTTGCAGTGGTATGCTGGGTAGTCATATTAAAGTGGTGTATCTGTATGTTGCAGTGGTGTGCGGGTTAGTCGTATTAAAGTGGCGTATCTGTATGTTGCAGTGGTGTGCGGGGTAGTCGTATTAAAGTGGTGTATCTGTATGTTGCAGTGGTGTGCGGGGTAGTCGCATTAAAGTGGCGTATCTGTATGTGGCAGTGGTGTGCGGGGTAGTCATATTAAAGTGGCGTATCTGTATGTTGCAGTGATGTGCGGGGTAGTCATATTAAAGTGGTGTATCTGTATGTGGCAGTGGTGTGCTGGGTAGTCGTATTAAAGTGGTGTATCTGTATGTTGCAGTGGTGTGCGGGGTAGTCACATTAAAGTGGTGTATCTGTATGTTGCAGTGGTGTGAGTGGTAGTGGTGTTAAAGTGTTGTATCTGTATGTTGCAGTGGTGTGCGGGGTAGTGGTGTTAAAGTGTTGCATATGTATGTTGCAGTGGTGTGCGGGGTAGTTATATTAAAATGGTGTATCTATATGTTGCAGTGGTGTGTGGGCTAGTGGTGTTAAAGTGGTGTATCTGTATGTTGCAGTGGTGTGCTGGGTAGTTATATTAAAATGGTGTATCTGTATGTTGCAGTGATGTGCTGGGTAGTGGTGTTAAAATGTGGAAATATTTAGCAAAGATAGACTGGAATAATACACTGAAGAATAAGACAGCAACAGAATGCTGGAATATCTTAAAGAATGAAATAGAGTGCATCGTAGATAAATTTGTTCCCTTCAAAAAACAAGGGAAACTGACCAGAAAGAAATACTTATCGAAAGAAGCCATTAGAAAAATTAAGTATAAACAAATGATGTGGAAGTCTTATAGACGTACTGGCAATGACGAAGACTACAACCTTTATAAAGAAGCACTAAACCAAGCTACAGCTGAAATTAGAAATTCAAAGAGAAGCTATGAACATAAATTAGCTTGTAATATAAAACATGACAGCAAGAGTTTTTATGCGTATGTTCGAAGCAAACAGAAAGTTCAGGATAAGGTCGGTCCTCTAGAAGATAGTGCTGGAAATATAATATCAGAAGGATTCTTAATGGCAGAAGACCTAAATGAGTATTTTAGTTCAGTGTTTACCAGAGAAGACACTAGTTCACTGCCAGTACCAGAGGCTAAGTTCAAGGGGCAGAATCAGACTATTTAAGACAGTTAATTGTAACCCCAGAAATGGTAGCTAAGAAAATTAGGGCTATGAAGGAAAATAAATCACCTGGAGTGGATGGTATTCCACCCAAACTACTAGTGGAAATTGTAGAACAAATTAGCATACCGCTTGCAACAGTTTTCAACTTGTCATTAGAAGAGGGAGTGGTTCCTTTAGAATGGAAAGAAGCAAACATTATACCGTTATTTAAAAAAGGTTCGAGAAACAAGTCAGAGAACTATAGACCAGTGAGTTTAACATCAGTGATTTGTAAATTATTAGAAAGACTAATTAAAGATCACATGGTGGATTTTCTTGTTAAACATAACTTGATAAACCCATCTCAACATGGGTTTCTAAAAGCGAGGTCATGCTTAACAAATATGTTATGTTTTTTGGAAGATATCACTAAGTGGGTAGATGATGGATCACCAGTAGATATCATCTACTTAGATTTTCAAAAAGCTATCGACAAAGTGCCACATCAGAGATTACTGCTTAAACTAAAAGCCCATGGCATAGGAAATGGTATAATTAACTGGATAGAAAAATGGCTGATTGACAGAAGACAACGGATAGTTGTTGATGGGGAGGCTTCAAACTGGAAATCAGTCTTGAGTGGGGTTCCACAGGGATCAGTACTGGGACCTATATTATTCTTAATATATATAAACGATTTGGGCGATGATATAGCTAGCAAGGTGTTGAAATTTGCAGATGATACAAAAGTGTTTAGAAGGATTAAAAGTGATGGGGATAGACAGCATTTACAAGATGATCTTGACAGGTTGATCAAATGGTCTGAAAAGTGGCAAATGTTGTTCAATTTTGGGAAATGTAAATGCCTTCACACAGGACATGGGAACGAATATGTAGAATATACAATGGGGGGAACTGTACTAAGTACTACTGTAAAAGAAAAAGACTTAGGGCTGACAATTAGTGCTGACATGAAGGTTTCAGAGCAGTGTGGAATTGCAGCTTCAAAGGGAAATCAAATCCTTGGATTGATTAGGCGAAATATAGCATATAAAGAAAAAGAACTAATAATACCGCTGTACAAAACAATAGTTAGGCCTCATTTAGAATATTGTATACAAGCGTGGAGGCCATACCGCAAGAAGGACATAGATATGCTAGAAAGAGTACAGAGGAGAGCGACTAAAATGATACCAAAACTGAGGGATCTTAGTTATGAAAAACGCCTAAAAGAATGTGGTTTAACAACACTAGAGACCAGGAGATTGAGAGGAGATCAGATAGAAGTGTTTAAAATATTGAATGGTTATGAAAATATTGATAGAAATATGTTTTTTTTTCAGTTAAGAAAGATAGAAAGACTAGAGGACATAAAGTTACATTAGTAAAGGAGCAGTGTAGATTAGACGTGAGAAAGTTCTCATTTTCACAAAGGACTGTAAATGAATGGAACAGATTATCTGATGATTGTGTGGGTGCTAGTAGTGTGAATATGTTTAAAAATAAAATCGACACATACCTCAGAAGGGCTGGATATATGTAGATAAAAGGGTTGGACTCTCGATAAGCCAAAGGGCTTCCTTGTCCACCTGCCATCTAGAGTTAATTCTCTGGATGGCAATCTTGTTAAATCTTGTCTTGTTAAATCTTGTTAAAATGGTGTATCTGTATGTGGCAGTGGTGTGCTGGGTAGTCGCATTAAAGTGGTGTATCTGTATGTTGTAGTGGTGTGCGGGGTAGTTATATTAAAGTGGTGTATCTGTATATTGCAGTGGTGTGCGGGGTAGTTATATATTAAAGTGGTGTATCTGTATATTGCAGTGGTGTGCGGGGTAGTTATATTAAAATGGTGTATCTGTATGTTGCAGTGGTGTGCGGGGTAGTTATATTAAAGTGGTGTATCTGTATGTTGCAGTGGTGTGCAGGGTAGTTATATTAAAATGGTGTATCTATATGTGGCAGTGGTGTGCTGGGTAGTTATATTAAAGTGGTGTATCTGTATGTTGCAGTGGTGTGCTGGGTAGTTATATTAAAATGGTGTATCTGTATGTGGCAGTGGTGTGCTGGGTAGTTATATTAAAGTGGTGTATCTGTATATTGCAGTGGTGTGCGGGGTAGTTATATTAAAGTGGTGTATCTGTATATTGCAGTGGTGTGCGGGGTAGTTATATTAAAGTGGTGTATCTGTATGTTGCAGTGGTGTGCGGGGTAGTTATATTAAAGTGGTGTATCTGTATATTGCAGTGGTATGCGGGGTAGTTATATTAAAATGGTGTATCTGTATGTGGCAGTGGTGTGCTGGGTAGTTATATTAAAGTGGTCTATCTGTATGTTGCAGTGGTGTGCTGGGTAGTTATATTAAAGTGGTGTATCTGTATGTGGCAGTGGTGTGCTGGGTAGTCGCATTAAAGTGGTGTATCTGTATGTTGTAGTGATGTGCGGGGTAGTTATATTAAAGTGGTGTATCTATATGTGGCAGTGGTGTGCGGTGTAGTTATATTAAAGTGGTGTATCTGTATGTTGCAGTGGTGTGCTGGGTAGTTATATTAAAATGGTGTATCTGTATGTTGCAGTGGTGTGCTGGGTAGTTATATTAAAGTGGTGTATATGTATGTTGCAGTGATGTGCGGGGTAGTTATATTAAAGTGGTGTATCTGTATGTGGCAGTGGTGTGCGATGTAGTTATATTAAAGTGGTGTATCTGTATGTTGCAGTGGTGTGCTGGGTAGTTATATTAAAATGGTGTATCTGTATGTGGCAGTGGTGTGCTGGGTAGTTATATTAAAGTGGTGTATCTGTATGTTGCAGTGATGTGCGGGGTAGTTATATTAAAGTGGTGTATCTGTATGTGGCAGTGGTGTGCGGGGTAGTTATATTAAAGTAGTGTATCTGTATGTGGCAGTGGTGTGCGGTGTAGTTATATTAAAATGGTGTATCTGTATGTTGCAGTGGTGTGCGGGGTAGTTATATTAAAGTGGTGTATCTGTATGTTGCAGTGGTGTGCGGGGTAGTCGTATTAAAGTGGCGTATCTGTATGTTGCAGTGGTGTGCGGGGTAGTTATATTAAAGTGGTGTATCTGTATGTTGCAGTGGTGTGCGGGGTAGTCGTATTAAAGTGGTGTATCTGTATGTTGCAGTGGTGTGCGGGGTAGTTATATTAAAATGGTGTATCTGTATGTTGCAGTGGTGTGCGGGGTAGTTATATTAAAGTGGTGTATCTATATGTTGCAGTGGTGTGCGGGGTAGTCGTATTAAAGTGGTGTATCTGTATGTTGCAGTGGTGTGCGGGGTAGTTATATTAAAATGGTGTATCTGCATGTGGCAGTGGTGTGCGGGGTAGTTATATTAAAGTGTTGTATCTGTATGTTGCAGTGGTGTGCGGGGTAGTTATATTAAAGTGGTGTATCTATATGTTGCAGTGGTGTGCGGGGTAGTCGTATTAAAGTGGTGTATCTGTATGTTGCAGTGGTGTGCGGGGTAGTTATATTAAAATGGTGTATCTGTATGTGGCAGTGGTGTGCGGGGTAGTTATATTAAAGTGGTGTATCTGTATGTTGCAGTGGTGTGCGGGGTAGTTATATTAAAGTGGTGTATCTGTATGTTGCAGTGGTGTGCGGGGTAGTTATATTAAAATGGTGTATCTGTATGTGGCTGTGGTGTGCTGGGTAGTCGCATTAAACTTAAAGTGGTGTATCTGTATGTTGCAGTGGTGTGCGGGGTAGTTATATTAAAATGGTGTATCTGTATGTTGCAGTGGTGTGCGGGGTAGTTATATTAAAGTGGTGTATCTGTATGATGCAGTGGTGTGCAGGGTAGTCACATTAAAGTGGTGTATCTGTATGTTGCAGTGGTGTGCGGGGTAGTTATATTAAAATGGTGTATCTGTATGTTGCAGTGGTGTGCTGGGTAGTTATATTAAAGTGGTGTATCTGTATGTTGCAGTGGTGTGCAGGGTAGTGGTATTAAAGTGGTATATCTGTATGTTGCAGTGGTGTGCGGGGTAGTCGTATTAAAATGGTGTATCTGTATGTGGCAGTGGTGTGCGGGGTAGTTATATTAAAGTGGTGTATCTGTATGTTGCAGTGGTGTGTGGGGTAGTTATTAAAGTGGTGTATCTGTATGTTGCAGTGGTGTGCGGGGTAGTTATATTAAAGTGGTGTATCTGTATGTGGCAGTGGTGTGCGGGGTAGTTATATTAAAGTGTTGTATCTGTATGTTGCAGTGGTGTGTGGGGTAGTTATATTAAAGTGGTGTATCTGTATGTTGCAGTGGTGTGCGGGGTAGTTATATTAAAGTGGTGTATCTGTATGTGGCAGTGGTGTGCGGGGTAGTTATATTAAAGTGTTGTATCTGTATGTTGCAGTGGTGTGTGGGGTAGTTATATTAAAGTGGTGTATCTGTATGTTGCAGTGGTGTGCGGGGTAGTTATATTAAAGTGTTGTATCTGTATGTTGCAGTGGTGTGCTGGGTAGTCGTATTAAAGTGGTGTATCTGTATGTTGCAGTGGTGTGCGGTGTAGTTATATTAAAGTGTTGTATCTGTATGTTGCAGTGGTGTGTGGGGTAGTTATATTAAAGTGTTGTATCTGTATGTTGCAGTGGTGTGTGGGGTAGTTATATTAAAGTGTTGTATCTGTATGTTGCAGTGGTGTGTGGGGTAGTTATATTAAAGTGGTGTATCTGTATGTTGCAGTGGTGTGCGGTGTAGTTATATTAAAGTGGTGTATCTGTATGTTGCAGTGGTGTGTGGGGTAGTTATATTAAAGTGTTGTATCTGTATGTTGCAGTGGTGTGCGGGGTAGTTATATTAAAGTGTTGTATCTGTATGTTGCAGTGGTGTGTGGGGTAGTTATATTAAAGTGTTGTATCTGTATGTTGCAGTGGTGTGCGGGGTAGTTATATTAAAGTGTTGTATCTGTATGTTGCAGTGGTGTGTGGGGTAGTTATATTAAAGTGTTGTATCTGTATGTTGCAGTGGTGTGTGGGGTAGTTATATTAAAGTGTTGTATCTGTATGTTGCAGTGGTGTGTGGGTAGTAGTTATATGTAGTGGTGTGCGGGTAGTTATATTAAAGTGTTGTATCTGTATGTTGCAGTGGTGTGTGGGGTAGTTATATTAAAGTGTTGTATCTGTATGTTGCAGTGGTGTGTGGGGTAGTTATATTAAAGTGTTGTATCTGTATGTTGCAGTGGTGTGTGGGGTAGTTATATTAAAGTGTTGTGTCTGTATGTTGCAGTGGTGTGTGGGGTAGTTATATTAAAGTGTTGTATCTGTATGTTGCAGTGGTGTGTGGGGTAGTTATATTAAAGTGTTGTATCTGTATGTTGCAGTGGTGTGCGGGGTAGTTATATTAAAGTGTTGTATCTGTATGTTGCAGTGGTGTGTGGGGTAGTTATATTAAAGTGTTGTATCTGTATGTTGCAGTGGTGTGCTGGGTAGTTATATTAAAGTGTTGTATCTGTATGTTGCAGTGGTGTGTGGGGTAGTTATATTAAAGTGTTGTATCTGTATGTTGCAGTGGTGTGCGGGGTAGTTATATTAAAGTGGTGTATTTGTATGTTGCAGTGGTGTGCGGGGTAGTCGTATTAAAGTGGTGTATGTGGCAGAGGTGTGCGGGGTAGTCGTATTAAAGTGGTGTATCTGTATGTGGCAGTGGTGTGCGGGGTAGTTATATTAAAGTGTTGTATCTGTATGTTGCAGTGGTGTGTGGGGTAGTCATATTAAAGTGGTGTATCTGTATGTTGCAGTGATTTGCGGGGTAGTTATATTAAAGTGGTGTATCTGTATGTTGCAGTGGTGTGCGGGTTAGTTATATTAAAGTGGTGTATCTGTATGTTGCAGTGGTGTGCGGGGTAGTCATATTAAAGTGGTGTATCTGTATGTGGCAGTGGTGTGCGGGATAGTTATATTAAAGTGGTGTATCTGTATGTTGCAGTGGTGTGCGGGGGTGAGATCATGAAGGACCAGGGCCATCTGTCCAGTCCCAACTACCCTGACTACTACAAGGCCAACAAGGAATGTGTGTGGAAGATCACAGTCACAGAGGGCTACTCTGTCGCCCTTACATTCCAGTCCTTCGAGGTCAGTATCACTGTGTGTAAAGTTACTATCGTATATGGATTAATATAGCATACTATGTGTATTCTAAAATCTTGACCACCCAAACATGTTTTAGTGAACAACATTTAAATAAAAAATCCTTTGTGGTCCCTCATTTTGGATTGTGGCATTTTCATTCATTATAATTATGATTAATGATTCAGGTTTGTTGCACCTCTGAACTTTGATTCCTGAGGATTGAGGCATTACAGAACGTTATTATTTTATTACTACACAAAGAAAGCATAGTAATGATGACTTTTGAGTATGCCAAAAAATAGTAATAATAGCCTGCCTATAGTCTACAGACACTAAATACATGGGACTCAATGAGAGCAAGCCCCGTAGCCCAGTGAGTGCTGCAACAGTTTCTAGCAGTAGTACTTTAAACTACAAACTGTTGCAGTGGTTGTTATTTAAAGCCCTTCCTGGTATAAACTACTTTTTGAAGTTCATCACTGAAACATATGCAACGCTATATAATGCCCAGACACCAGCCTTTCTATTTGTCTGTCGTCACCTGTGCATAGTTTTGTGGCACTCATTGGGCATTGCGGCTTGCTCTCATACAGTGCCATGTATTTAGTGTCTCTAGACTGCATTCCTCATCCCATCAGTGAGTTTGGTGTTGTTATAGTTACTCTGTGGAAGACACAAGCAGCACTTGAGAAACTTACCTCTAATGTTGGCAATAAAACCATTCAGACTCCATGGCAGTTTTATTCTCCCTGGCCATATTAGATGGTTCGTAGATGACCAACCAGAGTTAATTGGTTTATTTCTGTATTGTCTTCTCTGTGGTTGGCAATGTGGTTATTGTGGTTATTGTGGTTATTGTGGTCTCCTGTAATCAAAGATTGTTTTCCTTTCACACTGCACTGTCTTGTAAACAAGACCGAGTCCTGTCTAATTTGTGCATCTCTGTAGTATCAGTAGTAACATTGTTGACATGTTAACAATTCTTTTTTCCATAAAGGAGACCTACTTGCCTGCAGATGGCAATAAGTCACAACATTTTAGTGACAACATCAGATGACAGATTTGCCTAATAAAGTCTGGAGGGTTGACTGTTATATGATAGGATTGATGGATTCAGGTACAAAGCTGGACTCAAATGAGAGGACCATGCTTCAAGTCCACCTGTTTCCATTTCAAAACTTTGGCAGTTTCATTAAGGGTGCACCCCACTTTGCCTTTATCTTTTGGAAAAGACTATAAGCCGCTGGTCCCCTCTACTTGGTATCTATGCAAGAGGAAGTAAAATATACCATAGACAGAAATTCAAGCTAAACATCATGAGCACACTGACTTTAACCTGAAAACATGATAGTTACTCAGCAGAAAAATGCTGAAAACTACTGACAAGGATTACATATTGGGCTCTAAAAAACAAAACAACAGCCCACATAAGTAAAAACTTACATAGAATGATGATGATGATGGTTACTGCTACTTTGGTGACTGGCAGGTGGAGAACCATGACAACTGTGTGTATGACTACCTGGAGATCCGTGATGGACATGAAGATGACTCCCCCCTCATTGGGAAGTACTGTGGCTACAAGGTTCCCACCCCCATCAAGTCAACAAACAACAAACTCTATGTCAAGTTTGTCTCGGATGGCTCCGTGCAGAAAGCTGGATTTGCTGCAACCTTCATTAAAGGTAAACGTCAGGGGCTATATTAGTGACGGCCTGACATGGTTTGATATGTAAGTGACAGTGTCACAGTGTTGTGGAGTCTTGGAGAATTAAGCTACCAAAGATGTTGAATTTAAAAACTTTTTTTATTGCAATATCGTGAAGATATGTTCAGACACACTCTGTTAAATTCTGGGAATTCTGTCATTTATTTTTCATACTGTGAATTGTTTTACCAGATATGAAAATGTTTATTATCTGATTCCTACTGTTTAGTATGTATAGAGCCTTAGTTTGTGTTATGTTAAAAGATCGTTAGGTAAGTGGGCAGAATTTGGGCGTTTTGGTCATGACGGACAATGTCTTCAACCGCTTTGTTGTTGGGGTCTGTACTAGTTGTTTCTCACACTTGACATATTCTGTTAACGCACTAGTCTGTATATATGTTGTGGTTAACAGAATCTGAAGGTTTTATGAGGTCTCATTCAACTAATCAGTCTTTTTCAGAACATTATCGCTTGGCCGACCTTTAATCACAGTGTAGAGCATTGGACCCTTAATCGAAACGCCCAACATATGAATTCTATTGTTTCTTATATAAATGCCCAGACAATGTAGTTCACGCCTTATTGCTCCAGTTCGCTCAGCTGGGTATATGTCATATATAAAAAATTGTACAAACAAATAACTTGACTGCTACAATGATGTTGCAATGAACAGGTCTGTCAGACAGTTAAATATAAAGAGATTACATTTGTCTGCATTGACTAGAAAAGTTCTGTATATAAAGCACGGCTTTATCTTGAAAAAATTCGTGAAAAATCCATTCATGTGATGTCATATATGTTTTAATACTAGACTGGAGAGCTGGGGACAAGACAGAGTAAACAGCCCAAGGTGCTGTCTACCCACTGTACACAGAGCTACTTAGCATGGTCTGGCTGAGATAGATACTGAAGCAACACTAAATGTATATGTACTCAGCAGACATAGTAATAGAATCACACGGCTTGTTGAACTCTTTCTACGTCATATTGATTTCTTTTAATACCTTTTTCTGTCTTGTTCGGTGGCTGCAGGTTACAACTAGAATGGAGTGTGGACTGGGGGTGTGACTGGGATCTCGTGTCATGTCATAATGAGAAGAGAATGTAATATTATTAAGAAGCCATGGAGCAGTTTTCAAAGCAATGTTATTATGAATATGTCACTGAGATGTGTATGTTATGTCAGATGAGTTTATGTCTGTAGATCAGTGATTTGTGAGTTACATATCTCCTGACTTGACGTTACTAACTGGGTGATATGTCTGTGTTACTGATTGTCTGTTGACTTTATGTCACTCCCTGAATGATATGCCAATATCACAGAATGTCACTTGACTTTATCAAATTATGTCACTAGCTGAATGGTATGCCAGTATCACAGAATATCACTTGGCTTTGTGTCAATAGCTCCCCGTTGTCAGTATCGAGGAAAGTGACTATCTCAGTGCTGTCAGTATTGCAGAACGTCATGTGACTTTGTGTCCTGTGGTTTCAGAGTATGACGAGTGTTTGACAGAGGAACACGGCTGTGAACACGTCTGTGTGAACACACTCGGAGGATTCCATTGCGAGTGTAACATCGGCTACGAACTTCACTCGGATGGCAAACGATGCGAAGGTACATATTAATACCAACAGCTTACAACCAGAATGGCATTTGGCAGTCACTAACCCAACCATTGCAAATTTGTTGTTGTTCTCTTTGTCCCTGAAACTCATAATGAGACTAGCCATGAAACTAATCACTGATTATTCTGTTCTTCCTTTCCATCACTGATCCCATTTAACTACCAACTCTAACGCCCGTCTCCACTCAAAGTATCTCTACAGTCACTTGTTGTATACGAGCCAGTAGACTGTGCCTCTGATTCAGAGTATGAGTGTAAGTATGACCGCCCCTATCTAACGCTGTCATTCTCCACTGCCCTCCCAATCTATATTCTAACAATTTAAAAACAACAACGGCATCGCAAAACATGTTCTCATGGTTTGCCTTCATCAATACTCCAAGGTGGAATGGTTAGAAGTTATTGTCTTCGAGTGAGTGGTCAGTATTTCGGCCAAACACTGATCGATAAGTTTTTCTACTCCGGCCAGCTGCAAATCTTCCTGGCACTAGTGAGTGTGCGGACCGAACACCTTGGCCCCACTAATTGCCAGGAAATGTGTGCATTCCTAGCAGCTTGCTGATAGCAGCTGCAAGTGACCCCTAGTCTTAACTCGTTATGGCTGGCTATAATTATGGCTTGATGCTCACCAACTGTCAGCCATGAAGGTCTGTTTGAAGTTTACCCAATGAAATGGTAAATGTCCTATACAGTTGTTGTTCTGCTATTGATGTTATTGAAATGTATGAGCTAAATTGGTTGCTTAGCATAGACGTTATTTTCACCTGTTTTATGTAATGCTTGGCGGTTATCAATTTGAACAGTTATGTTCAGTAGAAATCGTGATACTATATGAATGGTTTTGAGAAAGTCATACAGAAGTTTGCATTTCGATTGCATGGCAGATCATAGCTAAATAACATACCACAACTTAGGCAGTTACTGGTTCCCATATATACCTTGTTATTCCATTCCATGTGCAGCCCTCAGGCAAGGGGTCTGACACTTTCAGTTAGACAGGAGTTAAGCATGTCTTTATACATGTCCCACTGTACACCTCAAGTTAAAGGGGTTATTATGTACAACATGCACACAGCCACATACCCCACTCCATATAGCCACACCCCAAAGTAGCCATCCCAAACTAACCACATTTTCAGGTAACTAAATACTGTAAATGGTCGCATACTATAATACCCTCGAAGACCGTAAGCAGATAATCCCACCCAGATAATCAACTCTAGATGATAGGACAAGGATGCATTTGATTTATCAAGAGTCCAGCCCTTTTTATCTGTGTGTATCCCGTTCTTCTGTGGTATGTGTCAATTTTGTTTTTAAACATTCACACTGCTGGCACCCACACAGTCAGCAGATAATCTGTTCCATTCATTTATAGTTCTCTGTGAAAATGAAAACGTTCTGGTTTCTAATCTACACTGTTCCTTCACTAATTTTACTCCATGTCCTCTAGTCCATTTATCTTTCTTAATTGCGAAAACAATATTTCTATCAATATTTTCGTAACCATTCAATGTCTTAACAACTTCTATCTCATCTCCTCTCAATCTCCTGGACTCTAGTGTTGTCAATCTTTTAGGCATATTTCATAACTAAGATCTTTCAGTTGTGGAATCATTTTAGTCACTCATCTCTGTACTCTTTGTAGCATATCTATGTCCTTGTCATTGAAGACCGTCTCACTTGCTCATTAGTTCTGTTCTGCAGCCTGTTGCTTTGGACTGCAGTCTGGCCGAGTCTTGTCTTGTTAAATCCTTCTGACATGTCTGTTAGCTCCACGCAGCTGCGGAAGTTTACATAACAAGTGTCTGTCTGGACTGAGTTTTGCAGGTCAGTGCTCCCAGGTGCTAGTCCTCACCCTCCCTCACCTGGCCTCACCTCACTCCCAGGGAAACCTACCTGTTGAATGTGTCTCGCCAATACCGCAGTCTCCCTTTCATCTGTGGCAACAGTATACTTTTTTGACTGGGTAGTTGCTGCATAGGGTGTTTGGTCACTGGTCATATTGGTCATTGGTGTGTGTTGATCATATTGGTCACTGGTAGGTGTAGATCGTATTGGTCACTGGTGGGTGTAGATCGTATTGGTCACTACATGTATTTATTTGCATCACCGCTACAATGCTCTGAGAAATATGTATATATATAAATTATTCTTGCCGGCGAATCGACGAAGCCGAACGCGCAGTGCTCTTCGTTCTTACGGCGACGCTGTTTATGCCGGTCACCACGCCATTCATGGCAGATAACAATCTTTTCACTAACAAATTAAAAAACTAGACAAAAGGAGTACTTAGGGAACCTGTGTGTAAACTATAAAGGTTTGTTATGTTTTATTGGGATCATGTTGTGGTCAGGACGTTAGTATTATGACTAGTAAATTGCGAATATCGCGGTCTAGGACTGGGCGATAAAGTATGAATAACAACATTTCGCGGGCAAATTTGCGACGCGACCAATTCACGTAGCGCAAAGTCACCAGACAACCCTCACTGCAGTAGTGACCTCGATGCTGCGCGGCAGAGCTTCGTGGTAAACAAGCCATAGTGGATCACTCCATTTATGTATTTAGGGGTGGCAGCTTGGCGGAATTAACTACATTATGTTAAAGAGTATCCCGCAGAATTTGGCATTGTTTCTATTAATGTAATACTAACAATTATAGATATATTTTATTTGCTATTTTCAACAGATATCAGTTAGTGTTAAACTACTGGTCACTGAGACAAACTAAATGGAGCGTTATGTCTGGAGTTTTGTTTCGACGTTTGATTTAATATATGCATATAATTATGTTGTTGCATTGTCAAAAAGACAACAATTAAAATTATAAATACACACATTGCAACTTAATTCCACATTATTACTGGCTTACACTTTTATTATAATTCCAAGAAATTTCCACCTGATACTCTTATTATGCTCTGTACTCTTACTATAATTTCAAGAAATTTCCGCCCTATGCTATGTTATTCCGACCCATATTCTTATTAAAATTCCGAGGCATGTCCACCCTATACTGTTATTCCGACCTGTATACTTATTTGGAATCCAGTAGTATAGATCGTATTAGCCACTGGTGGGTGTAGATCATATTGGCCACTGGTGGGTGTCGATCATATTGGTCACTGGTGGTTGCAGATCGTATTGGCCACTAGTGGGTATAGATCATATTGGCCACTTGTAGGTGTACATCATATTGATCACTGATGGGTAAATCATATTGGCCACTGGTAGGTGTAGATCATCCTTGTTATTTGTGGGTGTAGATCAAATTGGTCAGTGGTGGTTATAGATCATACTAGCAACAGGTGGGTGTAGATCATAGTGGTCACATGTTGGTGTAGATCGCATTAGTCTTGTGGGTGTAGATCATATTGGCCACCGGTGGGTGTAGATCATATTGGTCACTGGTGGGTGTAGATCGTATTTGTTACTGGTAGGTGTAGATCATATTGGTTACTGGTGGGAGTAGATCATATTGACCACTGGGGGGGTAGATCATATGGGTCACTGGTGGGAGTAGATCATAGTGGTATAGGATTTTCTATAGGATTTTTGCACTTTCTATAGAATTTTCTATAGAATATTTCCTAGAGGAAATATACTACAGAATATTCCCTATAGGAAATATGGTATAGGCTATTTTCTATAGGATATATCCTGCAGAATATATCCTGTAGAAAATATTCCGTATGACATACTCATTAACAGAGGTGCACATTAATCTTCATATATTTTTATTATAACATATATTCAAATACATTAATCATACAGGCAATCTACAGTAATATCTAAGCAGATTGAATTACCAAATAAAACAATAAAGTCTATTGAGCATACATGTACATAAATGCAAGCAATCCTTAAATACTTGTGTACATTAATGAGCCATTATCTGAAATAGCACAGACTGCCTGTCACAATGACATTCACAACTGGGATAGCAAGAAAAAAATTGTTGGAGAAATTATGTTACTGCTACAGTAAAATTAAGAATAATTATCATTTTGAAATTCTATCAAAATATACATCAATTAACATCCATGTAGGGAACAAATTAAACATGGTAATACTTGTTTTACTTACATAGGCATTGGAACCTGGGGGGGCTTAACCCCCAATATTTGTGGACTAGGAGCTTAGCTCCCCAAGGGCCCCAACATTTAGGAAGGGTGTGCATTTTGTGGTGTATGGGGGCTGGAGATAGGATTAGCCCTCAATATTGGTGAAAGGGGGTGCAATTTTGATGCAAATTTAGGTTTTCAGAGTGCCTTAAGGTGGGTTTTTTTCAGCGAGCCTCAAGGGGGTGCAGATCGAGGTGTCTGGAGAACCTCAAGGTGAGGTTTTTTTTAACGCCCCCTCCCTTGTTCCAATGCCAGTGACCTGATATACACTGTACTCGGGTATACTGCCATGGTATTTTGAAACAAGTACAACATGGTATTTTCATACAGGTACAACATGGTATTTTTATACAGGTACACCTTGGTACAAATACCAAAGATTGCCCCAGTCATTAAGCGACATCTCATGTCATTGTTGTACATAACATCGTCAAATGATGTTGATAAACAACATATCTCAATATAAGATTTGTCATTATTTTTGATATTGGCGGTTTTGTAAAAAGAATTCAGAAGAGTATCTGAAATACATGTTTGTATTTAAATATATACTTTTTTCATTTTATCGTATTCGAACCCTTCAAGATTATTTGTATTTAAATATATGTCAATGTATTTGACCCATATCTGTTGGTATACTACCACGGTATTTTGAAACAGGTACAACATGGTATTTTGATACAGGTATACCATGGTACTCCATTTTATATTGACAAAGAGAGCAAGGAAAATATGTGTGGTAGAAAGAGAAAACCGAAATCACTTGGCATGATAGTGTCAAGAGGGTAGGGGTGAACAGTTGATAGTGACTCTAAGCAAGATGGGTTGTTTCTCAACACTTCTAGAATGTTAGATTGGAAACTGTTGTTGGGTCAGTCATTCTGACTGAACATAATTGGCATGGTTGAATGATTTTCTTCCATTACTTGGAACGTGACATACCACACTGTATTTATACACTCATGCATTATTACCAGTGAATAACAATAGTATTTATAGGAAGGGTTTAAGGGCAAAATACAATAAACGTCATGCGGCTCTGGTGACATATTTGCCTATGCAAAATTGCAGACTTGAAATGTACAGTAGAACCTGTCTTGAGTGACCGTCACTTCAGCCTAACAAAAGTGGTCTTTCAAGACGGGTGGTCGCCCATGACAGGTCAATAAACATTGAAAATATGGTCAATTTCAAGAGGAACCGAGAAAGCAGGAGGTTATCCAAGACAGGTTCTACTGTTAAAAAAAGTTTGGGTTTAGATATCGGTCATTATGATTTTGTATTATTGAGATATTCAATATCATGTAAATTTTATGATGATATTTACACTATGAGGATGAAACGTATAATTAAATGTTGATATATTGCGCTTTGCCATGAAACCTTACACATGTACCAAATTTATTGGTCAAATAAATTGATTCTGAGTTCTGTACTGCAATATACATTATAATTATATGTTATCATAATATTCAATAATACAGAAAGCATACATACAAACACTATACCACTTATATTGGTATCATTGTCAGAATCTTGCTTTTGGACATCGGTGATGACATCAACCTGAAATCAATGGAACAGAACACAATAAAAATACAATATGTGTGGCTTATATTATACATCATAAATCTAAAAAAATGGAGCAAATACTGATATTCTGGATCTAGAAAATTATTCAGCAAAGTCCTATTACAATGTTGCACTGTGGTTTTATCTCATCATATCCTCATCTACAGGCCCAACAGATAGTGAGTCCACTACAGGGTGGACTCATTAACTCATTTACCCCACGCATATAATTTTTGAGCAAGTAGGTCTAGTTCTGTTACACTAATCTACCTTTATATATATCACTATTATCAGGCTTAGTAACATTAACATTGTCAAGCAGACCAACAAATTTCAAATTTTTATTATGAATCCAAATAAATAGTTGTCTAAATCATTGGCACTGCCATTGGGCATCACATACATTAGCATGTTTATATCTAAAAACGTTTATTATATACCTACAGGCTACACTAGTCCCTAGCTGGCTATGCATCATAAAAAAGTAAAAAGCCCACAATAAAATAAGTTCACATCGTTTCGGTTTGAACTTGAAGCACACATATCATCGATCACATATTTGCATTCTATTGTAATTTAATTTAGGGTATTTTTTAACAGTCTGTGTTGCATTTTAATTGTTTTTATTAGCTGTCATTCACGTGGCCATGGCAGTGCAGTTGGTTACTTGGTACATAAACCGAAATGAGTGACAATTGGAGCAAATCTACTTTAGCGGGCTGAGGCCACTTTACTACATGTCTAAATGTAAAATAATTGAAAATAAAATAATGCTCGTTGTGTACCTCAAACAATAATTGACATACACAAATAATATGGGTTGACGGAATGACCGATTTGGTATAGAAAACTAGGTAAAATCGTTGCATCGATGAGGTTGGTGGTTGCGCAAACAGCTGTCTAACTATTTCGTAATATTGTTAGCAGTATTTTATTGTGTGGATCAAATAGTTATAAAAACAACACACAGCAATCTTTGGCAAAATCCTACCGTTTGTCTTGTGGCATAAATGGCTGAAATTTCTTCATTATAATTATTCTGTCCGCAATCTATCGACTTCGTCTAGCCTTCTTCAGTTTGAACGTTGCGCACCAAAATGACTCATGTGCAATAATATTATAGGATGCGATAGCGGCACGGTTTCAAAACTTAGCTTAGATGAATGTTTTGGAATAAAATAATACAGTAGCATCGTTTTAGTTTAAGACATTGACATACATATCATTATTATAATCTTTATACTGGCTCAAACATCCACCACATGTACATAATAAAAAAGTACATGTTTCTAAAACATAGTGGTTAAAAGTTTCTACAGAAACTAAAAAACTAGATAATATATTCTATAGAATATTCTATAGAATTCTACAGAAATAAAAGATGTCATAAATAAATGCTATAGGAGATTCTATAGTTTTGTATAGATTTCTACAAAAATTATATAATATTCTGCAGAATTCTACAGGAATTACACTTCCAGTAAATAAAAATTTCCATAATTAATTTATAGTATTCTAGAAAACTATAGAATACTATAGGGAATTTATAGTTTTCTATAGAATGTTTTGCTAAGGGGTGGGTGTAGATCATAATGGTCTCTGGTGGGTGTAGATCATGTTGGTCACTGGGGGGGGGGTAGATCATATTATATTGGTCACTGGTGGGTGTAATAATAATATAATAATAATAATAATTGCTTTATTCACAGACTCCATGCAACATACAAGTACATTATCATGGTTCTATAGTTGTGTTATAAACAATAGTTACAATGTACAGAAGGAAAAATCACCCGTCAACAATATGTATATACAGGGAATTGAACCAGTATTTCCATATTCTTGACATGTATTTCACGTCACTATTAATAATGTTACAAATCAATTTGTTTTTTTAGAAGTGCAGTCGGCATATAAACCTATATGTCAAATTTCTAATAACAGCAGCACAGTTAGGTAAATTATTGTTAACAAACATTTCACTAGCACTACAGTATCTGTCATAACCTAACACCATTCGAAATATATTGTTGTAAGAGACATACAATTTCCTGATTGCATAGTTATGAAAATTCCACCATAGATGGGCAGTATACATAGGTGAGCAAAAAGTAGTAAACAATGTCTTCTTTACATCATTTGAACACATATGAAATTTTCTTATGATCATGTTGCCTTGTGCATACAACTGGCGACATTGTCTAGATATATCATTGTCATCTAGCATACTATTTGAAATTATATGACCCAAATATTTTACAGATTCCACCTCACATAGTTTGTCGTTACCAAGCATAAAACTTGGAAATTTAACATTCTTACAACTCTTGTTTCTAATTATCATGACCATACTCTTTTTGGCATTGTACCTTATGTCATGAGATACTCCATATTGATCACAGACGGTGAGAAGGTCTGTAATCCCCTGCTGGACTGACAAAATACTACAAGATCATCAGCATACATAATATTATTTACACAATTATATCCTACATAACATCCTGTATTGCAACTATTAAGTACAGTGGATAAACCATCCACGTAAACACTGAACAAATAGGAGGATAAAATACCTCCTTGTCTAACTCCATTACTTACATAAATACTGTCAGACACATGACTACCCCATCTTACACACATCTGTTGGTTCGCATACCAAAACACTAGAATTCTAACAATGTAACCAGGAACATCTCTGTCTATTAGCTTTTTAAAAAGTACACTATGGTTTACACGGTCAAAAGCCTTAGATGCATCAAGAAAACACATAAACAAACAGCTATTTAAGGCTTGATATTTAGCAATAACCTCTTTTAGTACATAAATGCACATGTCAGTGCCATGCTTCTTTTTAAAACCAAACTGGTTGTCACTGGTTGTTAAAAAGTCATCCATTCTGTTGAGCAATATTTTTTTTTAAACTTTAGACAACACTTGCCAGTGCTATTGGCCTGTAGTTGTCTTTACTGTTTATCTTGCCGGATTTATCCTTGATTATGGGCACTAATATAACAGAAATCATAGAACTTGGCAGTACGCCATGAACCAACAGACCTGTGAAGCACATTGACAGTAAAGGCAGTATGCGTTCACTGCAGTACTTCAGGTGCTCTGCATACACACCATCAAGGCCACAACTCTTGTTACAGTCAAGGTTTCTTATAGCATCTTTGACTTCTTCAGGTAACACTCTAATGCTGCTCTCATAACTAACATCAAATGCTAGGGTTTTGGCACTACTGTTATTTACACAATTAAACAAGTCACGAAAGTGTTGAGTCCACATATTCACAATAGCTTATTCACCACTGTTATCAGTTATATTAGTTGGCAAGGGGATTTTACTATTGTTAATAGTTTTGATCTCCTTCCAAAATTTATCATTTGTATGGTTAGCCATCTTCTTGGCAAGGGCTTCACGCCTCAACTCATTTTCATGTTTTTTAATAAACCTTATTGCATATTTGCATCTAGCATCAGCTTTCTTTTTTAACTCAAAAACAGGACCTTGTTTAGGTTTACCTATACTGTCCCATAGTTGGAAAGCTTCATTAGCAGCTTTATGGATATCTGCCACATAATCAGTCCACCCAGGCCGACATGTATAGTTTCCTTGTTTGTGAGTAGACAAACAGCCACTAGCATCAGTTAAACACCTGGTTATATTATCATACATGTTATTAAGTGCTTTGTGATGAGACTCGTCATTGCAGTTGACATCAGTACATATAATAGCATCAATAGGTAATACAATGTTTTTCAGTTCAGTATCAGTCTGTCTCCAGTAATTATCAATGGAACCTTTGTTAAGTCTTGACCAGTTAAGACATGGCTGAGTGTTATTGTTAGTACCGGGTACTACACCTGGCACACTGTCTACATTGACATCGATTATCACAGGGATATGATCTGTGGTAGCAAGATTATAGCACACGCTAATGTCATTTATCACATCATTACCATCATGTGTAGCTATACAATGATCTAGCCATGAGGTGCTACCCCATGCATCACTGATGTACGTGAACGAATCAGGTGGTAGATACTGCTTACTGGACAGCACCAGATTGTATTCAGTGCAGAAGTTTATAAGGGACCTTCCAAATGATGAAGTCTCGTCAGAAATGTCAGCGTTATAATCCCCTACCACCAGTACACACGTAGTTTCTAAATCTTCTATAATAGATATTAATGTGCCAAGTTTTTCCTGATATTCATCATTATTTTGATAACTTTCATATGGCATGTAAACACACAAAATTACCATTTTTTTTTGGCCACAATTATATTCGACACCAACAACCCAGTTAAGGTCAAACTTTAGAGGGGTGATGCCTGCTTCAAGGTCAAGTTTCCACAATATTGCAACACCACCAAGTTTTTTCAATATTATACCATCTCTTTCATCAACACAAGATTCACCAATTCCATGAAAGTTTTCATTGATGCTGTTTAGCCCACATAAATCCTGTTTCGAGAGCCATGTCTCTTGTAAGCACACAAAGTCACATTTGTTAAATAACTGTTCAGTTACGTGTCTGTGATGCTTGTTGTTATAGCCAAGTTTCAAGTTCCTACAATTGCAGCTGGATATATTTAGCGATCTGAACGTTGCTTTTCGTTTATGTCCTTGGCAAGTTCTAGCCGAGACGGTTCAGGATTTAATGTTGTTCGTTGTTGGGAGATCCATAGAGGATGTGTTGTATGCCTTGGTGTTCTAGGCTTCTCGTGAAACCACCTCACATAGGCACCTTCAGGCCACACTTCCGGGTTTATGAAGACCGACGGATCGGGACAGTTGCACTTTACATGGAAACTGTTGTATGTATCACGTCTTGTTGGAAGGGATTCACATGTCACTTCAAGCTTGAGGATGTGCTCAAGGTGGGCTTGGAGGACTTCAGGCTCGACATCAGTGGCAAAGCGGGATGCAAATATGCTAGCATACCGTGTATTTACTGTTTTAATGGCATCAGTTGACATGGCTTTGCCAATCAATGACGCAGTTTTCCCTTTAGATTTCGTGGTAGGCCTGTCATTAGGGTTGCATGCAGGTTGTTTCGGTACTTGGCCTACAGCTGCAGTTTTCTTCTTTCTGCCCTTCTTTACCATCGTCGACCATGGTGTGTCATCATCTATCTGCACACTGTTACTGGCTTTTTCATGTGCCATCACATACTGCTCAACTTCAGCAGTTAAACCAACCACTGAATCGGCTCTGATAGTAGTTGCTTTGGGTGCCTGCCTGTATCCAGCAGGGGCAGCAGACAAAATTTGACGTCTAGGCGGGGCAACAGCCTTGACGTATGTCGCAGTATCATCTGGCGACTGACTTCTTTCTGTGGGTTTGGTGACTGGAACAGGTACTGACTGTGCTCTACTCTGTGCAGTCAAGTTTGTCTGTATAGGAGACAATGTCACTGTTTTTTCATTGCCTTTGGCAATATTCACTTCGATGGTGTGCAAATCTTTCCGTGATACCAGCACTCACATCACTTAAGTTTTCACACAGTTCACTCTGGTTGGCAACCGCAGTTTTTAGTAGTTTGACTTCGACAAGAAGGTTCTCAATGTTTTCCAGTAGACAAGACACATCAATTCTATCAAAACTGACAGGCGGGAGGGAGTTCACATGCCTGGCGACAATGCAGGGTAGGTCATCCCCTCTCGTTTGAAGAATCTTTATGATATCCTCTACATTTTTCCGTTTCTTGTCATCCCCTTTGCGTGATATCAGTCGGTCGGTGGCTGAACCGTCAACCGCACACAAATCATGCAAGATACGCTTCGCTGTGTAGATCGTTTCTTCATTGTAGTGATCGCTACACAGTTGCATCGAGGTCTCTTGCGGCAGGATGTTCATTTTGTCAATTATGTAGCACAGTAGCTCGTTGATCACAACTTTCCCATCGAAGAAATGCTTCTCCGCTTTGTTGACATAGCGAACTTCCGCTTGGTCACGCGCACTTCCTTTCCCGGCCATGTTTTCACTTTATCAAGTGTCGACATGTACGAGTTAATAAAGTCAGTTTGCGATTATGACAGTTATTCAAACGTCCACTGACATGCTCATGGATGTCACATCAGTAAGATCCACATACACGTGTAGTGAATTGCAATTTAGAAACAACACAAAATGCAACTAATCTGCAGCTTCGTTTCGACAGTTTTCACACTGGCCACTGGTGGGTGTAGATCATATTGGTTACTGGTGGGTGTAGATTGTATTAGTCACTAGTGTGTGTAGAACATATTGGCACTGGTGGGTGTAGATCATATTGACCACTGGTGAGTATCTATCATATTGGCCACTGGTGGGTGTAAAACATATTGGTTACTGGTGGGTATAGACCGTATTGGCCACTGGTGGTGTAGACCATATTGGCCACTGATGGGTGTCGATCATATTGGTCACTGGTGGTTGCAGATCGTATTGGCCACTTGTAGGTGTAGATCATATTGGCCACTGGTATGTATAGATCATCCTGGTTATTGGTGGGTGTAGATCAAATTGGTCACTGGTGGGTAAAGATCATATTAACCACAGGTGGGTGTAGATTAAATTGGTCATGTGTAGATCGTATTAGTTATTGTGGGTGTAGATAATATTGGCCACTGGTTGGTGTAGATCATATTGGCCACTTGTGGTGTATATCATATTGGTCACTGGTGGGTGTAGATCATATTAGTTGCTGGTGGGTGTAGATCATATTGGTCACTGGTGGGTGTAGATTGTATTGGTTACTGGTGGGAGTAGATCATATTGATCACTGGGGGTTGTAGATGATATTGGTCACTGGTGGGTGTAGATCATATTGGCCACTGGTTGGTCTAGATCATACTGGTCACTGGTAGATCGTATTAGTTACTGGTGGGTGTAGATCATATTTGCCAATGGTGGGTATAAACTGTACTGACTAGATCATTTAATAGCATAATAGCTTTATTATTGCTGTTATAAAAATCTAATTAACATTTTATGGGATGACCAACTGGCTTCTTCTATTCTAATAAAAACTTACGTAAAAGTTGAATAATAAATAATACTTAATAATTAATAATCTTTATTAGGGAGAAGGTGTTAAATTATAAATGTTATCTTCAGTCTGCCATCTGCTGTACAGATGTGTTGCATGCGTGGGACTGTTCAAGCCTACACTGATGACAGTGGTACTGTGATAGTGGCATCCAGGAATTTACTATGCATCTGATTTGTAGAGATAACACAGTTTATACAGTTGACAGGCCCAAGGATCTATAACCCATGATATATAAACATGTGTATGTGCGTACCAGCATCACAACATGGCCAGTTGCTTCATCTGACTTATTGCTGCCATTTGAAAAACAATATCTACTGTATCCATGCACAGTGGCTTTTGTGTAACATGTATGTTGTCACACTGCCACATTGTGTAACATGTATGTTGTCACACTGCCACATTGTGTAACATGTATGTTGTCACACTGCCACATTGTGTAACATGTATGTTGTCACACTGCCACATTGTGTAACATGTATGTTGTTACACTGCCACATTGTGTAACATGTATGTTGTCACACTGCCACATTGTGTAACATGTATGTTGTCACACTGCCACATTGTGTAACATGTATGTTGTCACACTGCCACATTGTGTAACATGTATGTTGTCACACTGCCACATTGTGTAACATGTATGTTGTCACACTGCCACATTGTGTAACATGTATGTTGTCACACTGCCACATTGTGTAACATGTATGTTGTCACACTGCCACATTGTGTAACATGTATGTTGTCACACTGCCACATTGTGTAACATGTATGTTGTCACACTGCCACATTGTGTAACATGTATGTTGTCACACTGCCACATTGTGTAACATGTATGTTGTCACACTGCCACATTGTGGGGGATTTATATCCACCCTGAACCAGTTTCAACCAGACTTCAGTTGGTGTTAACAAACATGTTAGGTTCTGTTTAGTGTTACATCTACGTCCAACACACTTTAATATGCATGTGACAACTGTAGGTGTTAATATGTTGACTGCGTTGTCAGGTCAGTTTGTTCTTATCAAATATATAAACTGTAAACATGTCAGTGTGTACTATTGCCTTTATCTTTAATTAACTTGGGGCTTAATTGTTTCTCTTAAGAATTTATTTTAGCAAGTTTCAGTGTGTGTGTGTAATTATAGCAGTGATCAGAGTGAAGTCATACCTGTGAGATTGTAGATGGATGTGATGCACCTGTGAATGTTTATCACCAGGGATCACCATCATGTAAATAATACATCATGAACCCTGTCTGAATTAATCCCGAAGGGGTTTGGCAGATAACACACATACATTTCTACAAAACACCACCTGTTACCCATTTCTTCTCTACCAAGTCTAGTTTTATTCACATGGAAATGCTCTACATTTTATTACAACTCGCACAGACTTGTAGTACAATTCCCATCACCACTCTTCAGTCCCACATCTAAATTCCAACCCCTAACTGTAGCAGTTTCACTGTACCCCCGAGGGGCAAAGTGAAAGGGATAGACAGAGACAGTGTGTTAATTACATTATATAAAGGTCTTGTTGTGGTTCCGCTTCAGATGCCTGTGGGGGTTACATCGATGCAGCGAATGGTACCATCCAGAGTCCATCGTACCCCGACCTCTACCCACCCAACAAGAACTGTGTGTGGCAGATCGTCGCCCCGGCCCAATACCGCATCACCATCAACTTCACAGACTTCAACCTTGAGGGCAACAATGTAAGTGGCTCCACCACTTCCTGTCTGCTCGTACCACCAGGGACGGGGGAGAGATCATTGTTTCACTTCCGTGTCCGTGACACACGAGTAAAGCACTTGTGATTTTTATATGCTGGACTCGCTTTCAAAGATTTTGTGCATCCTGAAAAAGGGTTTTTGAACAAGGAAAAGGGCACATTTGTGGGTGACGATATTTGTGCTGTGCACAGGCTTCATTTCTAGTTGTTAGTTCCAGTATCAACACGTGTTAGTCATGGGTGATCTGTTGGGTATCAGTACAGAATCAATCCGGGTTTTTTGGTGACTAATGGTCAGAGTATCTTTTACTTTAATTGCATAGAGAAAGTAATTGTAGATTTGATAAAATGGTACTGCAGGTCTGTAAAAAGACAAAAATAAACTGAATCGTACCTTTGCACAGAGTATCAATATATATAACCAGTGGTGACAAGTGTGGTGAGCCCAGCTGTTTGGGGAATGTAAATACTCCACCATAACTGATGCCATCCACCTTCAGGGTACTGTTTAGGTTGGTGCTTCCTTTGAGCTGTAGTAGAGGAAGTACGCATCTCCATTCCCTGCCCTCAGACTTCCCCATCCCCAGCTCCTACCCACTGGGATGGGGGAAGTGTGGATTCCCAATCCCATCCACTGCTCCCAACCACAGCCTACAGGGCTGCATGCATCCACCAGCTGTATCTAATATAGGCCATCAAACCTCAGAAATAACTCCCCTTAATAGGATGATGTAAGGGTAACTAACTGAGGGGTCTGGATCAAGGCCAGCAGAGCACACTTGGGAATGGCAGTTTACCCAGCCGGGTGTCCACCTACATTGGGGTGGCTATAAACAGGGGGATTGACATCAGGTGGAATCTGTAGGGTTGGAAAGAGGGTGTTATGGATACTAGGGCTGTGATGATAGATGATCACTGGTGTGATCGAACTATGCTGCATCAGAAATAGCAGAGACAGAGCAGTGTTCACAGGATGGGGAGATTTACTGTCACCAGTTGTTTGTGTTGTTATCAGTGCGACAGGGAGGCAAGGATGGATGAGTACAATGGGGTGAGGGTGTTCAGCAGGAGGGCTTTCACACAGGTCAGGGGGACAGGGTTTCAAAGAGTAAATACCATCTCCACAACATCAACAAACTGCTGTTTGGAGGGGTGCTGAATTAGGGGTAATTTTCTGGTTGGGGAGGGACATTTAATTGGAGGCAGTGGAGCTAATAAATGGCTTACCCTCCTCCCTCTGATTTGCCCCAGGGCTGTGCCACAGTGAGGTGGGGTGGGTGACACTGAATACCTGCCTATGCTGGCTCAATAGGTGCAATGTATAGTGATGCTACCAGATGCTGACAGATGCTCTAGAGAGATCTAACACATCGGGTGCAGATATAACCCTCACAGACAAATCCCTCATGGGCATAACCCATCATGGGCAAAACCCCTAATGGTCATTATAATGTGTTTCTGCAGTTTGTTTAATTACAATTATTCAGTCACATGCATATTGGCACTTCATGTTAAATCATGTTAATTGAAAGTGATAACTAATTATAATAGTTATCATGTTAATTCTATATAAGATGATCTCTTTCATGTATCATATCTGTAAAAAGGTGAGGGGTTTTGTTCCTAAGGGGTTATGTCCATGAAGCATGTCATGCAGAGGGGTTGAATCCGTGAGGGTTTATGTCCTACACTCCTAGCACAGTGTAAAGCCAACCTCTATTTTAGAGAACTCAGGTAGTCCAACTACCTGGTAAACTTAAAATGTGTAGTAGACCCAGAGGACACAATTACAGTAGCATCAGTACAAGAACAGTGCATATATAGGACAGTGCATATATAGGACAGTGCATTTATAGGACAGTGCATATATAGAACAGTGCATATATAGGACAGTGCATATATAGGACAGTGCATATATAGAACAGTGCATATATAGGACAGTGCATATATAGGACAGTGCATATATAGGACAGTGCATATATAGGACAGTGCATATATAGGACAGTGCATATATAGGACAGTGCATATATAGGACAGTGCATATATAGGACAGTGCATATATAGGACAGTGCATATATAGGACAGTGCATATATAGGATGTCACAGTATATAGGACATGCATATATAGGACAGTGCATATATAGGACAGTGCATATATGCATATATAGAACAGTGCATATATAGGACAGTGCATATATAGGACAGTGCATATATAGGACAGTGCATATATAGGACAGTGCATATATAGGACAGTGCATATATAGGACAGTGCATATATAGGACAGTGCATATATAGGACAGTGCATATATAGGACAGTGCATATATAGGACAGTGCATATATAGGATGTCACAAAGTATATCATTATTGTACACCTTGTTTTAGCAGCTTCTGACACCGTGACAGCGATCCCTATGTCAACCTTGGCTGTTGAATCTATCAATGTCATTTAGTTGCTACCAATGTCACTAGCATCAAAGTTCAGTGATGACAACATATTGAAAGGTCCACCTATAAATGATCAGACTTTACAGTGTTCTGGTAACCTATGGTGAGATGCATACGTCTGCTGCGACAGCTGTACTCATGAATCCCAGAAAGTGGGTGTACACCCCTGTATCATTATTGGAACGCAAAAGTTGCCTTTTTCAAGATTCAAATACAGTTGCATGTATCATGTGAATAAATTAATGAAACAACTTATCTACGCCTTTTTTAATGTCACCAGTGGAAATATGTTTAAAAATTAAACTGAAAAGGTTGGGCTTACACATAAGTAAACCATGTTGGACCCTCAGTAAACCAATGGCTTCCTTGTCCTTTTGCCAACTGAAACTTATTGCTTTGGGTGGCTTTTTATTGATAAATTTACTCCATAGAAGTCTAGTACAGGGTTGGACTGGCAAAGTTCCTAAGAATAGAATGGCTTGGTGCTTAGCCAAATAATGTCCAGCAATAGAGACAGACACTGGCAATGTCTATAATATGCCAGGCAGAAGAAACTAGACTACTTAATACGAGTAAGGATGGTCATTAAAACTGCTGTCTAGACAGGGGGATATTGATGGGCTATTTGGGGTTCACTCTTTGAGCAAGCAGCTCCATCTTCCAAGTTGCTTGATCTATGTGTCCAAAGTCTGTGAGTGTCACTGAATACATTTCGCACATGTCTGCGTTATACAGTTGTAGTAAGAGATGGTACAATTTGTTAATTGAATATCCATATATATTGTTGTCACCAGAATCTGATGGTATTTTAACTCTTTACTGCGCACCTGTGTGCAACCGTGCCAAAACCACCCACCGCCTTGTATATGCAGGCCGCCCAAAGACGCCCGCAAAACCTGCTTTTCCGGCCTCGGTGGTCAGATCTACCTCTGTTTCTGTAAAAGCTCTATGGCTTCGGCAAGGCAGCTTTGCAGTTGTAGAGGAATTCTTCCGTTCTCCAGTGGTTATCTAGGCGGTTTTTAAATGAGTTGATACTAGGTGCATGTACTACCTGTTCTGGTAAATTGTTCCACTGTTTTGTAACTCTGATTGAAAAGCTCTCCTTTTTTGTATTTACCTGTTAACGTTGTTGGAATAATTTCAAACTATGACTCCTTGTTCCTTCCTTTATTTCACAGTCTTTGCATAACCTGACAATGTTAGAAGATACATTCATATCATACTTGCCTTTTAACAGTTTATATACTTCTATCATATCTCCGCGTGTTCTTCTATATGCTAATGTAGGCAGTTTCAACCTCTTCAGTCTTTCCTGATAAGGAATATCCTTCATTCATGGGAGTTGCTTAGTTGCACGTCTCTGTACATTTTCTATTGCATCCTTATATTTTTGTTTATAAGGGGACCATATGCTTACTGCGTAATCTAAATGACTCCGTACTAAAGCTTTATATAGTGGTATAAAACTATTTTCATTTAAGGTTGTAAACGTCCTTCTAATAATTGCCATGATATTGTTTGCTTTATTAAATCTTTTGGTTGATATAATTTTCCATTAATTTTGAGTCAGAAATCGTCAGTAGTGTTGGCAATGATCACAGAGTTTTATTATCGTCCAACTACGATGTCAGTGCGACTTTTAGACATGGAGATATCCCGCAGATGACCTATTGTCTTCATTTCGCAGTATACATGACGCCATCTTGTTGATTGTGGCACTGTCCACTCCTTGTTTAATTTGTTTATTTTTGCTGTATTTTGCTACCTTGATCACACTGATAATGCTAAGGGAACACATATTTGTGAAAGAGGTTGCTGTCTTTCAACAGTTTGGTATTGATTTTATATTGGAATAGAATGTTTCATTCAGTAATATGATCGGTAGACGGTAGCCATTTTGTAAATTATGATTTTTTACGTTTTCACCCATGTTGATGTCGTTTACAAAATAATACATAATTTGAGAACTAACCATCAGAATGTGATAAATGTTTTACCTATGGCAAAACTAACGTGGTTGGCTACATTTATTTCGCTGGAGCACTTATGGTAAGTTCTCTGAATTTTTTGGTATGGCATGATGAAATTGTATATTTTGTTATCGTAATTGTTGAACTTCACTTCAAGATCTGAAACTTAATTTAATGCAACACAGCAGTTTCAACAACATATTTTATACAACCATTCATTTCTGTAAACAATGTAATGAATTTCTTGTATTTTCAAGCACTGGTTGTCGAGATACCCATATTTTAATGCAAGCATCACACAATTCAATTCACAATTGGCCGCCATTTTCAAATTGTCTGCCTACAGGGGGTGTAAAATAAGAAGGCTCTCTACCTAGTAAAGAGTTAACACGATTTTGCAGTATTGCTGTCCAAAGCTCTGGATGGCAAACGGACAAGAAAACCATTTCATTATTTTTAATATATGTGTAGCCTGCCACTGTGAGACATCTATCAGTTTTATTTTAAAACATTCTCACTGCAAGCATTTAACAGAATCAGTAGATAATTTCTTCAGTTCATTTATTGTCCACAGGAAGAATGAGTACATTCTTATATTCAATCTAGACTGTTCTTTTACAAAAGCCACTTTGTGCCATGTAAAAACATACCCCATCACATTATCAGTGATCCCTCGAAGCGATGATGGATTGTGGGTTTCATTTGTTGTGCATTCTTATCAGTCCAATCTTTGCTCGTCACAGCTTCCCACAGTAAACCACTTGTAGATTGATGAGGGTGGTTTTTGTAGATTTTAAATGGCTCTAATAAAGCATGTAATCTTCAATGTCTATGCTTTTTGGTTACGGTTGCAAGTCTTCTTTCTGCCTGTTAGTTTGTGATCAAGCCTAAGATTCACAAGTGTGCGGTTCAATGTTATTATGTCACATTGTTTCAAAGCTGATTTGAGCATGTCTTTACGCTGTCCTCTTTACAATCCAAATAAACTATGCCTGGTCCAAGTCTTGGGCCCAGAACTCTATAAAGCAGACATACAAACTACACTACTGGGTGTATTTACATGCATGACACATATATCAGTTGTTTATATGAACCAGATCTGTCTATGTGTACAAAAATGCAGATTGAGAACTCAGTACTATCTCTGTGCTTTATCTGAGCCGAGGAGGCCCTGGCTGATTCACGTGTTGATAAACAGAACAAGGGTGAATGTGATGTGGCCTGTACTCTAACCCGTACGCATTCATCTTGGGTTCAGTTATTTTTATATAAGACATGATTTTTAATTCCAAATTAACTGCAAAGTGCATCAATAATAATGATAGTTCTTTGCTGCACTGTATCTAGCTTTGGTAATTAATCAGTGTGCAAAAAGGTTAATTAAAAAATCTTTTTAAAGTCAATTTAAAAACTTAAACATTTTCAAGTGTCAAGTACCAGGGCAATTTAGTGATAAGCCGACACCCACCCATGGAGCAACAAACTTGGGGCAATAGTATCTCACCATTACAGGTATGATAAAAGGTAGACATAGAAGTATAAAGTGTGGACATTTGCAGTTTAGTGGCACCTTCTAGTGAATGGAAAGTAAACTAATTTGTTTGCATCAACATACCTGTACACAAAGTGCTTGATGATCAATCTGGTTGACATGAGAAGTATATACAGAGTGTTACGTTCAGTGTTATAGAATGAAACTACTGTGAATGTTTTATCCAGTGCAAAATATGAATGCTTATGAAACCAAATCTGATACAATAGTTTCTTGATTAATGGTATCTTTAAGAATTGTATGCTTCTGGAATCATATGAGATGATGGCTATGTGGCATAAATAATGGGACAGACTATATCCAATTATTGGGTCTACCTCGACATCCGTCAGTGTGTATATGACTTGTATTTTTTAACAAGTCTGTGAATACAGCTGTGTGGATATGACTTGTGTGTTGTAGCAAGGCTTGAGTATGACTCGGCAGATATGGCGTGTGTTGTAGCAAGACTGTGTTTGATTCAGTGGATGACTTTTATGTTGAAGCAAGACCATGTGACTCAGCAGATATGGCTTGCATGTTGTAGCAAGACTGTGAATATGACTGGATATGACTTGTATGCAAGACTGTATGACTCAGTGGGTATGACTTGCATATTGTAACAAGACTGTATGACTCAATAGATATGACTTGTGTGTTGTAGCAAGACTGTGAATATGACTGGATATGACTTGTATGCAAGACTGTATGACTCAGTGGGTATGACTTGCATATTGTAACAAGACTGTATGACTCAATAGATATGACTTGTGTGTTGTAGCAAGACTGTGAATATGACTGGATATGACTTGTATGCAAGACTGTATGACTCAGTGGGTATGACTTGCATATTGTAACAAGACTTTATGACTCAATAAATATGACTTGTGTGTTGTAGCAAGACTGTGAGTATGACTCGGTGGAGGTCCGGAGTGGCCTTGACTCGGAGTCAACCCTTCATGGGACATTCTGTGGCTCCCAGAACCCTCAACCCATTGCCTCAGAGGGAAACACCCTCCGTATCATCTTCAGCACTGACAACACTGTACAGAAGACTGGCTTCTCTGCATCATTCTTCATAGGTACGTTTATAGGAGTAACTATCGGGAATAGTAACTATTGCGATAGTATTGCAATAGCTCAGTAGTGCAGTAGCGCAGCGGTAAGAGCTCCGGACTCTCAACTGAGAGAGCGCGGGTTCGAATCCTGTGCGGCGGTGTCGAATCTTTGGCAAGTTCGTTTACTCTACATTGCTTCAATTCACTCATCTGTATGAATGAGTACCTGGCTATATTTGTGTATGAATAGTCTTTGCGCATTAATTGCAGCGTGGCTGAATGCTTCCCAGAGAAGTCGAGATGGTGTTCGATTGAATAGGTCTGTCAGGGAGTAAAGTGTAAAGCGCTTTGAGCAGTCCTGAGGACTGGATACTGTGCTATAAAAGAACTTACCTTTAATAGCTATATTATGATTGCAGTCCTATTGTGATAGTGCTACAGCTACTGCATTAGTGCTACAGCTACTGCATTAGTGCTACAGCTACTGCATTAGTGCTACAGCTACTGCAGTAGTGCTACAGCTACTGCATTAGTGCTACAGCTACTGCAGTAGTGCTACAGCTACTGCAGTAGTGCTACAGCTACTGCATTAGTGCTACAGCTACTGCATTAGTGCTACAGCTACTGCATTAGTGCTACAGCTACTGCAGTAGTGCTACAGCTACTGCAGTAGTGCTACAGCTACTGCATTAGTGCTACAGCTACTGCATTAGTGCTACAGCTACAGCAGTAGTGCTACAGCTACTGCAGTAGTGCTACAGCTACTGCATTAGTGCTACAGCTACTGCAGTAGTGCTACAGCTACTGCAGTAGTGCTACAGCTACTGCAGTAGTGCTACAGCTACTGCAGTAGTGCTACAGCTACTGCAGTAGTACCTAGGAACAGCTTGTGGCCCCATCGTGTGGTCTTAGAGGCAGTTGGTTTCAAAAATTGTAAATCCCCGAATGTCTGCCGTGTGTAAGTGTTGATGGTGGGGTTGCAGACAAGGATGAGTGTGCAGTGGAGAACGGCGGGTGTCAACACATCTGTAAGAACACAGTGGGCAGCTACCAGTGCGCATGTCACAACGGCTTCACACTGCATGAGAACATGCATGACTGCAAAGAAGGTAGGATGTCAACCATGCACACACACACACATGCGTGCATGAATGCACTCAATCACTCATTTACTCACAATATGAATGCACGCACACATGCACACGCATGCACACATAGACACGCACGCACGCACACACACACTGCTTGAGAACATACATGACTGCAAGGAATATATGGCATCAACCATGCACGCATGCACGCAACGCAATCACTCAATCATTCACGCACACAAACACACACTCACTCAAACATACATGCTTGTTCGTGCGTGCGCACGCACTCACTCACTCACTCACTCACTCACTCACTCACCCACCCACCCACCCACCCACTCACTCACTCACTCACTCACCCACCCACTCACTCAAATATATACACACACACACACACACACACACACAAACTGTGGCTCTACATACATACCAAATTACTACCAGGGGTCAGAAAGTATATTTAGTTATCCAAAATGACTCATACAGAAGCCATGTTAACATCATACAATATTTTACATTGTAAGACAAAAAATCTCCAAACAAACAGTTAACAAAACAGTTTATAGTTTAAAATTAAAAGTGTGTTTTAACTATGGAACCTGGAACTCACAGAAAAGCCACATTTAATAAGATGGTGTGTTGACGCAGTGACATATGACATGTCGTGTTATCAGGGGGGTGTCAGCATGAGGTGAAGAACCCAGTGGGAGAGATCAGTAGTCCCAACTGGCCAGACTACTACCCCAGCAGGAAGGACTGCATATGGGTGTTCAGCACCACGCCTGGACATAGGATCAAACTGGTCAGTTGTTACACTCAGCTCAACATAATTATTGATGTCACCGCCCTCTTTATCCGTCGAGTCTGGCATCAATACTGGACCTCAATTTGTTCTCCTCCTCTTTCTGAGCCCATTTCACTGCTGCCTGTGCCCATCTCCACCCCCACTCTCATCCATCACTCCCAATCTCTTCACTCAGTCCTCCCTCTCAGTCTCCCTCTTCTCCTTCTTCCCTCCACCCTGAGCTCATCCGCTTTTCAGTAGCCATTCTAAAATTTGTTCTAAAAGTCCAGTTCACTTTGGTTAGTCCTCACCAATGTCCTTGTGAAACTCTTTCACACCAACCTCCTCCGCCAGCTCCTCTGTTCTCTCTATGTCACACTTCGCAGGAGTTCACTGTGTGCTGCCCCACATGGAGGGTCAGCAATGTCCATTTTTAGTCCTTTGGCCGAAGGTCCAAGGGACTATTGCCATCACTCTGCGTCCGCCGCCCGCCGTCCACCATCCGCCGTCCGCCGTTAGCTGCCGTATCTCGGAAACCGTTCAGCAACTTTTTCTCTAATTTTGCATAGACATCTTAGGGCACTGCCACTATGCAAGAGAAATCTGTATTTAATTGAATAATTTTAAGGCCTCCCTAGGGCCTCCAAGGACCCCAAAGCTGGTAAAAATTTAACATTTTGCCTATTTTTTCAAAAACTGTTCAGCAACTTTTGTTCTAATTTTGCATATATGTATCTTAGGGTGCTGCCACTATATACAAGAAATCTGTATTTGATTGAATCATTCTAAGGGCACCTAAGGGGCCCCCAAAGTACAAAAGTTTTACATTATCTAGTGATGTGGTTTTGAGAAGGGCCCTTGAGACCACCCCCAACAGTAGATTTTGTTTATTGTGCCAGGAAGCCAGCAGCATGACTAATCTCTGCAGCCTAGTGCTACTGTTCCATTGAGACCTTGACTAATCTTTAATTGGTCACAGGGCCCAGGCAGAGTAGACACACTTTTTTTAATTTCCTTGCCATCGTTCCACCTTCTATTTTACGTGCTAAATCTCTTCACATTATCTGTCCGCACATCTCTTGTAGTCTAAATCTCTTCATATTATTTGTCAGCTCATCTCTTCATGCTAAATCTCTTCGCATTACCTGTCTGCTTTAGTCTTTGACTTTGGTCTCCGACTTTTGCTGTGTGTGAATTTGAGCACAACTGTATCGACCTATCATTGTCTATCATTGTATTTCAGCCAGTGATTAGATTATTATGTATGACTAATAAATAAATACTCATAGAGTATACACACTTTGAACATTTTCCAATAAAAGCATAGGCCTACAGAATGTTATTCAGGAGATAATAAAAATAAATTAATTTGCACCTAACTCCTTGGAAACCTCAGATTTTGTTCAGTTGCCAAGCAGACACACTTCAGATGTTGTTCAAGAAAAACACACACTGAATATTGTCCTGATAAATACACTTTGAATGTTGTTGAGATGTTTGTGTAAGACACTTTAATTCGATGCTGTTCACTGAAGACATGTTTAATGTGGCTAAGGTGTTCAATGACTTCGAGCTGGAACCACACCAGGAGTGTATATACGACCACGTTGAGGTGTTTGACGGCATCAGCAAGGAGGCACGCAGTCTCGGCAAGTACTGCGGCAGCAAGGTGCCGGACCCTATCATTGCCAGCACCAACCACATGTACGTGATGTTCTACTCTGACGCCTCTGTGCAACGCAAGGGCTTCCACGCCACACACACCACAAGTAGGTGCTTTCCTCAGCTTCCCACTTGGTATCTCTCAGGGTGTGGGGGGGGATCATTTGGTCTGTTCCGCCCTCCTGATGAGTCGGCTCCAACTGTCAGGATTCTCTCTCACTCGTGTCTGTTAACTCCTGAACTTTCCAGGTCTGTATGAACATTGTCTCTCCATCTCAATTTCAGTCTACCTCTTTTCCTTCTATCACCTTCTTCTGTTTTCCATGCTCAATCTCTCTTTACTCATTCTCTGTATTGCCCATTGGAATACTCCTACGGATTATGTATTTGTAGTATGTATCATCAAGTTACTACTGTATATATATGTTATGGTATATTACTCTCAGTTCAGTGCAGGATTTTATATTGAACTTTTATTGTTACATATTAGTAGCTAGGTTTTTAAATGTTATTGTTATTCTTGTAAATTAGAATATCAACTTGAGTCTATTGTTTATATTTTAATATGGTAGTTCCAGTTAGCCACCAGTTCTTTTCTGAAAGATGGATATTTTGCCAACATATAAACTGGCTTTCCACAAACTTAACTATTTCAACATCTTACAAAGCCCATATAAGATAATGAACTGGTGGTTGTTTACCTAATGTGATGACACTAACCGTTATGCTATGAAGTTGGTTGATTACTGGCTAAACAATTCATTACAGCATACATATATATGATACAACTTTCAATTGAACATTGAAGTGAATCACTTATAAATCAGTTGGTCACTCATAGATCAGTCGGTGTGTCATAGATCAGTCGGTCAGTCATATATCAGTCAGACAGTCATAGAACAGTGATCTGTCCGTCAAATGGTGGTCAGTTATAGATCATAAATCACCAGTCGGTGAATCATAGATCAGTTGGTCATTCAAAGAATAGTGATCCATCAGTCATAAATGTAAGTCAAAGTAGACCAGTTGGTGTATCATAGATCAGTCAGACATTCAGTCATTCAGTTATTGCTCTCTCTGTCAATGAGTCGTGGATGCGTCAATGACCACCTTGTCCTATTGCAGTGTGTGGGGGTCGGGTGAGTGCGAGGAGCAAGGCCCAGCACCTGTATTCCCACGCCAAGTACGGCGACCAGAACTACAACAACAAGGAGGACTGTGACTGGGTCATCTCTGCCACCCACGGCCAGTACAGGGTGCGACTGCGCTTCCTCACCTTCGAGGTTGAGGAAGAAACGGATTGTGGGTGAGTGCGCCTAGTGCGTGCAGATACACTTGGACAGTGTAGACCTCTATCGTGGAGCACCGTGGTGCAGTGGCTAGGGCTTTGGACTCTCAACCAAAAGAACCCGGGTTCGAATTCTGTGCTGCGGTGTTGAACCTTTTATTGGTCATTATGTTATAACTTTACAGATGCAACATCTTTATATCTATACTCTCTGGTAATAAAAATGTAAAGTAAAGGTAAGTTCTTATATAGCGCAGTATCCAGTCCTTTTGACTGCTCAAAGCGCTTTACTTTACTCCCTGGCAGACCTGTTCAATCAAACACCTCTGGACTTCTCTGGGAAGCTTTCAGCCATGCTGCAATTAATGCATGAAGACTATTTGTATACACATATCCACCACTGTCTATAGCCTTGTACTCATTCATACAGGTGAGTGAACTGGAGCAATGTAGAATGAACGAACTTGCCCAAAATTTGACATGACAGCACAGGATTCAAACCCGGGTTCTCTCGATTGAGAGTCCGATGCTCTAGCCACTGTGCCACTGCAGTTGTGCACCTTTGGTCATATGATAAGTGTTTTTGCATATTTAGATGTTCTGCAACTTTAGTCATATATCAATAGTATCTTAGAGGTTGTGCAACTTTAGTCGTGTGACAAGAATGCCTTTGTATATTTTTAATTTTAACACAAAAATACATTTGTATAATTGTTTAAAAGTTGTGCAACTTTAATCGTATCACAAGAATACCTTTGTACATTATGCCACTTTACCAGTAGTCATGTAACGTGTGTCTGTGTAGTTTGAGGTTATACAAGTTTAAGTGTATGACAAGTTTGTCTTTTTATTCCTCAGAAGAAATTAACAAATTTACAACATTATCACATTTCTTTTTCCCTGAGGTATGACTACGTGGAGATCTACGATGGCCAAGACACTTCAGGGAAACAACTTGGACATTTCTGTGGCAACCAGGTGAGATAGGAATGCAGTGTGGATTTATTAACTGTTACACACATGATCAGGCAGTAAATAGTTCCTTATTACTTCATGTCACACCATACAGCATATAAGCAAGGATTTTTAGAATACATGGCTAGTCATAATTACACTTACCAAGATTATTATACAGTCAAATTCATACTTTCCTTGATGCAAAATGTGTCTCTTTTTTATAGAATGGAATTTGGCCATTTCTTTGGAATATTTGATGATGGTTTGACTGTAATTTGTATCCATTAGTGGATGCTACAGCATTAACTATGACTAGTTTTTCCTATAATATAATGGTATACCTCTGGTATCTTGCCACACTTATATCTTCAGGAACCTGAGCTCAGTGGCGCAACAAACCAAGAATCATTAGGCATAATCATGAACATTGACATGCAAGAGTCATTATTAAAGTATAGGACTGCCGAAGATTTAGGGTGGCAATGCATTTTCAAACAAACAAGCTGAGTGTTTGACGAAAGCAGTTATCTTTTTTGTAGATCCCTCAGGAATTTATCTCCAGTGGTCGTCACCTGCTGATACGGTTCAAGAGCGATGACACGATTAACTGGAAGGGTTTCTCTGCAACCTATGTTCTTGCCAGCCCCAATGCAGAGTCCGTTATTCAAACAACCGTGAAAATCCCACTTGTGGCAACTCCTAAAAAGGGGAAATTGGGGAAGAAGGAAACAGAAACGGACAGAATGTATAATAAGGATCAGTGATCTGAGGCAGGGTGAAGCTGATTGTGCATTTTAAATGTGAAACAGAACTCATGCAGGGTGCTGTATTCACCTCACGACATGGTGCATTGTAGGTATTGTCTATAAATCACAAAATGTTGCATTGTGGGTAGTTTACCTCACCAAATGTTGAACTGTGGGGTTCGCCTCATTAAATGTTGCATTGCGGGTTTTTCACCTAACCAAAAGTTGAATTTTGGGTAGTTTATCTCGCACAAAATGTTGCATTTTGGGTGGTGTATGTTAGTGTTGCATTAAGAGTGGCTCACCTCACAAAATGTTACATTGTGGAAGGTTTACCTTAACATATATAATATTGCATTGTGGGTTTTTTACCTTCTAAAATGTCACACGAGGGTAGTTCACCTCACAAAATGTTGCACTCTGGGCAGTTCCCCTTACAAAATGTTGCAATTTATGGGTAGTTTATATCACAAAACGTTGCATTGTGGGTGGTTCACTTGATAAAACTTTGCACTATGGGTGGTTTATCTCACAAAATGAATTGTGTGTGGTTGACCTTGCACACTGTTGCATTCTGGGTTATTTATCTCACAATTTGCATTGTGGGTTGTTCATCTTACAAAATGGTTACTTCACAATGTGAAAACCATTTGTTTCGATGTCTAATACATTTTCCTACACGCCCTCTTCTAGATGTAAGTGTTTTGTCGCACTGCCGTTTCATTTTGGCAGTGTCCAGATTTAATTATGACTGTTCTCTGAAACACTAGTCACATCTTTGATAACAGCCAAAGAACATAAAATGAACGATATCTGCCATACGTTTGCATGATCCAAAAATAAGTATGAAATGGCAAGGAACGCTACATGCCTACGATAAATTGTAAAAAAAACAAGTGATGCATCTTATTGTGCAGGAATTCAACCCATGTTGTATATAGGATGTCTGGAAGAAATTTTGTACAGAAGTAGGCATTCGAAGACATATTTACTGTGCAATATTTTATTTAATTGTGTGCAATTTGACAGTTTGTATGCTGCCTGTTGTATAATTATGTAATATATTACAGTAACTGCATGATTAGGTTACGTAATGCACTAGTACTTAACTAATCCATACATGGTATACATTAGTTATTTACATCCACCACAGCACCATTCTTCGTCTGCATTTTTTCTCAAATGTCGAAAAATTGTATATCGTATATTATTACCTGGGTACATGATACCAAGATATGCTGTCAATATCTGAAGTGTTGTACTACATGGGTAAAAATTGTTCAGTCGTCATTTTGCCCACTGAAGTTTTGCTAACTTGAGGCAAAACTGCATCTTTGTGACTTTAAGATGTTATGTTAACACTTGCTATATTCAATGCTCAATTTTATATGCACACAGTTTAACATTAGCAAAGATGGCTTTAGTTTCAACATAAAAAGGTTGTGTGTAATTCTTTACCTCCTAGTAATAAACATGTACAGTTTTAGTACACAGTATTGTTACTTCCATTTTCTATAGATCGTGGTCTAATATTTCATGGAAAGCTTGTAGATGTCCTTGAAGCAATGCTTGTTTTGTATCGGTGTTGACCGTCATGGTGACTTATATACAGCTATAGATATTAGGACTGACATTTTGATGTCGGGACACATCAGAAATATTTTCCAATCTAAATTAAATATAATCTAAAAATAGCATCCTGATATTCAATTAATGTTTTAACCCCCTCTGTCACCCTTTTCAAGGCCCCTTTTGGTTGCACTTTTCTGTACATTTTCGGAGTCATGACGTCACCATAGGTACCACGACTAGGATTTAGCATGGCGCGCATCCATGCGGGTTGGTGTTTCACGTCGAACCTAAACTTGCAATTGCGGAATTAATTTTTTTATATCACCGTAAGGATAATTATCTTGCATACAAATGTGTCACTGGATTCACGCAGGAATTTTGATATAACAGTAAAAAAAATAGTCTTATCTACAAATTTGTTGTTGGATGTACACAGGATTTTTGTTTGGTTTTTGAGTTATTGCAGTTTGAACATCGCGAATGTTTAATCCTGTAAGTATACGAGGCAGCAGATATAATGCAAGGTTGAGCATTCGGGATGTTCAAATGGCAGTAACTCAAAAAGTTAACACAATTCCTGTATACATCCAGCAACAAATGTGTAGATAACATTATTATCTTTACGGTGATGTAAAAAATGATTGAATTCCATGAATGCAATTCCATGTAGTCTAAAGCAACAGGCTGCACTGCTGCTCGCCGTGCTAAAGGAATTAGGACAGAGCACAATCAGCAGCTCTCCCTGTGGTGACGTCACCAACATCTGACGGGCTGTGACATGGAATGAATAAGTTTGAGCGGGCTTAGTGGCATGAGTTCGCAACGAACAGGCATCATATTTGGCACATTACCTGACAAGAGTATTACTTTTATGTATACAAAGTTTCAAAGACATTTAATTTCATTTAGTCTTCTGCAATGAATATGCAGAACTGTAATTTACTAAGAAAAATGTCCATCCTTCGAATGGCACTACACAGAAGTATTCAAATATGATGTGAATCTGAGCAATTTTCACCACACGCAGGGTTTCTACATTTGTTACAAGTTTTACATTGCCAACAATTGATTTACACCTGTACAAACCCTAAAACCAGTAAGAACCCTTAACCCATGGGGAAAAATCTGTGTTACCATAATGACTATGTATTTTGACACTAGCTATTGATTTTTTTACAGGAATTTGGTGCGAGTCCAGTGAACTTCTGTTCCGCTCATATTTGGGAGCCCGCAGAAAAATTTGGGAGTCCACACTTTTATAACAAATCAAATAAGTCCAAATGATGCTTTTGTATACTTTGTAATACTGCATATGTATTTAGTAACAGTGCATATTTCAATAGTAATAACAAAATAACCTTAACATCACAAGTATTTTCGAACAAATAGACGCGAGTATGATCACTTGTTACAGACCTAAGATGATGCAAAATGGCAGCATACATGCACATTGATATTATTTTTTGTACCGATTGTTTTCGGACAGTCTATCATTTAATTATTAAATTTGTATGTCTTATATAGTCTTTACTGAAGTTTTCTTCCCATGGGTCATAGATTAATCCCCGAAAGTATGCAAACCATCTATGAGGAAAATGTTCACACCTACAAACACCAAATCGATTATAGATGTAGATACGTTTTTATTTGGTTTACTAGATGCTTGATCTTACAAGACTGTGTACAGTTAGTAAGATTCTATCTAAGTTACAAGTTTGCTGGTAGCAGAGATTCAGTTTCTATTTCATGGTGTATTTTTATGCATAGTCACAACAGTGGGTTTAGCAAACAAAATTAATCACATCAGTGTTCATACTAAAGATATCTTGTAAGCCTCCCCATTTACATAATCACATAACATGTCCACCGAGTCACCACCAGCTGCTACAACCACAACAGTTGCATTGTGTACTGCACAGTTTGTGCAATAAAACCATTTGACAAGGTATTAACAGCTCAAAACATGTTATAACTGCTGTTTATTTCACAATATGTACACATGCAGATTTAATTTTCAATCTGCACTAATAATAAGTGACAAATTCCTTCTGCAATGAATATGCCACATAAGAGATGTCGGTCTAGAATCAACCTATACTTGTACATGTAATGCGCAACTTACATAGTCAGCTCATAGATATTCATGTGTCCATTCTTGTTTTCTCATTATCTTTACATGTGCATTCACAGTGGAAACATTATTGAAAGTTGGCATATCAGTACATCAAATGTACATGAACATGTAGAGGAAAATAGTAAGCCAGTCTCCACAATGTTGTGACACTGTACCAATTTGCCAACAATGTAGAGAATATATTTAGCCAGATTACCTCCAGCCATTTTACTTGAAGCAAGATTAATGTGGCCAGCACACACCAAAACAACCTACACACCATATAAAACATTAACGAGCAGCTACCACCATGCATGCTGCTACACTGTCCTGGCAGAACGCAATAGAAGCCAACGTCTCTTCATCATAGCAGACTTGGCTGAACTCGACCCTTTGTTTTTGGTTTTAGTCCAGCAATATTGGAAATACCCTAATTACAGTGCCAAATACTACAAACAGCAACTGGAACGTTACTAACTAGACTCTGTACAGCTGGTTAGACCAATGATTTACAACATGCAACACAGCAGTTAGCGCCGATCAGAACCAATGTGCTCTTAATGTACCCATCCAGGCAGCATCAATCCACACTTTACATACATCAATACCAGTGCATCCCACACATGCACAATGCAGAGCAACAGGCCGCAAAATCACAAAGTATGGTTTAAATAACAGAGTGACATCATCTACTTTGGGAAACAGCACATCTACAGCAAAACTCTAGCACGTCAATAAAAGTTCTGTGTTAGCACTAGCCTTTCCAGAAAGCAAAATGCCTTAAATTAGAACGATGCTAGGAACAAACCACCACCGTGTATGTCACAAACACTTGACAGACTCTCCTCCATGCTGTCACTTCCAAATTATGAGATTAGTGAGGCGGGAAAACATATCACAAAATCAATGACTCATCGAGGAATGCTGATTACAAATAAAACACTAGTCACTGTCAAGTTACAACTGGCACACAATCTGTATGGGACCAGGCAATTTAGTTTTCAGTCAAAGTAACCATACAACACACTTATGTAGCATGTAACGATTTGTACAACTGAATGCCACACGAAGTCACATGCACACACACTGACATGCCCATTCACACACAGACATGCGCATTCACACATTCTACACACACCAGGTCAGTATCTTCATAGAAATACAAATTTTCGGCAAGTGGCACTACATAGTTTTTGTCTTAGATAGTTTTGATGAGTAATATTAACAAAAACACCTACTTGTTTGACAACAAGTAGCCCTTGTTGCATTCTAGCATAATTCACACATTCGTCTCCTTCCCCCAGATAGACACTCAACAAAACAACACACTGTGAACGAGTCCACTGATTCTGCCACTCTCAATCTATCTTCACTGTCGAGTAGATCTTCCGTACAAAGACACTCGTCCCTACGTAGCCCATCGTTCCTGCAACACAAACACTCACTCGTGTAAGTTCCACAACGATTCTTTGCTCAAATTCATGGGTCATAAAATATGCACGTCATTTCATTCAACTACCAAATGGACCCTCATCAGCATACAGACGTATGCTATCACTATATTTAAAAAAATGATGTGGTCTCAAGTAGCACAAGAACAAAATAGCTAGTTTTTCTTAAATATTTTGTATGAAAATTACCCAACTAAGATATATCTTGTACCTGTTTAAGTATTATGAACAAGTAAACAAAAAATTAAGTATGGTTTCTAAATATTGGTTTGCGAATATAAAAGAACTATACTTCCAAAATAGGGTCTTGACAGTACAGAATGACAGTAATTACAGAGTAATGTTATCCGAGAGTTACTTACCACACATGATTCCAAGGGCTAAGCTGAAGAGAGCCATGTAGCCAAAGTAGAACGTTGTTTGAAAGAATCCGTACATTCTGAAATAAACAACTTCATATATAAGCATCTCCATAAACAAATGCACAAAAACACTTATACTGCAAAGAACACTAAGAGTAGGCAGACCATCTGGCATCAGTGCAATATTTGCACAGACATGCCAAGCTGCAAGCACATCAAACAATGTTGCTTTCAATATACAGTGCTGTATTTAGAAGCACAGCACTAAAATTTTATTCAAAAAGTTGGTAACTAAAACATAATATCTGAGAAAACCACATAGTTTTACACTATTTTGAAGCACACTGTACTCCACCAAGAGACACGATTACATGAAAGTAGACAAACACAACCTCAAGGCTGGAGACATCACTCTACCTGGTGTTTACTGCACACGTCAACACCACGCAGTCGACATATGTGAAATGACCAGGATTAACGCAATGCACACAACTGTCACTTATGTTATAATAAATAAATGTCAAATACACGTAGAGTAATCATTCACCGTTTAGAAAAGTCTCAGCACAGTATCCAGCAGTCACATTATCACAAATAAGAATGTCTATGTAATGTACCCAGATGCCAAGCACTTTGTCATTTATAATAAACACAGCACTGTAACATTTGATTCCAAAAGTTAGTAACTAAAACATAATTTCTGAGAAAACCACATAGTTTTACACTATTTTGAAGCACACTGTACTCCATCAAGAGATCTGATTACATGAAAATAGGCAAACTGAACCTCGAGACTGGAGACTTTGGTCTACCTGGTGTTTACTGCACACATCAACACCACGCAGTCGACATGTGTGAAATGTCCAGGATCTCTCAACACACAACTCAGGCCTTTCAGAATAATATTTGTATTTCCTGTTACGTGAGCAAAAATGCAGCCGACCCTAGAAATTTCAACAACACGACAAGGAAAGTACATCATCTATTCCAAAAAAACAGAAATCTGTGCAGCCCGATCCAGTCAATAGCTGTCAAGATACCAGAAATACATTTCTGTACAACTCGTCTGAAGAAAATGTGGGTGATGACTTCACCAACAAATTACAAAGAATATACCCAAATGTCTACTTACCCTAAATTATGCCCCCAATGAAAACTATCAAAGAAAATCTATCTAACTATCTTCCCTAACATTTGAGAGCATGTAACAGGAAACAGAAATATGAATCTGAAAGGCCACAGCACTATAGGCAACAGGTACTTACTTTGTCTTAAAAAAGAAGTAGTATATTGAATACATGTAGACATAAGCAGCTGTTGATGCTCCGGCCAGGAAACTTGTCCACTGCCTGCAAGTGAAACAAATATTCTTAGACACCCAACATTCATTTCACATCAACACTGCACTGTCTATAAAAAATGAATCTGATAGCGAAACCTTTGCTACATAATTTTACAGCAACTGCAAGACAGACAACTATGACATGTTTAGCTATTATAACACCAGCCTTGAGCAAATGCCACTCCTATCATTATTTTGTCAGAAACGCATGAACAAATAAATTATTTCACCAGGGCCTGAACTGAACATCAATCTAAAACGTGATGTGCCAGTAAGAAATACACGGTGCTGACAATACTGCACACAAGTCAAGACCCAACAAGTTACATGCCCACAATGTTCACTACGGCAAGCAGCAATCAATCCTGAAGATTTATCTCATTTATGTATTGTTTACCCAGTAAATAAGAGAATTACAGGCAGTGACATTTTACCATCTGTAGTCTTCTGAATTTAGCAGGAAGTATGTACAGACGATGGTGACGCAGACCGTGACGATGGCCAGAATGATGAAGACAAGCAACATGAACCCAAACACGTAGTAGATCTTGTAGGCCCAGAAAGATGTGAAGATGAAGTACCTACAACACAGTAAACAGTGTCACCAGTCACACCACACTCACAACACAACTCTACAGGACAGTTGTCACACTAGTGTTGGCAGTTCATTTGGTTTTCATATTTGATCATCAGTTTAACCAAAGGATTGATTGTATAATCGGTTTATGGGCAGCCTTTCTAAGACAAGTTTAATTGCTAGGTGGCAGTACTAGTGTGACCCAATTGTGGCAGATGATATAAACATGACATATCTGACAAAAATGCACCTGTCATAATAATCACCACAAAAAAAACAGACTATGCTTATACATGCAGGCCTCGACATTAACACTGGTCCACTGGCCTGGCGTCTATTTTGAAGCTATCGGGCCAGTTCGGGCCACCAGTTTTTATATTTTATTGGCCCAATGGGCCACTGGTTTCAGGTTCTCGAACGAAGTGGCGATCACGGCAAGACCGCATCAGGGATCAGATGCACACAGGCCTTGACATTAACACTGGCCCGATGGCCCGGCGCCTTTTTTGAAGCTGTCGGGCCAGTTCGGGCCACCAGTTCTTATATTTTACTGGCCAGACGGTCCACCAGTTCTTATATTTTACTGGCCCGACGGTCCACCAGTTCTTATATTTTACTGGCCCGACGGTCCACTGGTTTCCGGTTCTTGAACGCCGCCGAGACAAAGCAGCGGTCACGGCATGACCGCATCCGATATCACTAATTCTGATCAATAATGAGTCCAAACTCCAACAAGACCGCGTGCAAAGCCATCAAATAAATGTTCTAACCACCGGCAGCGCAAGTTTATATGCATGTACATATGTGTTCTGCAATATAATGACAACCGCGAAACCACAAGTTTGCTGAAACATTTCTAAAATTGACATTAAACGGGACCTGTCTTGGTGCAGGATTAGAAAAGTCTGTTTTCCGGAAATGCCGCGAGGGGCAGAATCGTGACGTCAGTTGTGGAAAACATTCCCGGGATGGCAAGTGTTCTCGGCGGCTGGATTTCTTTGGTGGATGTTTGAACTGGTATACATTCGTTCACATATAGAAATGGTGAACAAATGTATTGTTGGAAACTGCAACAATTCGAATCTGACTGGCCATTACGTGCACAAATTTCCAAAAGAGCCAGTTATTCGGCAGAAATGGGACTGTTTTGTTCGAAACGGCAGGGCCGGCTGGACGCATGCTACGGCAACTAGCATTATTTGTGGTTCACATTTCGTTGCGCCCGACGATTTCGAAGGCTTCGTACACTGGAAGATGGGTTTCAGGCCTAAGTCAGATGTAAAGAAATATGCCGTTCCTTCGAAGAACACAACAGAGGTGAAGCCGAAGGCGAATCGGTTACCGGTGAATCTGCGCAAGTGGTCCCGGTCAGTTGTCAGAGTTTCTTCACTGGTTCGTGTCTATACGGTGCCACAACGTGCTGACTAACATCAACATTGTCGATCTCGGCAATGTCATCCTCACTGTCACCGAAATATATATGATCAAATGTTTTGTGATCCGCGTCAAAATTGATATCGCTCTCTGAACTACCCGAGTAAGCCGCCATTTGTATCGAGTTGTTTACATGACACCGCGCGACTGTGCAGGGCCGCAGGTGTGAAGCCGCTGCATTAACTGGCGGCGGAACCACAACTGACGTCATGTTTCAGCAACAAATGCAAACCCGGCATCGCTCGGGAGTTTCCGTAAAATGGTAAATTTAAAGGCTCTTTTTCTGCCGTATTCTCATATACGATATTTAAACATTTTGACAATATCATCATTTGAAAGGGTATCAACCATTTGTTATTAAGGGACAGAGCACATTTTATTCCAGGATATGGCCTTTAATGTCAAGGCCTGGCACAGTTTGCCAGAATTCTTAGACCCGACTTATTTATAGGATACTGTAAACATAACATAGATACTAATTCTGATCAATAATGATTCAAAACTCCAACACTTATCATGCGGACGACGGCATGCAAAGCCACTGAATAAATTGTCTAACCACAAGCAGGGCAGGTTTTTAAGGAGAGACGCCATTTCTAAAGTCCCACCTCGTCCCTTTGAAACACTTTGTGGTGGTTGGAAGCTGCCTCGAGTTTAGAATTAGGCACTTTTTTCTTTTCTAGATATATGAAAGGACTGCAGCATAAATCCAAATTTAACTAGTGGCTAAAGTGACAGAAACCAAACGTAAAGCTGCGTCATCAAGGACAAGGTGGATCCCACCTAGTGTGGGTGGTGCCACCTAGTGAACGAACAATGAAATAGTCTAATGCCTTGAATGATATGTACATGAAAACAGCGTCAACTCAACTACTGACTGACTAGCTGTCGTAACACTGGACACAAACTTTAGTTAAACTTGGCAAACACCATGTACATGCATCCGAGTATACACTTGAACAATAATAAAATATTATTAGCATTGGACATCTCACTTTGAACAATCAATATGTACAGTAACTTACAATTTTTTTGGTAAATAAGACTAATAATGATTTGCAAGTCATCTCAGTATCAGCGTAGTTTTATGGTAATGCAAAATCCAGGCCAGTAACTTTTACAGCCGGGCCAGTGGATTCAAAACATTAATATTTTTCATAAACTAAATTTTAGGTTAGCAGATCAGTAAGCCACTGGCCTAACTGTTATAATTGTTAGTACTTACATCTCGATGAAGATGGACCCAAATGGCAGGACACCTCCAAGCAGTACAATGACAAGAGGCTCCATGAACCTACAGCAGACAACATACATCCTAACGTATGTCACACAGCAGACGACATACATCCTTACGTATGTCACACAGCAGACGACACACATCCTAATGTATGTCACACAGTAGACGACACACATCCTAACGTATGTCACACAGCAGACAACATACATCCTAACGTATGTCACACAGCAGACAACATATATCCAAACGTATGTCACACAGCAGACAACATACATCCTAACGTATGTCACACAGCAGACAACATACATCCTAACGTATGTCACACAGCAGACAACATACATCCTAACGTATGTCACACAGCAGACAACATACATCCTAACGTGTCACACAGCAGACAACATACATCCTAACGTATGTCACACAGCAGACAACATACATCCTAACGAATGTCACACAGCAGACAACATACATCCTAACGTATGTCACACAGCAGACAACATACATCCTAACGTATGTCACACAGCAGACAACATACATCCTAACGTATGTCACACAGCAAATAACATACATCCTAACGTATGTCACACAGCAGACAACATACATCGTAACGTATGTCACACAGCAGACAACATACATCCTAATGTATGTCACACAGCAGACAACATACATCCTAATGTATGTCACACAGCAGACAACATACATCCTAACGTGTCACACAGCAGACAACACACATACATCCTAACGTATGTCACACAGCAGACAACATACATCCTAACATATGTCACACAGCAGACAACATACATCCTAACGTATGTCACACAGCAGACAACATACATCCTAACGTATGTCACACAGCAGACAACATACATCCTAACGTATGTCACACAGCAGTTAACATACATCCTAACGTATGTCACACAGCAGACAACACACATACATCCTAACGTATGTCACACAGCAGACAACACACATACATCCTAACGTATGTCACACAGCAGACAACACACATCCTAACGTATGTCACACAGCAGACAACATACATCCTAACGTATGTCACACAGCAGAAACATACATCCTAACGTATGTCACACAGCAGACAACATACATCCTAACGTATGTCACACAGCAGACAACACACATCCTAACGTATGTCACACAGCAGACAACATACATTCTAACGTATGTCACACAGCAGACAACATACATCCTAACGTATGTCACACAGCAGACAACATACATCCTAACGTATGTCACACAGCAGATAACATACATCCTAACGTATGTCACACAGCAGACAACATACATCCTAACGTATGTCACACAGCAGACAACACACATACATCCTAACGTATGTCACACAGCAGACAACATACATCCTAACGTATGTCACACAGCAGACAACACACATCCTAACGTACGTCACACAGCAGACAACATACATCCTAACGTACGTCACACAGCAGACAACATACATCCTAACGTATGTCACACAGCAGACAACATACATCCTAACGTATGTCACACAGCAGACAACATACATCCTAACGTATGTCACACAGCAGACAACATACATCCTAACGTATGTCACACAGTAAACACACATACATCCTAACGTATGTCACACAACAGACAACACACATACATCCTAACGTATGTCACACAGCAGACAACATACATCCTAACGTATGTCACACAGCAGACAACATACATCCTAACGTATGTCACACAGCAGACAACACACATACATCCTAACGTATGTCACACAGCAGACAACATACATCCTAACGTATGTCACACAGCAGACAACACACATCCTAACGTATGTCACACAGCAGACAACACACATCCTAACGTATGTCACACAGCAGACAACACACATACATCCTAACGTATGTCACACAGCAGACAACACACATCCTAACGTATGTCACACGTATCACACAGACGGGCAACTAAAACATCACCAATTACTGTCACTGTTCACACACAGTACCAACCTGAAACCAGGGATGTTTTCATTATAAAAATGTATATTTCCCAGTATGTAAAAAAAAATACTAACAACCATGACAAAAAGACTTTCCCAACACTTTTTGCAAACCCTACCTAACCAACAGATATTACCCCATATAGCCAATATTCTTGTGTACAAAAACATCTCAAGAAAATTTATGAAGAACCTTTGTTTATGTAAATGAATAGTCACCATTTTTTCTCTGGAATGGGCCTGGGCACAGCATTGATCCGGCACGGATAGTTGGGCTGCCCGGCAAGGTTGCGCCCGAGGACCGTGCCAACGAGTGTAAGCGGCAGGATGACAAAGAGGCAGATGCACGTGACTGCCACCTACAGGTAAACAACAGCAACATCACAAGCCACTCAGTCAAACCAGTGTATATAACCAAATGTGCAACTACCATCTCAGATATCCTGATAAATATGTTCTTTACTCGTTACATTTGGCCATCATGAAACTTGTGCCTGTAAAAATGCTCCTTACATAACAAAGAACTGTCATATTTCTAACATAATTAAAAATACACAAGCTCATCAATATTTTTGGGTTGTGTTCAATTACAAAGCATCACAACACTCAAATAAAATTAAGGGTAGCCACTACTCGAAAATGCCCATATAACCAATATGCCATATCTCTTTTAATATTGAACATATCATAACCAGATTTGGAGCACTGATTAGAAAAATGAATGGTATATGGTGTGTGAAATATGGGCACGTTTGGTTGTGCATTACCATGGCAATGAACGTTTCAAGTGAGATGGATTTTCACATCCTTGAAAATTATTCTGAGCTAACAACTGTATGTGTGATCACGCAACTGTCAAGAATCGTTAGCTAGAATACTCCTTTGTGCAATAAGGTGGTTTTGGGCAAGGATATCTGACTTCAGTGACTGTTGTTCAGGTTTGAGCATTTTTCAAGATGTCACGAAAAAAGCTCAAACCTAAAGTCCCATCTCACAAGTCATTGCAGTCAAACTTCCTTGCCCAAAACCACCTTATTGCACAAAGGAGTATTCTAGCTAATGATGGCACTGCACAAGCAAATGAGTCCACATATCATGTACTATTCATTTATCTAATCAGTACTCCAAATTTGGCTAAGATATGTTCAGTACTAACGGTGATATGGCCTATGGCCGTTTTCGAGTAGTGGCTACCCTTAAACCACTCCAAAAATAAATGCACAGCATTCTATAAAACAATTTCAATGTAATTATTTAATATTATGCAATTGATGGATCCAGTATGTTGCTGTTTACCTACATCACAATCAAAACTATGTGTGTGACCTCCACCAAGCTTTACCTCGCCAACAATGTTTTCATAAGTAATGAAATCTGCTAAATCAACCTTTCCCACACAAAGTTCTTGCTTGAACAACTTTTCCTTATATTTCTGTCACAAAGAAAAAAAATTTGGGACAAATAAAAAAATATGTAACAGAATGTTTGGCATCCATCTTTGATGGCTTGTCGGACTATGTTGCTAGGCGACAGGTCAAGGGATAGGTCAATTATAGTTTAACCCTTTCAAGGCCAGATTAATGCAAATATGTGCCTGTTATTGAATCCTATTAAATCAAGAGAATGTGCTGTGAGTGAATCATGTGATATACTCGGGTTGCATGAATGCAAATAAATAAATAATTTTTGATCCGATTCAAATAAAATTTTCACTACATCTGAAGAACTAATTCCTGGTGTAACTAGCCAAGTATGTGACATATTTGTCAATTTATTACCCAAATATGAATTGCTAAAGTTTGACAAAAATAAAATAATTAAATAATTTTCAACAATTAATTTTTTTTAAATATTTTTCATTACTAATTAGCGGTTACATTAGCGGTGCGTATGAAATGTTCATAAATTACTATGCTACAGAATGGAAAACTAATTAAATGTCTATGGTAAATAAAACTGAAATAATTTAAGTTTTTCAGAGTGCATGTATTTTCAAGATTTTATACAAAATGGCGTTCTTTGTGATCATAGCCGTCATCTCGTCTGAACTATTAAGTTGGTGTTATGTTTAAAATGCGTAATCATAGTGCAAAACATTCCCCTTCGATGGCAGCGTTCGTTATAAACTCGATTCGAAAATCCCATCAAAGTCCGAATTACTGGAGTTCGACATAATGACAATGTCGAGAATTACACCAAAGCTAAAAAACACCACCGGCTTCGTTGCGCGGCGCATTAATACTTCTTTACAACAAAATAGACCGCTCAAAAGTTAGCATTTAATCGTAGAAATCGCCTGCGGACGCGTGTTTTGGAATAATTCCTGGGTGCTTCCATGTTTATGCCCGCAGCAAATGTTAAACTTTAATCTCATTGGCTGAAAATCACCATTAAAATATTCACTGCGTGGCGTAAAAGAGGGACCGGAAATTGTTTGTCGCTGCGTTCGACTACAAAACCGCGTGGTGGTTGGCGCTATTTAGTCACGGAAATCGCCATCATTTCATCATTTGACGCTTCCCAGTGAAACTTCAATATTATTATATGTTAACTGCCGAAATAAATTGCCGTTATTGCATGACACCGTTTCGCGGTACCAGTTTAAATGTGCCCCTGTATTCGGGCGTATTCAAGCGTTCTGGCCATGAGTGGGAGTCGGGTTGATTCGGGCGTTCTGACCACGAGAGGGTTAACATAACCCTGTGTATAAGTCATAATTCAAAAGCACACAAATAACAAGAAACAGTGTACTTTCAACAGCCTATCGAGGATGGAGAGACACTAACCATGGTGCCGAAGGGAATGGCCCTGGAGGCATGGTAGTAGATAGCAATGAAGTTGATGAAGAAGGCTGTGCCACATATGAGTACAGGCAGGAAGAAGGCACTGATCATCATCTGTTTGATCCACACCTTGCCTGCAAAACACAAGACACCAGTAAGTACAATCACCTCCTACCACAAAGCAGGAGTTTTTTCTAGAAACAAATTAATTTTTTTGAGTTACTGATTTACAATAAAGTTTAGTTTAAGGCCAGACTTCCCAGGTGAAATGGCGTTTTTTGACAAAAAATACTTTAAATGGTTTTCAGCCAGATTAGTATACCTCTGTATGCATACTATCAATAAAGTTCACTTCTATGGCAATTACATACCTCTAAGTGAGTTTTATTCATGGATCAAGCATGTTTATATCATGTAATCAAATCCATTATGCAATCTTTGACTGCCATTTTTTTCAAAAACATGTTTCCTAAAATGTCTGCATTTGGAAACGGGATATCTCTGGGAGTAATTATGCTATATAAATAATGTTTTCAGTGTTGCATTCCACATATTCTACTGTGCGCAATGATCAGACACTTTTTTTAAATCATGAATAGTTTGATAGATATAGCCATATGTGTTGCCAAAAAACAAGTTTATTTTTCGTATTTTCCCAAAAAATTATTTAAAAAATAAAAACACATTAAAAAATGCTCTGATCATTGCACAATAGAACGTATAGAGAACATGGATTTGCAAGAATTATAACTATATATGGGTTCAATAAAAATGGCAGTGTTTCCAAATTTGCCCCAAATGGTGGCCATCTTGTTTGTTACTGTAGAAACGGCGGTCTGGCTGAAAAAAGTTTGACATTTGTTTTATTCAGTAAAACCTATTTCATGCACTGGGCATAAAAAATAATCATATCTATCTGCTGCCTGTTGGCTATTCCAATATATTTAGCTTTGCTTAGGAGATCTCCAAAGTGACATTTACATGCAAGTCAAGGCATCTAGCAGACTAGCATGCCCTCTCATAAGGTACTCTAACTTCCAAAACTACATTGATTATCAAGGGAAAACATCAACAAATAAAACAGTATATTGTGTAACAAGGCAAGTTATTTTGTTAAGTTCTTGTTAGTATCAAACCAATAATAACAATAACCGGTTTACATGGGTTGTATAAGTTGCGATATTTAGAAAACAATACTTACAATTAAAGAGCAATAAGTGGGACACTCGCTACGGGCTTGGGACCCCCTCAAAAGAAGGTTGGGGGTCCCGAGGACCCTTGAACACAAACATCCAGGTAAACCACTGCATGTTTATCTAAGTTTAGACATGTCTACTATTTATAATTTTAAATGTTTGATGGGTTAAACGAAAATCTTCCTTCTACGGAATGTACCCTTTGCTTCATCGTAAGGCCAGCTACAACATACAGGAATGACATCAATAGCAAAGATATCACATAGGCCGCCAAAAGACTAACATTCTCTACATCACAACATTGTTAATTTGGAATGCAAGATATGCTACCGACCACCCATCCTTGCATAGAGACTGCCTCCGAAGTAGCCATTGACAGGAGCGGTGGCTGCATACATGAAGATGGCAGTGCTGAGTAGAGAGCCTCGTCTACAAAGTAGCCGTAACACAATGTACTTCACTACGATGTCAATATTGTCATTATATTGGTTTTGTCATAACTGCATTGAAGTCATGCTGATGGTCAAGCTGATGTTCCACATGACCTTTTTGTGCAACAACAGATGTTTGTCTACCATGTTAATTTTAAATACACCGTTTAAACAATCACTTCTCTCAGCTGCAGTAACTAACATTAACAAAAACTTAAGTATGTGCCTGATATAATTTCTAATTACGTAATGTCAGATTGGACGATGGAGGGAAAGCACTGGAAGTGGTCAACATGATGGAAAGGAGAATAGAAGTGTTGTGCGTGCAAGAAACCAAGTGGAAGGGAGACCGAACGAGGGCACTGGCAGGAGAGTATAAGATGCTACATGCAGGAGATGGAAGGAGTAATGGTGTAGGCATCATAGTAACGGAGGAGATCAGTAGAGTTATGGTGAGAGTGGAGAGTTGGCAAGTGTTGCATGGATGATGGTGAGGAAGCAGCTGGTGTGCATTATGTCAGTGTATGGACCTCAAACAGGAAGGGCAGAGTCAGAGAAAAGGGCCTTCAAGGAAGAGCTAGAGAGAATGATGGGAATGGTGGAACCGCATGTGATGATGTGCATAGCTGGTGATTATAATGCACTTGTGGGCACAGCAGAGTCAGGAGAAGAGGATTCAGATGGGCTGGCAGAGCCGGGATCATTTTTTCAAAAGAGGGAAAGCCACAAAGTATCTTATAAGAGTGGCCACCATAAGACAGAGCTGGACCTGCTGATAGTGAGGAAACAACAAAAGTGGCGAGTGAAGGACTGTAACGTCATCGCTGATAAACACGTGACTACGCAACACAAGCCCCTCGTTTTCATTGTGCATATGCAGAAGAGGAGGGAGACTAAAAGTGTGGGGCGAAAGACCATTAAGTGGTGGAAATGTCACAGGGACAAAGCCAGAGCATACAGAGAAAGAGTGACATCATAGTATGAGAAATTGCAGCCAACAATAGGAACTGTGGAGGAAGAGTGGAAGCACTTTAAGGATGCTTTCATTGGATCTGCAGAGGAGCTATGAGGCAGAACATCTGGTAAGGAAGGAGCTTCCTCATAGAGAAAAAATAAAACATGGTGGACGAAGTAGCGAAAGCAACTGGAGAAAAAGAGGTATGGAAAGAAACAGAACGGATCGAGGGGAATGGAGAACAACAGCAGCTGTATGAACAGAAAAAAAGATGGCAGCTAGGAGAGCTTTGGATTTATAAAGCAGAGAGAAATGGAAGAGGAGCTATACAGAAAGTGGAAAGAAGATGATCTACAAGATGGCTCGAGAGGGGTGAGGACAGCAAGGATGTAAAAACTGGAACAGTGATTAAGGACAAGAATGGAAAGCTAGTTACGGACAGGAAAGATGTGCTACAGGTCTGGGAAGAGTATTTCAAGACTCTGCTGAACCAACAAGAAAGCATAGAACTAGATCGGCCAAGTGCAGTAGAGGGAAAAGTAAAGGTGAAGTTTTTGTGGATGAAGAGGTAGAGAGAGCAATGAAGAAAGGTCGGGCGACAGGTATTGATGAAGTACGAGTGGAAATGCTGATGGTGGCCGAACACGTGGGAATCTGGTGAACAAAAAGATTGTTGAATGCCTGCATGAGAGAGGAAAAGATCCCAGAGGAATGGAGAACAGGGATAATAGTTCTGATGTGGAAAAGAAAGGGAGATATGCACGACCCTGGGAAATACAGAGGCATCACGTTGCTGAATCACTTGCTGAAGATGTTGGAGAGAATCCTGGATGGAAGGATAAGAACAATAGTGGAAGGAGAAATCGGAGATGAACAACAGGGCTTCAGAAGAGGTACAGCTGATGGAATGTTTGTGCCGAGACAGCTGATTGAAAAGAAGTTGGAGGGACAGGAGTATGGCTGTGGGTTTTATACACCTGGAGAAAGCTTATGACATGGTACCGAGAAAGATGGCAATGGCGACACCGAGATGGATGAGGGTCCCAAAGGCAAAGGTCAGGATGGTGGAAGGGACATATGGAGAAACGAAGGGCAGTGTGTGGACCTGGAATCTCAGAAGAATTTGAAGTGAATGTTGGCTTGAGACAGGGGAGTGCTCTGAGCTCACTACTGTTTATCGCAGTGATAGAACGGATAAGTAGTAAGCAGTACGATAGATATTCTCCAGAAACTACTGTATGCAGACGATCTAGCAATGGTAGCGGACAGGGAAGCGAATTTATAGGAACAACTGATAGAGTGGAAGGATATCTTCAGCAAACACGGACTGAAAGTGAATCTGGAGAAGACAGAGGTGCTGTGGGTTGAGCAACAAAGCAAAGAACTGGAAATACACCTGGAGGGGAAGAAACTAAAACAAAGAGACAGTTTTGTATACCTGGGCGGAGCGGTATGTGGGGATGATTCCTCAGAGACAGAAATTCGCAGGAGAATACAAGCAGGGGCGAATGCATGGAGGAAAGTAGAAGGTGCGATGGGAGATAGGCACCTATCGTGAAAACTCAAGGGAAAGGTACTATGCGCATGTGAGACACCAGCCTATCTGTATGGCCTATAAACTGTAGCAATGACAGACAACAACAGGAGAGGGTACAAGTGTGCAAAAACAACCGGGTCAGGAGAATTACGGGAGTAAAGAGAATAGATAAGCAAACAGTGGAAGAGCTAAGGGAGGATGTAGGTGTGAAAGAAAGTTTCAAGTAGAAATTGGTGAAAAGTTGGTTGAACTGGGCAGGACATGTGGAGCAACTGGGAGAAGAAGGGATGGCAAAAAACAGATGCCTGGAGAGTGGAGGGAAAAAGAAGACGAGGGCAACCGAGACTGAGGTGGGACGATTGCGTGAAGAGAAACCTGGAGGGATGGAAAGGGGAATGGAGGAAAAGACCGAGGAGAATGGTGGTAGAGAAAGTAGTGCAAGCACAATGAGAAGGAAGATAAAGCTAGCCTCACCCATGAAGACAGGGAAAGATGAGGAGAACAACAGATGATGAAGCTTTGTAAAATAGCCTCTGCTCCACTCCAAATCCAGCTACCACATACAGGGACAATGTAAATAGCAACCACTAAACAACATACTGCAAAGAAAAACAGCAAACAAAACAGCATAGAAATTCTTACATGAGGCATTCAGGCTATCCTTTTTTTTAAATGCGTTAATCCCCATAATTCAGTAGATGCACATCAAGTAAATATTAAATATTCTGCAACTCACATGTAAGCATTTCTGCATCTTTCAAAATACATCTTAGATATTACCACTGTTTATTTTACTCCCTAACCAAAGAGTCACATATCAATGTGAACCAAAAGGCCGAACTTACTCTGTGTAGAGCTCGCCGACGATAGCAAACACGATGACACACACGGACACAGTGACGACCTGGTAGCCAGTGCCAATGATGGCGGAGAAGAGCATGGGGTGTGTGGTGGGTCGGAACACATCCCCGTGCACCTGCTTCCACCCGTACTCATCTCCCAAGTCTCGCTCCTGCCAACACACAATGCACTGCTTCATGGACAATGCTGATAAAAACATAATCTCGAGTTACTAGATCAGGGTTCTGCAAATTTGCCTAGGTGTGGGGCAGATTGTGTCCAGTTATTTTTATGCGGGCCAAAGCTTTTAATGAAATACAACATAAAATACATTCTTGTAGGTGCTTGTAAAGAAATGGTGGCACTGCCTATTCTACAAACTAAACCTACTCCAGCCTGGAGTAGACATTCTCCACATTTTGAAAGACGACAGCTTTATGTCAAAACTTTTGCTGTTTCACACACGTTGCTCATCAGCTTTTATCTTCCTGTCGCTGCATGCTCAACATGCTCAAATGTCCAATAGTGCGTGACAGAACACAAAGCTGAGCTCGAAACTCAGTATATTCCAGCTGAGCAATTGCCCACAGGCCAGGGTTTGTGGAATGATGCATTAGGTGGTAATAATTAATGGTACAACATGGCATCTATTCTACCTGGTACACAGAATGAAAGACCTATTAGGTAATGACTATAACCACCATATTTTACTCCATATATGTCCAATGTGTGATATTGTTGATTGTTCTCAATATTTTAAAAATAATAATTAATTTTGAAAGTAAAAACTTTCAAAAATTTATATTATTTTGTTGAATATGACTATTAACATGTGAAAACTTGTTAGTATGACTATTTTTTCTTATTTGATTTATTCAATATCAAACTGTAACTTCATAAATCATGTGTGAATACAAAGTATAAAACTACGTTCCTAAATTCATGTGCACACCTATTGCTAATCTGCTTTCAGAATCATGCAACTTCTATTATACACATTTCAAAAAAAGTGTTTATATGATTCAGGCTGCGAAATAAGGCCGGTCCGATCGTCCCGGACGAGTAGTTTCAGTGATCGGACTAGTCCATGTTTAGTTGAGCAGTCCCATCGGACTAGCTGTTATTATGTAAATTAATTTACGCTATGTAGTATACGCTAGTTGGGTGTTGTGATGGAATAAAACAAAATCAGACAGTAAGGTAGCATTTTATCACAGGCAGCTAAATATTCCGTACAACCGTCAGATGGGAAACTTGCTGAACGCAGTGAATGTAAATGGCGGCTGTTTACATCCGGTTAGAGTAGGATAGGTAGTGCCACCTAGCGACCATGAGTGATGGACAAACATACATGCGCGGGTTACTGACATCGTTACGTGCTATCCCATCGTGATGGTAGTTGAGTTATTCCTGCATCGGGTGATTATTTTAGCAAGTTACCAAACGCCAGCAATGTTACTGATTGTTTAGTCAGCTTCGGGAAAGAAAACGCTAATGAAAAGTATAGGGCAAATGATGCAACTCAGTCCGACAATGTCGGTCCTTTGTCGCCGTCAGGCTTCAAAATCTGCTGGAATCGCCTTGTCCACGACTCCTGTTTGCTGCCCCTGATTAAACTAGTAATTTCTTCTGATAACTTTGCAATTGGATCTACGAAATCACATGTATTTGTTTCTATTAATGACACATTTAGTTGAACATTTAATTGAAATGGGAAACGGCTTGTTTTCTTTATGAAATAAAGCCACTTTTACTATGTGCTATAACTGTCACACATATATGATACCACAGTATGATTGATTTTTAAGGACTAGTAAAACAATATGAGGACTAGTTGTTTCTGAGTCAGCTAGTCCGACGGACTACCTGTCAATTAAATCCACCATGCACCCTGTGATTAATATAATATAACACAATTTACATATCATTCTAATATAAAAGTATTCATATACTTGTCTGCCTTGTACAGTACTGCTAATATTTAAACAAAACCATTAATACATTCAATTCTACAACATAAAAACTACCAACTCGAACTACAGATAAACGTCTATTTAGAGCATCCTGATCACCAGCACAGAGCTGCAGTCAAGTAACAAAAGTACACATGTACCATCTCATCAATGTCATCTTCCTTGCTGTAGCGTGCGTAGTCCTTGCGAAGTGTCCTCATCAGAATCATGCTCACCAAGCCAACAAGGAAGATGACCATCATGAACGAGTTGAAGATCGAGAACCAGTGAATCTGGAAAATAAAATAATGCTTAATCAAATACTCAAAACTAACTGAAAGGCAATGTCAGATAATGCATGTCTAAAACAGAATAGTTCTTCAAACAATGAAGTTCAACTCTGCTGTTACTTTGAAGCTGCTTACTTTACATTTTACCTAATAAAATTTAGAAACCCGTGAGTAAAATAACTTACCCTGTGCTGGAAGAAGTTTGGGTCGAGGTATTTGTCAAATCTGTCTGCAAACTTCACATTTGACTTGTGCCATCTCACCTAAACAATCAAACTTGTCAAAACAATAGGCCTGAACTGTTTTGTTAGTAAACATAGAAAGCTATCAGAATATGGCAGAAACACCTTTGAGTATCTTTTCTTCTAAAAACACAATTTCACCTGGAGTGATTGGTATTAAAAAAACATTTTGTAAGTTAACAGGTTAAAGAATTGGTTAGTGTAATAAATAAATCATACCAATGATAGGCAACAGTGAAACAGGATATTTTCAAAATATTGCAGGAACTACTATTATTACACATGCAGCTACAATTCTTTTAAAGGGAAACAAATAGCAACTTTTGGGATTCCAAGACTGAAAATGGTTACTGTTAAACAAATAGTTGATTGCTTTTTCATTGTTCGAGTTAATGAATATACATATTTAACCATTTCAGCTCTGCAGCACTGTCACTGTGCGACTACTGCAGATGGTATTCATTGGGAGTTATTAGAAATATTATCTATTTCACTTCAGTGGCTTTTTCACCAAGAAATAATAAGTTTTTGAATAGAAACACCTGGTATATTCTTGAACTAGAAATATCAGTGGGTGAGATCGTGCAATTACTTTGCAATCTGGTTATCATAGTAACTGATAATTCAAAATTTACCGATGGTCCACTCTCACCAGCATCGTCAACGTCATCATCAGAAAATCCATCAAAAATACTGTCAATTTCAGCAGTCAAATCGTCACAACCTTTCAATGACAGGTCGGCAAAAACACATTATTGCTTTCCGTAAACATGCTTTTGTCTAAGTCCGAATCGTCACTAAAACTGTCCATCAGATGTTCCAAAACACTGTCGTCAGCAGCGCTGCTGCAAACAGCCTCTGTCATAATCGTTGGTCGGCAACAAAAAAAACAACAACTTCAGAACTTTCAATAGAACAGTATGCATAGTCCATGGCCTGTTGGATTGATTTCTTTAATATATTGTCAATTTGGGCAGTGACATAACTTTAATTGCCCACAGTACTAGTAGATAGCCTTGGGCTTGATTTGAGTTTGTTTAAAAAAATAACATGTTTTTCCTACCTACCTTATTTTGAAAATCAATGTTACCGGAAACACAACTATATTTTATTGTGGCGTAAACAGAAATCTGAATTATTCCCATCGCAATCAATATACAACAAGTGGTGCTACATGCAACCAAACAGCAGTTACATTGAACACAGGCAAAGCTTATACCTGAACCCGCTATTGCAGACAGCCGACCTAAAATGGTTAATTAGCCTGGCCTAAGCATTTACCATAGATCTATAAAGCAAACATAAACATTAACAGAACACAAAACATTGTGAATCATACTTGCCTCATATGAGAATAAGATTTTTGAGCCTGGCATGAGTTTCACTTTGGCCTCACTTGTGAGATTGACGTCAACGATCTGGTTGCCATTGACTCCAATGTCAAACTTCTTATGTGTCCAGATATAGTTGTTCTCGCCTCCCTCCTCAATCTCGCCAACTATACCTGTTCCATCAAACAAGACAAGTCACCTATGGCTGTACACAGATAACAAACAAGTTCTCATATCTGAAGATCATAGAACATGCCTCAATATAATCGAGTGTACGAACAGTGCAAAACAAAAACACAATAGACTAACAATACAACGTTTGTCTTATAAACTATTGCCGATAGTATTATATATGGTTGCACATACAAATATGCTAAGACTAAAAATATATAACAAAAAGTAGAGCAAGTTAATTATGGTCAAAAGTATACCTTTTTTCCAGGCCTCGACATTAACACTGGCCCAATGGCTCGGCGCCTTTTTTTAAGCTGTTGGGCCAGTTAGGGCCACCAGTTCTTATACTTTACTGGCCCGATGGGCCACTGGTTTCTGGTTCTCGAACGCCGCAGAGACAAAGTGGCGGTCACGGCATGACCGCATCGGTTATCAGATGCAGTTCACCAGAATTCTTACATCCGACTCAGTTATAGGACATTGTAAACATAACGTAGATACTAATTCTGATCAATAATGAGTCCAAACTCCAACACTTATCATGCGGATGACGGCGTGCAAAGCCATCGAATAACCACCGGCGGCGCAGGTTTTTATGACGAGACACGTCATTTTTTAAGCCCCGCCGCGTCCCTTGGACACACTTAGTACGGTGGTTGGAAGCTGCCTCGATTTTAGAGTTATGCACGCTTTTTCTTCTCTAGATATATGAAAGGAATACAGCTTAAATCCAAATTTAACTAGTGACTAAAGTGACAGAAACCAAATGTAACGCTGCGTCAGCAAGGGCAAGGTGAAGGCCACCTAGCGAATGAACCGTGAAATAGTATAATGCATTGATTGATCTGTACATGAAAGCAGCGTAATCTCAACTACCGACTTGGACTGACTAGCTGTCGTCACACTGGCCACATTTTACTTAAACTTGGCAAATACTGTATATATGCATCCGAGTACACTTGAACAATATTACAATATTGTTAGCTTTGGACATATCACTTTGAACAATCAATACGTGTATAGTAACTTCTAACAACTTTGTTGGTAAATTATAAAAAAAACTAATGTTTTGCACCTCAGAATGAGCATATTTTTGACGGTAACACAAAATCCGGGCCAGTAACTTTCACAGGCGGTCACTAACTTTTCAAATCTACTGGCCCAGGGCAGTGAATTCAAAACCTTAATGTCAAGGCCTGCTTTCGTTCTCATGTTATGCATTCAAGTTATCCACTTGTGTTACGGGTGTCAACAATGGTAAATTTTAAGCAAATATCAACATAACCTGTAGCCGGTGTGGTCCGTGTGGAAACATAATCATTATACATTGGGGCTGGAATATCATGAAATATTGCTTTCTAGTGGACTAACCAGAGCATAATAGGATCACAGAGCTATATCCAGTGGACATAACAACTGTGCAACAAGAAACTTACCCCAGATTGGTAGATCATCAATGTACATCTGATACCAGTAGTGGTTCTTGACAGCGTATACAAATGCTTGGTACTTGTTTTCTGTCAACTGGACTTCACAATAGGTAGTTTTATCGATGGGACCTAGAAACAATGATCATACTAATTATAAAAACTACACGTATACCAGTTTTGTTTTTATTAAGGATCATTAAATGTTTCTCTATAAACAAACCAGAAATGAGGTGGTACATAAATTCTATTAAAGTAATTCAATTTCCATGTCAACAAGACCTCCAAGGCTCTAACAGAAATCACAACGAAAGAACAAGAACGTATCATGCAGAAAATGTTTCAAAAGACAAAATTATACTTTCAATTATCGACTACTGCACTGCTGTCTGGCGCATACTAGTGTTTGTAGCATAACATTAATAGCCATGTACAATAACTGCCCAGATGTCATGTTATCAACAATACAACTTAATACTATGAGTGCTTATTCCTTGCTTCATAAGTACACTTGTGTATAATAACTTTATTTGGATACCAACAAATCTGGGACTAATGCCCCGTTTACGGGTGTTTACAAAATAAAATGTTTTACCGTTGAAGTCTATGCTTAATCCACTGAACTCCAACTCGACTCCCTGCAATGCCTCTCCCAATGTTTCATGGTAATGACTGATGCGTCCCTTTGGCCCGGGACAAAAGGGCAGGGAGAAGTAGGAGTATGTCTCCTGTCTGTTGTGGTACGGCCCCACTGTATTCATCCACAGAACAACTTCATCGCCGTCATCATACTGGATGGGATGAACAATTTAAAGTGTAAATATACTGTAATTGATTCATCTTGTATCTGGGGGGGACCATGTATTATGGAACTGTGATAAGGAAGTTAAGCTGAATTCTCACAGGAATCACGACTGGACAGAGATTATCCCTGATATCATTTACATCAATACATATATGAATATGGAATTAGTCCTAGTTAAAATGTTCTTGTTCATTGATAAATGATAGAAAATGTCTTACAAAGTGATATTACATGGTTTTCAGCCAGAACACATTTTATCCAGTTTTGCTACATCCAATAAACATGATCAATAAATTGAATAATTATAGTTAAGAGTTGAGCAGGCATGTTGTTATTCTACACCTAAAAAATTTGACATAAATAACATATTATAATTAAATTGTAACCTAACTTTTCATGAAGAAAACTAACATTGTGTGATATCTTTTAGCATGTTATTATGGAAAAATTCCCCCAATATTAGATGAAAACTTACTCATCGGTCAGGATCAATTATTTGGAGTACATTTCTTAGAATTTCTTCTTTACAGCATTAGGCATGTAAAGCAGTTAAGACATGTCAGTTTTATATCCCACACATTACAGGTGCAACAGTGTTTGTGTAGGAACTGCTCGTTAATTTTGTTAGACATGCTCAAAGTATAGTCCTTTTGCATTTGACTATATACTAGCTATACTTAGCATGATTGATGACATTAAAAAAGACATAGGGGCCTACCAAATAGGCATAACAATTAATGTCAATAAATGTTGATCAATAGCGATCACTACTAGTACTAGGTAGCACCAGTTTCACATTAGCATAAAATGCAGAAATCTACATACTAACCAAGGTTAAGATTGATTACTTTCATGTTTGGGTTGTTACTGAACAGTTTCGGGCCAATAACTATGTCTAGAGTCTGTTTATTTCATTGCTTCGTTCGTCTAGACTAGTTTTGACAGATCGAGCAAAGCAACCTCCACTTTGCAGTTATTTTTTATAAAACGACTGGTAAATGTTGTACAGTCTACAATGAAACGTGTATGTTTGCTAGAGGGGAAGGCAAACTCGCATGCTCAGCAAACGACAACCGTTAACACAAAAAATTATGAAGATGTCAACTTATTTTGGAACTGGATTCCGACGCGTATTCACATTCATCAAGACGATATACTCACAACATGGTTATGTTCATCAGCTTCCGTTTGGTAGATGGCTGTACAAATGCAGCACAATACTAGTAAGACTTTATAATTCATTATTTTTCATATATGGAGATAATTTAACAAAGCAAAGCTTCGATGAAAACAGATTTTTACAAAGCAAGAATCCACTCCGAACTTTTCAATATGGCGAATTCACGGAGCCACGTCACAGCGCTATGTCGCGGAAGCAATAGTTACAACACAAAATGCCAGGTGGACTGAGATATGCGCAATTTGCTCGCTAGGTGTCAGTGTAGCTCCACGAAAGATGTGTAATAAATATTATCACATTTAGAATCTGCTGTAATTATGCCGTTAACACGTAGGACTTCGTGTTAGTGTGGTGTTAGTATGACATTATCACGGGTATCCACCGGTCAACATAATTCAAAGTTTCATGAAGGAGAGCGGGTCTGAAGTACATTGCCACCGTTTCCGGGTAGTGTACGTCGTATTTTGAGTTGGCCCCTACCCCCCTAGAGTCGGGGTTACACTGGAAACATATTATCAGAACATATTTGATTGGATGATGTACTGAAAACTGATAACTGAACGTTGGTATATTGATATTGCTACTATGTAATATAGTCTAGCTGCAACATGTGTTTAATACGTGTGCGTGTGTGTGTGTGTGTGTGTGTGTGTGTGTGTGTGTGTGTGTGTGTGTGTGTGTGTGTGTGTGTGTGTGTGTGTGTGTGTGTGTGTGTGTGTGTGTGTGTGTGTGTGTGTGTCATGCCTCGAATTAAACGAGCTAAAGTATCGTTTTATGAGCTCTCCTTGCGGTCGAGCCAGAGGGCGCGCTGATTACACCAGTCTCGATGATGCATTAGCTAGTTTAGCCAACTAGCACACTTCTTGTCTGGCTTGCGGTGATGGACAGAAACCTGCTGTTACTCTTTAATCTACGCTGTTGGAAGCTGCGTGTGTATGCATGCGTGCGTGCATGCGTGCGTGCGAGTAGAACTACACGTGAGCGTGGGCATTTTCCAGAGGGCGCCACTGTGGCATGACGTACGGTGTGACAGACGCCTCTCTATATATGTACCGATAGTCGGGGAGCACTTGCATACATCAAATTTGATATCAACTTTGAATTATATGAATTACAGCGTATCAATCATTCTTAAATCTCAAGCAACCTGCCAGCGGAATGACGCCAAACGAACTGGATTTCACGAAGTACGCCATCTGGACTGCATTTCACGAAGTGCACCATTTCTACTTTCTTTGTTCAAATTAAGATGGTTTTAAAGAGTAAGTACTGAAATATAATTTACTAATGAAAATAATTGATAAGTTTCAGGCGAGACATGTGTTGATAAGTGCATGTATATTTAACCATTTGAATAGCACAACCATTTATTCGTATTGTTCTACACACAGGTGTCATTATAAAGAAACCCGTCAAGTTCTTTTAAGTAACATAAGTATGAGTACTTTCAAAACACGCATATATATAATTAACATAAATGCAAAACTATTATTAATCATTTTTCTCGGTTTTTAGATTTGATCAGTTTGGGATAGAATAGACCATCTGCGTTGGGACGGCGGGGTCCATAGGGCTAACCAACTTTGAACGATACATAATTTGCCAAAAGGACACTAAGACAACACTACAAATAGTTAGATCAGTTATTGCATTGAGTGTTGCCATTGAGAAATGGCAAGATCGCATTGCAAAAGAAATAGAAACATATTTTGGTGCCACATGTTTTGGAACACAATTCTGTGATGTGGCACGGGGAGTGCAAACGTTGGTATACCATGCAGAAGAGCTGTGATTTGGCTGCCAATAAACGGATATGACTGGTATGCCTCCAGAAAACCAGGACAACAACGAACATGATAAGGTCTCCGTGGCCGCACCTGAATACTTAACAATATCATAGAGGAGTACTTTTGACTATATGACTCGGTGGGTTATTTGTAAAAAAAGCCATTCACAAATCACAAGGGAGCTACCGTTGCAATGACCCAAAATCATGGACAGTCATTCAAACGAAAAACAGAAGAACTAAATGACGGAGACATACTTGATAGAATACCACCTTACCCTGGTGTGGATTTTGATATAGTTGCAATTGATGTGCGATATCATATGCCGTGCACGACTGCCAACAAAAGTCGTAAACGGTAATCTGCCAACAGTAGTGTGAGAGACAGTGACGATGCTTTCCTTTCTCTCACTGAAGAATTGCATACTCATCTGATTGTCAATAAATGTGTTGTGTCTTTCAGCTATAAGTGACAGGTATAGGATCATGCTACAAGAGAAGGCTTATAAAGGAGGCGAGGTGCACAGAACGACGCAGCTGAAAAAACGACCACATGCACACTTCGAGGAAAAGTTAACCTTTTGGACACAGGGGGATGGAAGTGACTATATCTGTTCCTCAGTTATTGCAGTCGGTAATGCCTTCAAAACGATAGATGAGTTTAAACATCAGTTACTTGATTGTGATAATGATAAGCTGCCAATCTCTTACACAGAGAGGCAACATCTTGTAAACTTGACCAACTGGCAAACAATCAAGATGGCGATAGATTTTTTTCAATATGTCACACACTCAAGCAGCATCTGTGATCACATACAAAATCTTAAATGTTGCAGCTACCCTACAGTCTGGCAAGGATCTCACAGAGAGCATGACGGAAAAGTTTGCTGTGAAGTTGAACTTGAGGAAAAAGCACTTCATCTATATGAATAGATGAAGTTTACATATGGCATACCTTCTGTATGCCATATGTAAACTTCCAATATCACTCACTCCAAGAAATGCATTCCACACATGCAATGACACGCGCAGAAAGAATCTAATCACCCTGTTAAACTATATGAACGAAAGTGTCAGTTATGCCACCTTCCAGCGCTATCTTACATCTATTCGTGAGCAAATGATGGAAGAAGAGCGAGAGGAATGTATCTTTCCCCACCAGCGATATCAGGATGTAAATTCATACCCTTTGACATCGCCAAGTTCGCCAACACAGATTGGCATGACAAGACATCAGATGGGTCAACCTTCCATGCTATGACCACCAATGTGTATAAATATGAACAGAATGGAACAGAACACTACCGAAGGTGTATTACGTACGAGAGGTTAGATTAATTAGAAAGATGGAACAGGTGTCAGTGACGTTACATATGCTGGACTTCATTGTTGATAACACAACACAAGACCTGACAGTACATCACCAAAATAAGAATAGCACTTAGTCATACATAAAGGGAAATTTGGTGACATTCCAAGACTTACAAGAGCAAAGGAAACAAAACGACCACTGCGTGGTCACCCCGGCCTTCTCCAATCGAGCCACACCTGAAACGATGACACTTGTAGATTTGCAACCTTGATGTGATCCGTACTTCCATCTGTTGAACATGGCATGATAGCCCGCCTACAAAGTTAGTAGAGCTCGAAAGCGATTATTGCCCCATTTTGAATGTTTTCTTCATGAAGCTGACGCCAACAGTGTAAGTCACATGCATTGGATATAGCCCCGTGATCCCTTCTGGTCCAACAGATCCTAGCAAGCTGCTTGGAATAAGCAGTAAAGTTGGCCAACAAGTTTGGGTTGAAACACACAGTAGTCACGGTTGACCAAGCTTTGTATGAGATTGCCATTGGATTACGAGAAAAGGCACACCCCTGATAATGATACTTACCGGAATCTCATTCTCATACCAGGATAGTTTCACCTCGCTGGAAACTGCATAGGTGCCGGTGGGAAAATGTTGAGGAACAGTGGTGCTGAAGACATCCTTGTGGAATCTGGACTGTACAAATTAGGAACGGTTAACAAAATCTTTGGTTCAGCAGGAGAAGATGCGTGCCCACAAATTACAACGCATTCATGATGGTGCCGCTATTCCCAGAACTCACACAGCCGCCTACTAGTTGCAGATGTGAAGCAAATGCGCTCGCAGCTGTTCGAGCACAAAGTCGCAAGTGCCATGTTGTGTTGCTTGCAAATGCGAAGGGAAAGAAATCAAGTGTGGACGAGTAGTCCACCTAAGTACTCTTGGTAAAAACAATGGCTCTGATGAGAGTGACACAGATGACTGCAACGCGTTTGCATAATTTGTTTACGATGTACGCTTGGCATCCTGCTAATTTGGATAATGCATTTTATCATAAATCATCTTATCAGGTATGTCACTATTATTCACTGGTAGACGTTGAATCAGTAGTCATTCTTTAATCAAGTTTACTACACAAGGGAAAGTGGAAATGACGCAAGTGATGAAATCCAGTCCGATTGGAGTCATGCCACGATCACGTAACAATTAGGGGTGGGGTAGCTACATGTTTGGTTCATGAATGTGTGGTGATTAGTATTATTTTACTATTGTGTTTCACTGTTCAGTAGGTAAGTGAATGACGATTGTTTTAATATATATTAAACATGGATGTTGAGTATGTATTTAAGGTAACTACATTTTACATGATATCGATGGCGAAACAGGATTGGCTTTTTCAACATATTGTTAAATGTTTTGTCTCTGGCCTCCTAAAAATAAACAGTTTGATAAGATATGTGTCATTGTTATTCTACTTATCAGTCTGGGTATTGTGATTCCAAATGTAGCTTCGTGGCCCTATGTCTACTGCGTAAATTTGAAAATATACAATTATAACAAAGCGGCCACTCGGAGACCATATAGGCATGAATGTATGTCCAATTTACAGAGTGAAGCCAACTGATTTGAGAGGGTTGCCCTCTGGGAATAGTATTCAGGAAGGTTTGAAGTTTAACAAAACGTAGAGCAACCAAAATAGCACGAGGTGTCCATAACCCCCAAAATTTGCACCTGTGCTCCCTGGCTACGAGGATTTAGGCGCAAAAGAAGTTACCTTAGTATTATTATATTAGTTTCATAGTCTCTGAGAAAACCGTCAATAGTGTAGGTAGATATGTCATCTGGAATCCATGGATGTTAATGCGCCAAGTTATAGCATACCTGCAAAGTTTATAACACTAATCAAACAGATTGTGTAACTCCCACCTACCTGCCAAGTTATACATAACGGGAAACTGAGACGAAGTTAAAGACTGACGTATTATAAGGGTGCATTCAACAACTATCCATCTTTATCACGGTGACAGACTGGATAACGATATAAACTCTTAAACAGTGATGGACTGGCATCCAGTGGTCATTCACTAATCAGTCGGATAACCTAGAATTTGCAGACGACATGTGTTTACTACCTCATACAAACATACACGTGCAATATAAGATAAGTCGACTGACAGAGGAAGCAGAGAAAACAGGTCTGAGAATAAATACACAGACGACAAAACTCTTGTAGGCGAACAAGACACAAGGCAAAGTAGACCAGAGAAACCGACAGTGTAGCGACAGACAAAGGATGAACATACAACGATGTTAAAAGCCGGATTGGAAAAGTCACGCCAAACTTTTAAACAAAAAATAAAACCAGAATACTCAACACGAAAGTGAAAGGCGTTCTACTTTACACGACTCGGAGACATAGCGTTACCAAATCAACAACGCGGAAACTACAAATAATCTTCATTAAATGCTTCAGAAACATTCTTAAAATCAAATGGGAAGATAAGATCACAACCACTGAACTCACGAATAGAACAAACCAAACCAGCACCAAGAGAGGTATTTAAAAAATGGACGTGGATCTGACACATCCTCCGAAAGAAATTTCAAAACAACTGGAAAACCAATGCGTTAAGGCTGCAAAAAACCTTGGTAACCGAACCAAATTCGTATTCCGCTGTCGTCGGATCCTGACATCCGAAGACGGGGGATGGGGTGTGTTGTTGGATATTTTTCGCGGCGACGTTCACAATTTCGTGGGCACATTCAACAGGTCTGGGGGACGCTCACTCTAGCTCAGGCATATTGCGGCCACATTCCAAAGGTCACGTGGGTACGTGCACCCCAGGCCCATAGGCGTGAGAACGAAATTCATAGTGGGGGTGGGGTTACCGGAGCTTCACTAATACTGAACAATTTTGCCGCCGCATATCTTCACATCTTCCTGTGACATTCTCCGTCGCGCCGCCTATCATTGGAAGAGGGGGCAGAAAACCGTATGTCTACCCTCCAATACAGCATTCGCCAAACACCGCGACATCTTCAAGGGTAACTTTGGAACCTGCTTGAAGAGACAAGTCTTCAACTCATGCATACTTCCAGCGATGACATACTACGCGGAAACATGGGCACTCACCATCCAGGCAAAGAACAAGCTAGCAGTCGCACAAACAAAGATGGAAAGAAGTATGTTAAACATCACATGTCGGGAGGGAAAACAAACATCTGGGTTAGGCAGAATACAAAGGTCATGGACGTGATAGAACAAATCAAAAGACAGAAGTGGACCTGGGCAGGGCACATCAGCAGAATACGAGATAACCGATGTACATCGCGTATCACAACCTGGAGATCTTACGAAGGGAAACGATCTAGAGGAAGACCGGTGAGACGGTGGAGAGACGAACTAATCAAGTACTGGAAGGGCACCATCTGGCAGAGGATAGCGCAAGGCAGACAGATTTGGAAACGACATGCTGAGGCCTTCGCCCAACCACGGGATACTATGGCTGCAAAATTATGATGACCCTCCAATTGCACAAACCTTTCACAGACAACAAAAATACACATTAATCGTCTCATAAAATTTAGATTTCCACCCACCATTGACTCTCTCCACAAAAAAGTCACGCTCACACTTAATGGGGGGACATAACCATATGTCTGTCCCCTCTCCGGAGAAATTCCAGGGGGCAGCTGTCCCCCCTCCGCCCCCCGTTCCCGCGCCAATGCCCAGGCCTCCTCCTGGACCCGCCTTGCCTTATAATGGAACTAACCCACAAGGAAAGCGAAATACAAACTGACCCCAAAACAGCTGGAGGAGATCCACAGCCAAGGAACTAAAGAAATATAGATTTTATGGAACCACCTGAAAAGAAACGAAGAAAACAGCGAACAGCAGGAGATGGTAAAACGTCGAAGATGCGTCGTTTTTGCCCTGGTCTCTACCCAGGCCGAAGAGGAATACGTAATATATCATAAATTCCCACAAATTGTGTTTACAGCCTATAATAAACTTGAATAGTGGTTCACCCCCGACAGATAATTGGCAGATGTGACGGAGTGTCGTACTATGTAGACGTAGAATCGAACCGGTGCCTTGTATGAGACAAATTAATATTCTCGATCGTCGCGTTTTCGTTCCGTCGTGAAGGAGCTTTGTGTGACGTCATACTTATAACGTTCTTTGAACGCGAGTTTAGCCGTATTTCTCTGAATGAAAGATAAAACTGGTAAGTGTACTTACACAGTGTTGTAACAATAATATCCTATTGAAATTAATTACAAAATGTAGTGTACCCATATGTCTTACCTTTTGTATAAGTTACGTTATTTTAAAACTTGACCTTTAAATTAAAATTAAACTTGGCAGACACATCTAAGGTTCCTGCAGTATATATGTACACACACACTCCCACATTGGCGCAATGAGTTTTTGCCAATTGATACAGAGACATAGACAATGACGATAATAGGCCTAATGTCTCTCATTTGCGTTTTAAGATTTCATCCGTTTGTGTAGGGCCTAACTTAGTATAAAAATGTGTTTTGGTGGCTTGTGTGGCAGACACGTTTGGGTGGATACCCTTAATGCCATATTGATCAACGCTGACGATAGTTAATTGAAATAGGCCTAGCAAAGGAAGTAGATCAGGTTTAAGTATTTACTCAAATTTTATCCGTTTGATCTGAATAAATCCTTGCGCAAGAGATCCATATTTCTTAGTTACTTAATATATGTATTTCAGAAAAATATATTTCACGATATTTCATAAATATATCTAATGACCTTTCTATATATCTATATGTTTCTCATAAGTAAGATTTGAATACCTTTATCACGGTTTCACGATTCCCAAAGGTAGGCTTCTTTTCGACCCGACACACACAGAAACCTAACTGACAGGTAGCTAACCAAACCCCTCCAACTGCACCTCCTTGAGCAGTGGCGCTGGAACGAAATTCATATCGGAGGCGGGGCTGAGAACCGAAGCTTCAGCTCCAATCCACTGTCAGATCATGACATCGGAGGACGGGGTGGGGAGAGGGGTGTGCTGTTGAATTTGTTTCACCGCCGCCCCCTGTAACTTCAGCTTCTCCCCGCTGTCTCGGCTGAACTGATGTCAATCGGGAAAACGCTGCTGTTGAAACTGTTTCGTTGGTGCCTTTCTGGGGGTGGGGCAGAACCATATGTCTGCCCTCCAAGTCCACCCCTCTTTCACCGTCGCAAACAAAAAACACCTTAATCGTTTCAGAAAACCTCGATTTGCACCCGTCCTGCACGCTCGCCAAAACAAACAATCAGACTCACATTTATTGGGGGCAGAACCATATGTCTGCCCCAGGCGAAACTTCGGGGCCTGCCCTATGCCCTTGAGGATCACCAACACCCACCAACTTCACCCCTTTGAGGATAATAAAAATCTCTCGATTGCACCCCTCGAGGCTCACCAAAAACTCCAACTGCGCCGGTGCACTCACCGTACACATTCACTAAAAACATTCAACTGCACCCCTCCTTACCAAACTATATCTCCAGCCCCTATCCAAAATATTGGGAGGGTCAGCCACCAAACCCATCCCGGTCTAGACATGCATATATGGCGAGGGGATACCCGCCAACGAGACAATCAACAACGTTCAAGCCAACATCGTTCTATGTCCTAGAGTTAGACCACTGCTATGAAATTGTTAATCAATTCAACCATGTCGTTGCGTCATTTTCCGTTCGCAGTAGAAAGATGAGCGACCAAGTGCGAGTTTACGCCAGACGAGGGCGCTCCGAGTCGGATGCGATCCGCAGCCGGACGTCCGTGAACAAACACTCGAGCAAAGAATCCGACCCCCTGAGACCCGACTCAAGACACCGCCTGCCTAACGCGGCATTCAACGAGCCACTGTGCGACACAGGCTTCAGCAAGAAGGAATTCCAAGACCAAGTCCAGAGTTTCCTCTTGAAGAAGCAGTCGTACACGCCACCTGTGTTTGGTTCGTACAGCACAAACAACAAATTAATGAATGACGTCGGTAGAGTATAATAAACACACACCGATATGCCATGCTAACTAATTTAATAGCTTTCGAAATATATTTGCTAAAAAAAGTATGATGCCGGTTGTGAAGACCAATAAAGAAGGTCTGAAGATGTTGTTGGCCAAACTGTTTGAATAAACGGTCTACGTTTACATATTGAAGACACTCGTAATGTGCATTTAACCATCACGCGGTGCGTCTGTAGAGTTGCATTCTTTTATAGACCCCAAACTTGCACACGCTTACGCGTTATCGAAGAAGGCGGACACGCTGCACCATCACCAAGAGAGAGCTGCCGTCAATGCCTGCAACACCGACAGCTTCCAAGTGTTACCAGAAAGTACGACATTGACTACTTACACATTTTACTTAATTCACATTACGTATTCTATTCTATTCTATTCTAAAATCTGTGCTATTCAGACTGTCTTCAATTTTGTAGCATCTGTGCATTTTATTTACTTTCTTGGTGGAGGTGCTGCCACTTTAATATTGCGGATGCCCCTTTGTCAGCCATATTAGACGATGTAACACTGGCTTACTGCGCGTGCGTGTTCATTATTAAATCGCTCATTGGTAACGATATATATACCGGGTATTTGCTGTCTGGGTGCAAGGGAGGATTATTCGCCGCCACATCGGCGCAACTTCACCTTTTGTAACCTGAACGCGGGCACATTTCCAAAGGTCTGAGGGCACGATCACGTGGGTCCATTCAAAAAGGTGTAAGGGCACGCCAAATTCCAAAGGTCTAGGGGAGCACGCGCCCCCAGGCCCCCTAGATCCGCCTATGTGGTGTGGATACAAAGCTGGCGTGTTATCTTCAGATACCGGTATACCGTATGAGTTTCGCATCCCCGAGTTTTATAACCGACACAGCTGTTCTGGTGATGGAACCGACGTCACAAACTCTCCGAAAGGTAATGAACTTTAGTTGTTACAACTGCTACACAGGAGTATCTATATTTTATGCTGAAAAGAAAACCTTTTTTAAAAGAATGAATAAAGCGTTGTTTAACCATATGAAAAGTGTGATGCATTTAGCAGTTTATGTTCAACAGCGCAGTTAACAAGTTCATAACTAAAAGCAAATGTGATATGGTCAAACTGGTGACGTAAATTAACTTGGGAACGTATTCCGGTCTGATAAAGAAGGGTCTATACAAAACGGAACTTGTAATGTAATGTAATGGAGGTTGTATATGCGTGTACGTGTGTGCGTACGTGTGTGCGTGCGTGTGTACGTGTGTGTGTTGTGCGTGCATGCGCGCGCGTTTTTGTGCGAGCGTGCGTACATTTGTGTTGAGCGCAGTAGCGCAGCGGTAAGAGCTCCGGCCTCTCGACAGAGAGAACGCGGGTTCTCGTCTTGTGCGGCGGTGTCGAACCTTGGGCAAGTTCGTTTACTCTACATTGTGTCAGTTCTCTCAGCTGTATGAATGAGTACCTGGCTATATACAGTGGTGGTTATTTGCGTATGAATAATCTTCGCGCATTAATTGCGTGGCTGAATGCTTCCCAGAGAAGTCGAGATGGTGTTCGATTGAACAGGTCTGCCAGGGAGTAAAGTGTAAAGCGCTTTGAACAGTCCTGAGGACTGGATACTGCGCTATACCTTTTTGTTTTACTTTACATTCGTGAATGTGCGTGGCGTGCATGCAGGCAGGCGTGCATGCAGGCGTGCGTGCAGGCGGCGGGCGGGCATGCGTGTCACATTCTCGAAAATTACCATCATATCCACAAAACATCTAGGCAATCAGTAACTGGTGTGAAACACACTCGAAAATATATTTTACTTATGTTATTGCATTGAGGAGCACCATGCAGTGTGGACGTGCATGTACACAATCAAGTTACTTTTGTACTGCTGTCATAGACGCGACAAAAGTGCTCGGAGTGGCACTAGAGCCAAACAATGCACTGACGCAAGCCGTGACACCGACGTCGGATACTGACGATGACACCAATGCTAGACCAGTGTCATTACTGTCAGACGTGGCCCCAGAGTTACCTAAGACCCCACACCCTGGTTAGTATGTAGGGCCTATAACGAATTGCCTACCAACAGACGCGGGAACGGGGGGGGGGCAGCCCCTGGAATTTCTCTGGGGGCAGGAATATGGTTCTGCCCCCTCATTAAATGTGAGGGTGATCGTTTGTTTTTGTGGCGAGCGTCAATGGCGGGTGGAAATGTAAATGTTATGAGACGATTAATGTGTATTTTTGTCGACTGTGAAAGGTGTGTGCAATTAGAGGGTAGATATATTGTTTTGTGTCCCCCCAGTAATATATCTTCCTTGTGGCTGTCCTGCCAACCGAGACAGGACAGCCACAAGGAAGATGTGAAGATATGCGGTGGCGAAAAATTTTCATTGGTGCTGAATCTCCGTTAGCCCCCCCCCCCAAATATGAATTTCGTTCCCGCGTCACTGGGCCTGCCACTCACATTTGCATGCGCTGTCCGGTGTAGCCTGATAATAACATTAGTTTATCTTTCAGCGCGCATTAGTTGATTGTCCCGAAATTTCCAACTGTGGTAACACTTTCAACAATTTTAAATGCAGTGTAAAGAATAATTTAAAGGTCTATTAATGTGGGAATTATAGACACTTTTGATAACACACATAAGCATCATTTCAACAATTAATATGTCTTCTTTCTATCTTGGTTTTAAAAATTGTCTCAAAGTGACTGAAGCTGTCCACCGAGTGGTCACGTGATTACATATGTGTCTCGGCCCTATAAGATTTTTTCCGAATGGTTCTTCCCGTTAACAACGCGGATGTTGACACAGTAGGTTTACGTAAACTTGTCACTTCTTTGATTTCTCGATTTTGGGTGTATCTCCTGGTCTCCCGGAATATAGGCAAATCTCCCGGACTTTCATTTAAAATCTCCAACAACTTCCTCCTTCTTCCGATGTCATCATCCGAGACCGCTAACGTTCAGGCGATAAATCTCCAACTCAACTCCCCCCATCTTTTCCGAAGCGTGGTGAACCGCTGATGAATCTCGCGAAATTAAAAAAGGTGGCAGGTATACTTATGTTTTTCTACATTTCAATGAGGGTATTAACTGACCCCTCGGTATTTTTGTCCAGGCATGCGGTCACTGTTGATCGTCTGTCCCCGTGTGCCGCCCATCCTGCGGTATCTGGGAACTGATCAGGCGACACTCAACCTGTCCTGTCAAAGTGGCTCTCTAACGCAGTTCACGGAACTCCGCCAGGGAGAACTAATTCCCGGACTGTACGCTAGGGTGCAGGTATGTTCCATATGAAAACGACCATGCATAGATATAGTTTTTATTGAACAATCGGTGGAACAAAAACGGGAGACGACATGTTGCTAGAGTCAAATATACTTATATGCCGATTATTCTTTAGATAATTGTCGCGGTATAACTGTGATCAAAATGTAGCCATCAAAGCAGCAAATTACGTCTAAACATGCGTCTTTCTCGGAAACAATTTTGAGCATGATGCTTCCTATTCCTAAATGTTTGCCCAATAAAATAGTTAGTTTTCAAAAAGAATTGTTTGAGCCCGTTACGGTGTCGGTAGGTTCCGGTTGGCGTTGAGCTCAAATTTAAGTACTGTGTGCGGCTGAACGACGGTCATGTAGCCGCCACAGAAGATGACGTTCAAATCGCTCAAAATCGTGGCCTCGACGCAGACCGAGAGGTCTACTACATCACACCGAAACTAGGTCAGTAGGCCTACAATATTAATCATTATCAAACAACAAATACTACTGTTTACTGAATTGTTGCTGCGTCAGCTGCGACGACTATTGCTGACGAACTTGGCGTGTTTTCTTAAAGGCAAAGGGCTGGTCATTTGAGGACATTCGCCTTGTTTAAACAACATTTGTCACAGGCTATTGAACACGCGATCGCGATCGTGAACTCCGTTGATGTGCTCAAGTCTACTACCTTTTCAATTCGACCGTAGATCTTTTGTTGAGGCACTGTGCGACCCCAAGGTCGCAACTAAGCTCAAGGAAATTCTGGTCAACGAACTGAGACAGGAAGTTGCTGACCTCAGAAGAATAGTCGGAGCTAAAGACAAGCAGATCGCCGATCTCCGAGATCGTGTTGTAGACCTTGAAGAGAAGGCGGACGCCCTCGAGAAATATTCCAGGCGCAACTCTCTGCGCATTTCGGGGATTCCCGAAAGGCAGGGCGAGGACGTACTCGAGGAGACACTAAGTGTAATGAATTCGGCGCTTCTACCACCACTGACGGTGGAGGAAGTAGACCGCATACATCGTGTTGGCCCAAAGCTCCCAGGTAAGACACGTCCGATCCTCATCAAGTTCGCGACATATCGAACGAGACGCCGTGTCTTCGTGACACGGAAACACATTAAATACGAGCAACCAGCCCCAGGACCGTCAGCGACACCGACATCCCACCCGGTATATATTAACGACGACCTCACGGAGCGAAGATCACACCTACTTTACGAGTGCCGCAAAGCCAAAAAGACCGGCAAACTAAATGACGTTTGGACAGTAGACGGGAATATACTGATACGGGACACTTCCAACCGGGTCGTCCAAATCAAGAACCAATCGGAACTCGCCAAACTGGCTGTCTAACGCTGGACTCGCTGTATGCCATTAATGACAACGTGTATATGTATTTGTCTATCGTGCAGCACATACTCTACTAATGGAGATCATGATTCTATTACTCTAATACAAATGGGTGAAATTAACATACAAGTATGTTGATAGTAATGAAATCCACCTTGCTTTATTCCTACGAGTTACGTACTATGAATTACTCACTAATTCTGTTAGCACTCTTTGAATCACAGCAAGAACATATGTTTACACCGATCGATAATGGATAGAGATAAAGGCTTTTGCCAAATATGTAAAAAGAGAGTGCATAGTTGCTCCACTGTACTACAATGCATTACCTGTAAAGGGTATTATCATCTTAATTGTATCACAGTATTGAACAAACAAAATATTCGAGATTACTGTGAGTATTGGTATTGTATAAAATGTATGTCTAACTTTTTTCCATACAATCATCTCGACAATGACTGTGAATTTATAGATGCCATATCTGAAAGTTGGATCCATGTTAATATTTCTTTCTCATTCCAAGAACTAGAAAAGAAAGCTTTCGTACCGTTTGAAATCAACAGTGAGTCAGATACAGACATCCTATTTAACTCTGATCCAGATACAAATTACTATTGTGAATTCACTCAAAACATGAATAAGTGTAATTACCATATAGAAGATACCTTTAATAAGTCATGCATACAAATTGGTGTAACAGATACCACATTCTCTGTTGTTCATGTCAATATCAGAAGTATGCCTCGCCACCACCAACAATTTGGAAATTACTTTGCCAATCTCAATCACTTTTTTTCAATAATTTGATTCTCTGAACCGTGGCTGCAGGAAAGCAATGTTGATACTTATAACATTGCAGGTTACCATATGGTAAATAACTACAGAAACAATAAAAAGGGTGGTGGCGTGGCGGTCTGCAAAAAAGATTCGCTTCTCTACAAACGAAGAGAAGATTTAGACAAAAGTAATGAAGATATAGAGTGTATATTTATTGAGTTGGACAAAGGTATATTTACATATAAAAGGAACGTTATTATAGGAGTTGTGTACAGGCCGCCAGACAAAGACATAAATGTATTCACATCAATCTTGCATGGTATTTTTTTAAATATCCATAAAGAGAATTGCCTGTGTTATCTCATGGGTGATTTCAATATCAATCTGCTAAATGTGGATAAACATGTACCTAGCTCAGAATTTCTTGAATGTATATACACCATGTCATATATTCCTCTCATTAGCAAGCCAACTAGAGTAACTGCTACTTCTGCCACACTTATTGACAACATTTTTACTAATAACCTAACTGTAAATAGCACAGAAACCTGTTCTGGTATACTATATAGTAGTAGTAGTAGTAGTAGTATTTTATTAGAGTCTCACTCCACGTATACATGCTTTAAAATACAAGACAAATAAATATATTACATTCAAAGTTAGCACTGTATACAAAGACCACTCAAAAAGAGTTATGAGAGACTTGTAAAAACAAAAATGTACAAATAAAAACAGTAATAATTTAATAAACATGTGCTATTATTTTGTTGTATTGTGTAATCTTGTGTGCAGTATTTTTTGGAGGATGCTGGCAGTTTTACTTATTATATTGTCATTACTCAATAAATATACAAATTTATCTTGATCATTAATACTGGAAAAAGCAGGATCATTAATTGTTGCATAGCCTATTAGTTCTTTTCGTTCGTTAACATATAAAGGGCATTTCATTAAAACGTGAAACTCATTTTCTATTTCATTCGTGCAATTATAACACGTCCTAGCTTCAGGTAGGGGGTAATTTCGTTCAAAACGTCCAGTTTCAATTCTGATTGGTGCCACGCCACATTGAAATTTTGCAAGTGCTGATCGATTACTTCTAGTCATGATTTTTTTGAACATAATGCTCAGTTACAAATTTTTTTTTGAACTGTTTATAAGTTCTTAGTTTATTTCTACTACCATTTCTGCCCTCTTCTCTATTTATAATATGAAGCCATTGCTGTTCCTGTAATACAGACAGGCAAACATCTGTGTGTTCTATTATAGCCTTTACATTAACATGGTCTCTTATATTAGTAAGATTATGCATATTTAAGTCATTATAACGATGGTATACTTCGTAGCCCCAATTTCGTTTCCCACTTACGGCCATTTCCATCATCCATAGAAACACACGTTTTGTCACTCTAGATACAGATATATCAGATCATTTTCCTGTCTTCTATGTCGATAACAATAGTTGTTCAACTTATGTAAACACAACATACATAACTAAGAGGTTTTATACCGATCAGAACATAGCAAAGTTTACAACAAGTCTAACTAATGCTGACTGGTCTCTTGTTACTTCTGAGCTTGATGACCCAAATAATGCATATGCTGCTTTCTATTCACAGTTTGGTAAGCATTATCTTAACTGCTTTCCTGAAGTAAAGATTAAACAAAAATACAGTAATAGGAAACCATGGCAATCACATGGGCTGAAGACCTCCATAAAATTTAAAAATAAACTATTCGCCTACTACAAAAAAGCACCTACCCTTACTAATGAAACTAACTATAAAGCATACCGCAATAAGCTTAACTCAATTTTAAGAAGAGCAGAAAGAAATCACTATCAACAGTTATTAAAGCAAAATCAATCAAATCTTCTGAAATCATGGCAACTTATTAAGCAAATAATCAATAAAAATAAAAAACCTCCCCAATCTCCGAAGATAACTATTAATAATCAATTAATAACCGATAAAAAGGTAATTGCCAATTCAGTGTTTCCCCTTGGTAAAATGATGGGCGAGGTGGTAGGAGTGGGGTACGCGAGCGCCGCAGGCGCGAAGCGTTGCTAGGGGGTCCGGCTAGGGGGGTCCGGCATGCTCCCCCGGAGATTTTTTAAAACTAGCTTTAAAATGGTGCATTCTGAGGTACGTTTTAACCTTTACTATTGAATGTAGAGGGAAGATATAAAACAACAAGACACAACTTGTGTAGTAATGTAGTAATCATGATTGATAAAAGTCAGTAATCATGACTGTTTCATCGTGTTGAGGTGTGGTTTCCACTTGACCACTGGCACTTGGTTATGGTTATGTTTTTCTTGCACTAACCCCAGGCCTTGTTACCTCGCTGACAGATTTAGTAAAAAAGTAAAAGGTAAGTTCTTATATAGCGCTGGACTGCTGAAAGCGCTTTACACTTTACTCCCTGGCAGACCTGTTCAGTCGAACACCATCTCGACTTCTCTGGGAAGCATCCAGTGGTATCATCTGACTTTTCATCATCACCTTTAAATAACTTTAATATCATAATAATATGGTAAATTGGTGGTTTATGTTCAAAAGATATTTTATTTGTTGCTAGAATGCTATACAATTAATTAAACAGTGATTTCTGGAATGCCACAAAAGTATGTTTCTATTATATTAATCGCAAGAACGTTTCTCAAACTGTGTCCTTTTTATAAAACAGTATAAGTTGTTTAGTATATCCAATTACTGTGCAAACATATCATTGTCTAACCCAAGTTACTGATAACCCGTTAGTAAGCACGGTTTTGGGTAGTAGGCATTTTTATGAGATGTGAACTTCGGTGGTTGATATTCGTAAGTATTTCACTCAAATCAACTTTCCCAAAAGTTAGTTTGCACAACTTTGTCTGAATATGTATCATATATTTAGCACAAAGATATCTTACGAATCACATTCCTTATTTTGCTAAAACAAAACCGCATAGAACATATTATTAGTTGAATAGACTTGTGGCTGTGCTGTGGGCATTTGCGTCGAATCCGGACCCACTTTGATTTCGCCGTTATAACTTGAGTTTTGCTTAACTTTGATACATCAGTGAGATACACTATAGTTCCGTCATACAGCATTATCCTAGGCATATTTACCTTTAACTATATTGCGTCTTACGTCCATTTGAGGCGTAAATAGCGCCACGGTTTGTATCAACATACGCTGTTGTATACTGTATCTCTCATTTTAAGCGCGCTGTGCGGTAACGCACGGCCACAAGCTCAGCGGCACAGAGTAGCGCAAACCGGGTCGCTATTTGAGCTTCAACAGGGTCCGGATTCGATACAAGTGCCGATTAGTGAATAGGATGCACGGTTTTTATTTGGGCTTCAAAAGAGTCCGGATTCGACACAAGTGCCGACAAGTGACGTAGTGCCATCCGCCTGCAAGGTTTTCACTCCCACCACCGTCATAAACCAAAACGCAAGTTACCGTTTGGGCGCCATTTTACATGAATGTCTAGATTTCTAGTATGTCGAAATTCCGCAAGGTGTCACCATTGGAGACACCAGGGATCCCGCATAAATATTCCGTGATTGGACAACTGACATCTTTCATGTTGTCCAATGGAGTTAAATCCTAACTGCTCTGAGCGACTTTAAGACGACTAAACGACATTGCTACAAATCTGTGATTTTGCAGGAACATAAGTGAATTTGTGATGTCATTTCGCGCCGCTCGCTGACGCTGAATATATCGCGAAAGAACGAAAAAGAATGGGCGTATGACATAGCTACGAGGCGGCAAATTCGGCATATTTTGGGCGAGGCGGCATAGAAAAACGGCGAGGCGGCCCGCCTCGCTTGTTACATACCAGGGGAAACACTGCAATTACTTCAATAACTATTATGTTAAGGTTGGACCATCGTTGGCTGAAAAGATTACCAAAGATGATATTGACCCGTCAATATATATTAAGCATCGAAACTTCCATACAATATTTATCTCCCCAGTTGAACTGAATGAAGTAGAAACTATAATCAAAGATCTAAAAATACCAAGCCCTGGTTGGGACTTAATATCTCCACATATTGTTACATTAACATATCATACTTTCTTACTTCCTTAAACACATGTTATTAACTTGTCGTTAACTAAAGGTATTTTTCCAGATGACCTGAAAAGAGCAAAAGTTATCCCGATATACAAAGGAGGTGACAAGACACTCGTAAACAATTACCGTCCAATATCGATTTTGCCAGTTTTTTCTAAAGTTCTAGAAAAAATAATATACAACAGATTAACATCTTTCATAAACAAACATAACATCTTATATGATTACCAGTTTGGATTTAGGAAGAAGCATTCCGCAAACATGGCTCTTGTGCAACTAGTAGACAAAATTTCCACAGCCATAAATAATGGTGACTACTTACTAGGAGTTTTTCTGGACTTCAGTAAAGCTTTCGATACAATTGACCATAAAATATTACTTAATAAACTAGAACATTACGGCATTAGAGGAAGAGCACTTGCCTGGCTGGAAAGTTATTTGTCTAATAGAATGCAGTATGTTTTATTTGATGGAATAAAATTGAACATTCAGTCTATATGCTGTGGTGTCCCACAGGGATCAATAATAGGCCCACAGTTATTCTTAATCTATATTAACGAAATTGTTAATGTATCAGATATCCTATTTCCTATTATATTTGCTGATGATACAAATGTTTTTTGTCAATGGTAACAGTCTTAGCGAGCTAGAAACTGTGATGAATCATGAACCGCAAAAATTAGTTATTTGGTTAAAGAGTAATAAACTATCTTTAAATATCAGTAAAACACATTTTATTGTCTTCAAATCAGTAAATAAAAAGGTATCCAATCCAATTGCCATCCTTATTGATGGACTACAAATTACTCAAGTAGAAAACACAAAATTCTTAGGAATTTTAATTGATGCTAATTTGTCCTGGACTTTTCATATACAGTATATAAAATCTAAAATAGCCAAAACCGTTGGAATTATAAGTAAAGCTAGAAAAACCCTGACTAGATAATCCCTTGTAACGTTATACTATACATTTTTATATCCATATCTAACGTATTGTGGGGAGGAGCATATCATACACATCTTAGTTCTTTATTCAAATTGCAAAAGTATGCAATTCAGTTAATTATGTCAGCTCCATACAGAGCGCACACAGACCAACTCTTCAAGAAGCTGTCCATTTTACCAATAAGAACATTCTACGAATACACGGTTGTGCTGTTTATGTACAAAATCGTTACGAATATGTTTCCGTCAGTTATGACAAGGATGTTCATTAGAAATAACGAACTACACGAACATAGGACACGCAACGCAGAATTACTACATATGCCGATTTCAAAAAGTAATGTATTATATAAAACCATTATATATCGAGGTGTTAAATTATGGAACTATATGGCGACAACAGTGGATTGTAATTGTAATTATGCATTAGCAACGTTTAAACGTCAACTTAAGAATTTGTTGCTAGTATATAATATTAATGACATATATAAATAGCATTCTTTGTTGCAATTTTACATGAAGTATTCATGAAAATAGTACTGTTGTGATTCATGTTTATGTTTTTCTTCTTTCTTCAATCACACAAATTGTTATCTTGCACCATGGAATTTACCTATGTATCACATGTATTGTGAGGGCTAATCAGCCACTCATGGCTTTATACCCTCATTACTGGATTCATGGCAATCTATGTATGTAATTGATTGGAATGTATCACAGTTTCTGTAATAAACCATTATTATTATTTAAAAAAATCACTTTTTAATAGGGGGTATCCCTTTTTAATATGGGTTTAGGCCAACTTCAAATGTAAAATGTAAACAAATATATTATAAAGTAGGCCCCGTACGTAGGTTTTTGTACACATAGTAACTATTCTGATACTAACTTATACCTAATTATTTTATATTTTTAGTTCCTGTTAAAGAGTTCGAGGATGACTTGGAGGAATTGCTTGACGTGGAAGATATATCTATTGAAGGTAGTTTTGGTAAAGTCACTGATTGAATAACCGACCGACCGACCGACCGACCGACCGACCGACCGACCGACCGACCGACCGACCGACCGACCGACCGACCGACCGACCGACATACAGGTTGATTGATGATTGATAGAATTGTTTATATATTTTCCCCATGCTCTTTTTGTTAGTTTCTCTTCGCTCATTCTTTGCACATGTCCTGCCCATCTCATTGTGTTTCCGACTGCTTTCGTTAGGTTTCTTTCATGCCAGTCTCTTCTCTCAATTCCTTCATATTCCTTCTATTTTTTCAGGTTACTATGCGCATTTTATACGTGCATCGTAAAAAATACAAAGGTACAAAGTGACAGGGCGTTGAGATTACCATGTCATATGTTGTAGAAGGGATGGAGTACGTGGCGACGGAGGAGAAGACCCGTCGAACCGGACTCATCCGCCGCCTGCTCGAAGCCATACGACGCCTGTTGACACACGGCGGTAAGAACTGACGGGCCCGGACGACGTAGACGGAAGGACGAATGTACATATATTTGCAAATAAACTTTGCTTCACAAAGAACACTGTGTTTAGTGTGTTATTATTATTATATTATTATTGGATCGGTATATGCATGGGCGTCGGAGCCAGTGGGGGGACCTTGGGAGTTGAATCCCTCAATATTTTACAGGGACTAGAAATATGTTTACCCCCAATATTGTGGAATGAGGGTGCATTTGAAGGTTTGTGGTGAGTCTCAAGGCGGGTGCAGTTGGAGTTTTTTGTTTGTACGCACGCATGCACGCACACATGCATGCACGCACACAGGCACGAACGCACACAAGTACGTACATTCGCATACACACGTGTCCACGTGTAGACCTAACAACTTTTAATAGGTGTAGTTACTGATATGATAAGGGGTCGCACAGCAGCACGCACGCACGCACACACACACGCACACACATGCACACACACACGCACACACGCACACACACACACACACACACACACACACACACACATGATAATTCAACATACCAAACCAGTGCAGTATTCTTTATAAAGCATAGTTTATTACAAGTATACATCTGCCAGTTCCCTGTCATCTCAGCTCCTGTCGTTGCGCCTCAACAGTCGCCGTATGGCGTCGAGCAGGCGACGGATGGGGCCGACTCGACGGGTCTTCTCCTCGATTTCTTCTGCAACACAAACAATCTAAGCGCAAGTCACCGTGACTTCATTATGTGAAGAACCTTACAAACACGAAACAGATGGTCAACTTTGAAAACGACAGTCTGTCAACACCGACTTTAGCAACACAATCAATCGATTATGTTCGGAAACCTCAATTCTCATTTACCTTCAATGCAGTTATCTTCCACGCCAAACATGTGCTCCAAAGAGGCGACCGGTACTAAAACAGATAGACGAGTTTGCATTGGAACTGTTTTGTTTCCACAAGTAATTTATATAACGCGAAGAATTTGGTGCGTATTCAGGACAGACTCGGAGGGTGTGTACGTGGAATTTTGTACAGCTAGTGACGGATACTGAACAAATACAGTAGTGCATATTTTATATCTGGAATACAAAACGTTGTTAATCATATGAAAAAGTCGTTTCAACGGAGTTAGTAGTATAATGGGACCATATTCCCTGTCCGATTCAAACACTAATACTGCCGGACTTTACCATTTGGTGAACTACTGCACTACTTGTGACGTTATCCTCTGTCTCTAGTGAAATTGTTACTACAGTTGTCAACATGCTCAAACATTTACTAAAATACATTGGCAAATTCTTATGTTGGATAGTTGACCCGATACATATGTTAAAATGTTGCACTGACCTAATTTTGGCATGCCGTAGTAGACCTCCCGGTTGGCCTCGAAACAACGGTTCTGAGCAAGCTGTACGACCGTGTCTGTGGCGACGATCTGGCCGTCGTTCAGCCGGACACAGTACGTGAACTTAAGCTCAACACCGACCGGAATCTGCGGACAACGCGGGAAGAGATGGTCTTAAATAACATTGTTTTTTCGCCAGGTAAACATTTAGAAATATAAAAGAGCATTTGTACATTGTTTACTGGCGGATCCATGTTAGGCCTAACGACAAACGACAGACCACTTCCAATATACATCAAATTAAAATGATATGACATGCATGCTAAGAAGTTACCGTCAGCACTGCCTGGTACTGATTTCAACAGTGTGTGTCACAGTGTGTGTGTATGTGCGTGCGTGCGTGTGTGAGTGAGTGCGATTGCGTGTGCGTTGAGTGTGCGTGTGTGTGTGCGTGAGCGGGTACGTGAGCGTGCGCGTGCGGGTGTGTGTGCGCGCGTGTGGTGTGTGTGTTTCACTCGACAGGTGGCGCCACCTTCCGATGTATTTCCCCCACTAAACGTGGTCACGACCAATCCACCACTCACCCATAACATAATGCTACGCATTTTTATAAGACCATTCTTAAACGGCGACCCAACGAGAACACACCTCCATCCTAGCGTACAATCCAGGAATAAGTTCCCCCTGGCTGAGTTCAATGAACTGCGGCAGACCTACAGTCTGACACCACATGTAGAGAGCCGCCTGGTTAGTTCCCAGATAGCGTAGGATGGGTGGCACGCGGGGACAGACGATCAGCAGTGACCGCGTGCCTGGACAACAAAACCAACGTTAGCCCAGATGTACAGTAGCTCCTAAACACCTACCTCGTAATTAGAACGCTACGGGAATGCGAGTCCTACATCAGTGATATCATAGATTTGGGATAAACTGTAGGCCTACATTTTACTACTTTACAGCTAGAGGTCGGAACCGGGGGGCTTGGGGGCTGATTGTTAGTGCAGGTTTAAGTGGAGAGGGGTTTAGACACCAATATTCAGGGAAGGGGTGACATGTTGTAGTGTAATTGTTTTGGTCGGGGGGGGGCTGGAGAAAGGCTTAGCCCCCATTATTTAGGGAAGGTGGTGCGTGTTTTGATTGAAATTGAGGTTTTTGAAGAGCGAGAAAGTATTTTGGGAGGTTAAGGTGTGCAAAAATTGTTGAACAGAACCCCTGCACACCCAACTCCCTCACCGTCTACCGATGCGATGTACAGTCCGATGTAAAGACTTTTGCTCAACTACACCCCCACCAATATTAATTTCGTTCCGACGCCTATGTTTAACATGATATAATCTAGACAGTGCAAGTGAAGCAGAGCAAGTCATGTCCTTTTTATGTCTAGCGGGTCATCTTAAACCTGCACTAACAAACGTTATATGGAGACCAATTTAACTAAGTTAACAACCCTGAAATTATGTTACTTTTAAAGGAGACATCGCAAATTGAGCGAAGTGTATTTACCCATTTTGAGCAAGTGATTGTAATAATACCAGTTTATTTTTGTGCAAACAGGGCTCGATCTCAAACGAAATTTACCAGCCATGTAGTCCTACAGGCGTGAGACGACTGACACGTTAAATTTGCATCAGCTATGAATGTTTTACCAGCGTTGTCGTCTACAATTGCATTATAATATTTGTACACATATTGCCAACTAGTTATATAGCCGACAAGTTTCATCGTTTTTTAACGTTTCTTAAACCAAGCCTTGTCACTTCGTTACTTCTTTCTTGGTATTACAGGTATCATTATTAAGTTTAGCTTCAACCATATTATTATTGTTCTTATATTATTTGTACTATTGTTGGTCTGCAGATACATATTGACAGAAGTAAATTACCTTTAGAAAGGGAATTTACGTCGATTCCGTCACCAGAACAGTTGAGCCGGTTGTAAAACTCGGGTATCCGGAATTCGTATGGTATACCAGTCTCTGCAAGCATCGGTGTGGTGATGTAGGAGTAATACATTTATTTTGTCTTGTCTTGTTCCCTCTTTGCGTCTTTGCGATTCACTTAGGGCAAGGAGCATTTGACACATGTGTCACGCGCATTTCATTTTGTTTTTCGCGGGGAGACGTCAGGGCTTGTTATATGTTAGCAAGGGACTATACGGACACTGACTAATTTTACGAACAGGTAGGCAGGGCCCTACGTATGCGTACGTTCATCCAGATTATACTATTTTGCGTTAAATTTAGACTGATACTGATACACTTATGAAAAAACATGAGGTTTTAAGCCTTACCCCATTTGCTGATCATTGGTCCTTCTAAAAATAAAAACGAACGCGCGCACATGGTACTTTTGTTTTTCGTTTGGCACTATTTGAGAAGTGGAAATAATTTAGAAATGTTTTTAATATTAAGGACATAGTCTTATAACATACAATTTAATGCTAGTAAATACTTAGGAAAATACAAAAATTAACACATAATTACATAACATATTGTATAGTATTATGTGTTACCACCTTGACAATTATGGATAGTGCAATTGGATTTATAGTTCATAATTAAGTAGTTTTTAATAAAGGTGATAAAACCAGGTAAACTATGTGTGTACATGTTATCAATGATAATGCTTCGAGTAGTATTAACTGTTTTTATTGTGTTGTGTTTGTGATTAATTTTTTTGCATATATTCATAATTGCATCTGGGAATAAATAGGTTATTTATTCTTCGTGTGTAGTGTGGATGCCTACATAATGATGAATTTCAAAATTGTATATTAAGTAAGGGATATGACAGAAATATTCCAGTAAAACGTCATACATTGATGAATGTTGCATGTCCACACAATGTTGTATATATAATATAATAATAATATATGCATATTTATATAGCGCCCTTTTCAGCCTAAACTGCTCAAAGGCGCTTTACAAATTCATTGAAGCAATACATACAAATACACATACAGAACTATCTATGAACAATACAGGTGTTTTATATAAAATGTCATAAATAATTAAAACTGTACTAAAAAGCTTTGCAAAACAAGTAAGTCTTTAACTATCTTTTGAATACATCCGTCGATGGCGCCTGGCGAATGTTCCACAGTGTGGGTGCAGCCACAGAGAAGGCCCTGTCCCCCAGTTGCGTCTTTAACATGGGCACAGCCAGCAGCAACCTGCTCTCAGACCGAAGTGATTTTCTCGGATTGTGTTGCACCAGTATGTCTTTGATGTAGGATGGGCCTTCGTCGTGGATAGCTTTGTAGATCAGTGTGAGCAATTTGAACTGCACACGATACCTCACAGGCAGCCAATGTAGTGCGCGAAGGACTGGCGTGGTGTGAGATCGTCTATGGACACGGGAAACAATGCGCGCGGCTGTGTTCTGCACTCGTTGTAACTTGGCCAGCTGCCATGCGAGGAGGCCATGCAGTAATCCATTTAAGTAGTCCATTTTTGACGTGACGAGGGCGTGGGTGGCTATCTGGGCCGTACTCACATCCAGATATTTTCTGATCTTCCCGATGCTCCGTAGATGGTAGTAAGTTGACCGACACACCATGTTTACATGTACCTGCAATCCATAGTTTAAGTCAATAATTGCACCAATATTCCTCGCTTTCAATGTTGCTGGGATAATGCTCTCCCCAATGGAGATATCTGCCACGGCTGCTTTTGCGAGCTGCCCGTTAGTTCCAACCACAACAAACTCCGTTTTGTTGTCATTCAGTTTTAGGAAGTTACAAGCCATCCATATCTTGACCTCGGTGATGCACCTCTCCATAGCGTCAAGCGCTCACTGGGAAGATGCACCTCTCCATAGCGTCAAGCGCTCACTGGGAAGATGCACCTCTCCATAGCGTCAAGCGCTCACTGGGAAGATGCACCTCTCCATAGCGTCAAGCGCTCACTGGGAAGATGCACCTCTCCATAGCGTCAAGCGCTCACTGGGAAGATGTGGGGTTAAAGGTGAGCAGTAGTTGGCTGTAATCTGCGTACAGGTGAAACTCAAAGTTGTGTCGACGCATGATATCCCCCAGCGGTAGGGTGTAGACAAAACAGTACAGGCCCCAGCACAGAGCCCTGGGGTACCCCAAAGTCCAGACGCTGACAGTTGGATGATGCCCCCTGGATGAGAACTGACTGCTTTCTGTAGGCTAGGTACGACCTGAACCAAGAGAGGGCTGCCCCACATATGCCCAGTCTAGTACGCAATCTGGAGAGGAGCACTGAATGGTCCACTGTATCGAACGCTGCGGACATGTCGAGTAGCACTAGGAGAGCACTTTTCTTGTTGTCCATGGCGCGGAGCACATCGTCACTGATCCGGAGGAGCGCGGTTTCAGTACTGTGTAGGCTGACTGGAGAACCTCGTGCAATCCGTGTTCAGACACGTGGGTGTTGAGTCGACATGCCAATGTACGTTCTATCAGCTTGGAGATAAATGATAGATTCGGCACTGGTCGGAAGTTCTTCAGTAGCTCGGGATCAAGATTGTTATTTTTCAGCACAGGAGTCACCAAGGCCTCCTTCAAAGAGTCAGACGGTTTACAATTTGAATCAGCACCTGCAGCAATTCATCGAGATTGTCTTTCAAAAGCCACGTCGGAAGTGGATCTAAACTGCATGATTTTTAAGGAGATTGTACGACTAATTTCCTGTTCTCAGTTTCTGGGGCAGGGGTGAATTCTGACAAACTGCAGGTGATATTCTCATCAGGTAAAACCAGTTCATGTAAATCTAGCTGGTAATCTCGCACCTGTGACAAGTCATTGCGTATCTTAGTGATCTTGTGTGTGAAGAAGTCTGCAAATCTGTCCGCCATCTCGACAGGAGTGTCACGACTGGGGAGGATGCTTGGAGTGTTGCGATGCATCAGCCGATCAATGACCTTGAAGACACATTTGGGATCAGAATGCGCGTCAATCAAGCGTTCAGTGAAGTACTGTTTCTGGGCGTTGTCTATCAGCCTGGCCAATTCACGCCGTTTATCCCTGTATATCTGCAGATGCACCACAAGTCCGGTTTCCTGATACTTTCTCTCTGCTTTCCTGCAAACCCTCTTGGCCTCCAGGATATCTGCATTATACCAAGCTGTACTTGTACTGCTCAACAACTTCACCTAGCGGTAGGTCAGATACAGATGTCAAATGTAGCATTGACTTTTGTATGTCTTTCTTGAATGTGCAGGTGTCAATATGTCTGTATTTCCTGTGTGTGATAACCTTCTTCTTCAGCTTAGGTTTATTCCCTGATAGGCAGAAGTGAACGGAAAAATGATCACATATATCAGACAGGGCACTGTCTTCCACGAAGACGTCAATCACCCTGTCCTCAGATGACCTGGTAATAATTAGGTAGTGTGTGGCCACGTCGGTGTGTGACTGGTGTCACATGCTGAGTTAAATTATAGGAATTTATAAGATCCAAGAAATTTGAAGCATCTTTATTGGTAGGATTGTCGACATGAAAGTTGAAATCGCAAAGACGCGCCCGGGAGCGACACATCACGTGACGTGACATCCGTGACGCGACGCATAGGTAGACACGTGAGTCGTGATCGAACGATATTATGGACGATATTATTTGGTGATTTAGTTGTATTCGAGCGACCCGCTTCCGTGTTAGTAGTGTAAACGTTAATCTATTGTATTCACATGCAGGCACCATTTGTGATTATATTCAATATACAGCTTCTGCTATTAAACACGTTGTTGACTGGCAGTTGTGGCTTAGTTCAATTGTGATTACACGACCGTTGCGCGACAGCGTCATAAATAGGTCAGCTTTATAGTTGCATGAAGTTTCCATTATGAGTAAATAATTATTATCATGTGTGCGTTTATAAAAACATATTTACAAGTACGTTTGTGCTCTTGTGTTCGATGGGCTAAGTTGGCATAAAGCTAACGATATTGACACATATTTATTGTAGCGTACAACACATATCATTAATCAGGTTGTTGCACCCACTGTAAAGCACACATCGAACAATATCAGATTCGTTAAATTGCAACAGTTTAGTTATAAACTGGTGTTTCGGAGCGAAGCTTAAAGCCAACAGTTTAATAAATTTGGGTTTTTAAAACAGTCGACAAAACTTACGCTCACATTTTCAAGATAACACCACAAAGAAGCGGAATCATACTGACAAATTAATGAAAAGGGGCTGCTTGTGGGAAAGCCTGGATAGCACGCATTTGTAGCCATCAACATTATTGTAGTATCACGAAACACGGATTTATATTTAAAAATATTGCAAGGCTTCGAAATTAATTTTGTAATATCATACTTTCTGGTAACACTTGGAAGCTGTCGGGGTTGCAGACATCTACGGCGTCTTTCTCCTGCAAACGGCGCGCCGCATCCTTCTTCGACATCGCGTAAGCGTGTGCTAGTTTAGGTTCTACAAAGAACATTAAAAGGAAATAAAATCGTTTTGTTAGGCCTGTGGACGTAAAAGAATTAATACACTCTTCGCAACTACAATTGAATACCATGCCATTACTAGAATAAACATTGTTGAACACTCGGAAACTGTATTCCGCGCACAGTCGGGTCTATACAGGTGGCCTGGGGGCACGTGCCCCACAGACCATTGGAATCTGGCCGCCCCCCGTCTTCCGATGTCATCAGTCGAAAGCTGAAGTTTCGGCGGCGTGGCGGGGCGAAAAATGTTGTGCACCATTTGGTTCGGCCGACAAGTTACTGGATGTTTTTGTGTCCCCTAGACTACCCTCTATGGACCCGTCCGTCCATGCGGCCCCCGCTTTCTGGTAGATATTTGTGTTCCTCACTACTCCAGTTGGGGGCACCACTGTTTGTAGGGGACAAAGTACAGGCGTCGGGCGCCTAACACGGCGAAGCCATGTTTTTAAATTTATTTTTGCGCTCGTATCAAATTTAAATCAAAGTGTTGTCAAGTTATGGTGCAGTTGGATGCATCAATCGTTGGTTTATATCGGGATATAAAGCGCATTATTGAAGTCTAATATAGTCTGTATTTATTGTTCAATGTCGACCAGGGAAAAGTACAGAGATAGAGGGGGTAGTGAAGAAAGGGATGGAGGGGGTAGTGAAGAAAGGGTGGAGGGAGTAGAGATGAAAGGGATGGAGGGGGTAGTGAAGAAAGGGATGGAGGGGGGGAACAGGAGGAAGCGAGGCGAAATTATAGAGGAGAGAGGGAGAGGAGGGACGAAGAAAGAGAAAGAGAGGGATTACGAGCAAGAGAAGAACACACTGAGAAAATGTATATATATATATATATATATATATACTTGGAACTATTCTGTCAGATCGTCCAACTAATGGCAATAAAATATCAAAATGATTTTACAAAAATACACACAACAAAATGAAGTAGCCGATGTAATCATATATGCGACCTGGAATAGGTGAAGAGAAGACTATGCAAAGCACAAAGAGGAAATAAAACTACAAAAAGTAATTAGGTAGTCCAAAAGAAGCTTTGCCTTTGAACAAGACTTGGCATACAATAAATAAAATATAATACCAGCAACAATGACGAAATAATTAATTCGTTATTTGTTCAATATACGAACCAAACACGGGGGCCTTGTACAACTGTTTCCTCAAGAGAAGTTTCCGGACTTTTTCTTGGAATTCCTTCTTGCTGAAGTCGGTGTCATAAAGCGGCTCGTTGAATGCAGCGGTAGGCAGGCGGTGTCTTGAGACAGGTTTCAGGGGAATGGATTCTTTGCTATGAGTTTCCACGGACGTTCGGCTGGGGATCACATCCGACTCGGAGCGCCCTCGTCTGGCATAAACTCGCATTTGACTGCTCATATTCCTGTTACAAACATAAACTGATACGACTCATTGGGTTTATGTTCCGCATCTATCGTCCTAAAAGTTGTAACTACCTTGGGATATGCGAATTAATTCTTTTAAACATGTCCAATACGTGAATTTACCTTGTAGAGGTTTTCGTAGATGTGACAAAGAAACTTCATCTGTACATGTGATATATGATGTCATCGTACATGTGAGATAGTTCGTAATTCCCCTCGTCTCAATTAATTGGTTTCCTGGCCTTTCTGATCCATATGGCTTCTTTTACTTGCCGCGTTCTTCTGTAGGGACACTGATCCATATGGCTTCTTTTACTTGCCGCGTTCTTCTGTAGGGACACTGATTTTCCGTGATGCGTGGAAAACGGACGGAATTGGCGTTTTGAAACGGAATTGACATTTTAGAAAGGAAATTCCGCGATCTTGGAAAACGGATGGAATTTCGAAACGGGATTTGTGTTTTCGAACGGAAACTCCATAAATGCTGAAAGATTAGAATCACCAATACCGTAAACGATACTGACTTTTTTAGCGATATTTTGAAACAAACGTGCTTACTATGCAACGGTATTCGTTTATTTTGGTGGATTTATGACGCAAGATTTTAAAACGCGCAAGGCAAATCGCTATGAAGTGTTATGGCGCCCGTGCTACCTCGCATCAACCGACGTAAACAGGGACGCGGGCGGAAGGCGCTAACATAAACCGTTTGAGCGTTTCGCGATCGTTGTCTGGCTGTCCGCTAAGCGCATTGAAGATATGTTGCTAATTATTTATGTATTATGTAATAATAATAATAATAATAAACTTTATTTATTTATGTGTATGTATTATATTTGTTACATGTGTGTGTGTGTGTGTGTGTGTGTGTGTGTGTGTGTGTGTGTGTGTGTGTGTGTGTGTGTGTGTGTGTGTGTGTGTGTGTGTGTGTGTGTGTGTGTGTGTGTGTGTCTGTGTGTGTGTATATATATGTATATATATATGTATATATATATATAAATGTACATATTCCGGTTTCGAACACAAAACTCGAAGGAATAACAACAGCCTAAGTTACGCTGGCTCAACGTGATATAGTCCGCGTTTCGTAGTTCTAACAACTTCCGTTGGATGGCGTCAAACAGAGCGCTAGCTAAAATGGTTGAACAAAATTATCAGTAAAACAGCATCAGTGATTTTCAACATTCATAACTGTTAATATAATTGCTTGTGTAAATTACATTTGTTATCTTATATGTTACGCTGCTGCATTAGGAACAACCAATCATTTATGTTATTGTGTGACAGGGATTGTTTTATTATCTTTATTAAATTGATTATGTAAGGTTGGTACTGTGTTGCAAATATTGTACAAATAAATGTTGTTCGAAAATTTAACCACACAATAAAACAGTATTACATAGATGCATAGATAATAACATTGTGATATTTAAAATATTTGACAGAATGAATTATTTTTCAAAGTTAACTTTGAAATAAAATATTACTTTATAGAAATGGGCTTCTTTTTCACTTTTAAACAGAAAATGCGTCATTTTACACGGATTTTTTTCTGAAACGAAAAGTACATTGTTTGAAACGGAATTAGTTTTTTTTCTTAAACCTGAATTTTGAAACGGAATTGAAACGGAATTTGCCTTTTTTGAAACGGAAAATTAGTTACCCTACTTCTGTTTACTTCCTTGTCCACTATTTTCGCTCCCTCCCAGCCTATGATATGACTCTGTGTTGTTGCGTGGTCTGTGAGGGCGGATTTGTTGATGGTCGACATTGATCTTTTCCTCGCTCCACGTGTATTTCTCCTTCCTTGTGTTGTCAACATCCTTTCTACGTTCCTCAAGTCTCGTTTTGAACAATCTTCCAGCCTCCCCGATATATTCAGCACCACAGTTCTTGCATGGTATTTTAGTCCAGCACATTTTTTACCAAACCCGAACATTTTGGTTAAACAGCCAATTTTTTTTAAGATGACCAGTAGTGTTTCCCGAACTTCCAGAAAAAAACAACCAAAATAAAGCCTGGGGAACCTTGATTTTTTCCATGAACAATATACGTAACTTGCCAGTCGCTTCTTGTAACATTTTCTTTTTATTGGATTTCCATACATAGAAGCAAATGAGTTTTGGTGCACTGACTTCCACTGGCCAGAGTATCCTCTTGTGTTGATTTGTATTTTATGTATCTATTAACTTTCTATTATAAGAAATCAAGTGTTTGCCACAAGATTAGATCTTGCCATTGTGTATCGAAAGCCAATGTTTTAAAATCCAAACACGAGCGATAATACCACATATATATTAACTGGACCAAAATTCGTAGTATTCAATAGAACAACCTGTTTTGGTAAACCCCCTCAAGACATTTTGCGCAATGGATCTATATTATAAATAAATAACAGCTATTGTATTAATTACTTGCTTGCAGATTGTTAGAAAAGTTATAATAAATTTCTGTAATGGTTGTTACGGATTCTTATGCATTTATGCTTGAGCGATTTGAAAATGTGTGGTATGGAAAGCCAAACATGACGTTGTTCATAATTTTATAGCCAAGGCGTAACGGTAGATCTTGGCTGATTTATTGGTGAAAAACTCATAGTTAGTAATTAAGATAGCATTGTAAATCCGAAATCTCTGAGTAATTATATAAAGTAAAGTTAGCAACTGTTGTTGAACATATTATCCATATTTATAGTACACATAGTCATATTATGAAGATTGCCTAGAAAATAGTCACACATCTTTTTTCAGGAACGGGTCGCTGATATGGAGCAATGTGTCATTTGTCAAAAAGGTGGTGGTGGCTTAATGGCTAAACTTGGACAGAAAGGGATATATTCAATGGTGGCGGTGTCAAAACTACGAGGTGATGGGTTGGCTGAAGAATTCAATAATGCAGGTGATCATTATGTCCATGAAAAATATAGAAAGACTTACACTGCCTAAACAGTGTAACTAAATCATTTCAGGCAGCAAACCAGTTTGTTGCATCATAATGTATGCCAATTCGTATGACCTCGAGAGGTTACGATTATCAAACTCACTGTTTGATGTGTGCTATGGATTTCAATGCCGAAGATGTCTATCGTCATCCCAAAAGAGGTAGTCGGATATGCAATATCGTAGATATCCTCCAGAAAATCACAGATCAGAAGTACGGAGACATCGTTCTCAGGAAGTCAGACCAAGTGAAAACCTTCGCAGTTATGAGGAAAACTGTCAAACTGAAAGATGGAAAAGAAGTGCGCATGTCGTCGATGGAGCTGTACCAGAGACTATTGGCCAGGGCATATACTTCTGGACCACCACATCGCAGAGTTTTCTCACATGAGCTAGCAGCCACAGTTGTGGAGGGATGTGCCGTTCTGCATCAGATACCCTGGCCAAAGACAGGTATCTTTCATGTGTTCATATAATGTGATGTATATTCTACACTTGGCAGCACACGATAGGGCCTGGTTCGTAGTGTTCGACAGCTATGAAGTGCTCACGACCAAGGAACCCGAACAAAAGCAACGTAAATTGGGCAACATCATTTCCGCTGATGTGTTGGTTGGACGTAACACTCCAGTGCCTTCAGACAAACGTAGTTTTCTTTCAAACAAGCACAACAAACAGCAACTCATTAATCTCCTCTCTACTTACCTGCTGAAAGAAGGTATCGAGGTGAGTCACGCTGGCGAGGAAGGAGATGTGGATACTACAATTGCGAAGTGTACCCTAGACGTTGCAGAATCCTACAAGAACGTAAGTGTCCGTTGTGATGATACAGATCTGCTTGTAATCCTGCTTTAACATGCGCCTGAGAAGTCCACTATTTACATACAAACCAAACAAAGACTAATCAGTATCAGCACTGGTCAACATGCTCTCGGAAAGGAGTGCTTGCCATTTGTAAGTGCTTGCTATTTGCAAAGGCTATGTCTGGCTGCTGCATAACGTCAGCTATCTGCGGTATTGGCAAAGTCAAACACATGAAAGTTCTAGGATCTTTAACAGAGCTGAGAACATCCGTTGCCATATTCGGCAGTAACACGGCATCGAGCGCCGACATTGCAACAGCTGGGGAGCGGTATTTGGTTTCGCTCTACACCAAAAGCAACTCAAATGTAAATCTCGACGATCTACGATACATGCACATAATTTCATCAAAATATGTCGCCATTGAAAGAATGCCACCGACAAGTCGGGCATGCTACTTCCAATCACTCAGAGGGCACCTACATGTTTTTACTTCGAATAATCTGAAGACGGTATTGGACAAAAAATATGGCTTCCATTGTGACGCACACTCAGTAGTGCCCGTCATCATAGACAAAGAACCAGCACCCGAACATCTTCTATAAGAGATCCGTTGCTCTTGCAAGTGCCAAGATAACTTGTGTGTGTCTTGCAACTGCTCAAAGATGCATCTTGCCTGTAGTGTCCACTGGAAATGTCAAGGACAGTGCGCAAACGGCCCAACTCTTGTACAGCTACCCGACAGTGACGATGATGACAATGCTGATGATGATGTTTAACAAATGATGTATTAGAAAATTACAGGTAGGACATTTATGATCTCTCTTAGTTATATTCAAGTTTGTATGCTACCATTCATTGTTTGGGGTATAAGTGACATTCATGTGATCTTAGTCAAGATGTTAATTAAATCCAAAAACAACATTGGGACGGAGTGCTATATAAGAAATATATTACTAATTAATTAATTGATTAATTAAACTCCATCATTAATGTGTGGCTTAGTAGACAAGTATACATATCATTACAAATGTAGTAACCAATAAATGAAACAATTAAAAATATGAATAATAAACGCATACAAAAAATGTTACTTTGAAATTGGACCGAAACACCCCCAAACAATAACTGGGGTAAAAACAAAATTCCCCAGGGTTGATTTTGGTTGTTTTTTTTGAAGTTCAGGAAACCCTATTGGTCGCCCTAAAACAAAATTGGCTTTTTAACCAAAATGTCCGGGTCATCGTCAATTTCTACTGGACTATTTGGTACACCAGTTCTTCTGGCTCCATTTTGTCCTTAGGGTGTATCAACAGGCGCCTGAGGGTGGTGTGGGGACGCAAGGCTGTTCTTACCCCATACTACTTCAGTACTCGATGTACCCTCTTTGAGACTTACTCCACATATGGGATGTCTACTTGGCTTCTGTAGGTCTTGCCCATTTTCTTTTTTCAGTCTGTTTCTTCTTGTTGCTATCTGTCACCTTTTTTAAGGTCCAGGATGGATCGCCACAAACTTTCAGGGCTCATTTTCCAATCAATCGAGACGAGGGGAATTACGAACTATCTCACATATACGATGACGTCATACGTCACATGTACTGAAGAAGTTGGCGTGTCACATTGACGAAAACTTCTATAAGGTAAATCCACGTATTGGATATGTTTAAAAGAATTAATTCGCATAGAAATGAACTATCCTGAAGAATGATCTGCAATACCTTGGGATATGTTTAGGAGGCTCCTAAGTTCCGTAGGGTATTCCTACATGTATAGGCCCCAGTGTTGACACCTTTAACGTGACACGCTGAATTTGGGATTACCTGAGTTTTCACTTTGATGCACCTCTATACATTTATTATCTCACGTTCCCAAGGATAATAGTGATATAAGTTTTCGTCTTCCTCTTCTTCTTACTACTACTGCTGCTGCTGCTGCTGCTACTACTATTGCTACCGCTGCTGCTGCTACTGCTGCTACTATTGCTACTTCTGATGCGACTATTGCTACTGCTGCTATTATTGCTACTGCTGCTGCTAATATTACTACTGCTGCTGCTAATACTATTGCTACTGCTGCTACTATTGCTATTGCTGCTGCTACTATTGCTACAGCTGCTGCTACTATTGCTACTACTGCTGCTGCTGCTACTATTGCTACTGCTGCTGCTGCTACTGCTGCTGCTACTATTGCTGCTGCTACTATTGCTACTGCTGCTGCTGCTGCTATTGTTACAGCTGCTGCTTCTACTATTGCTACTGTTGCTGCTGCTTCTACTATTGCTACTGCTGGTGCTGTTACTATTGCTACTGCTGCTGCTGCTACTATTGCTACTGCTGCTGCTACTATTGATGATGCTGCTGCTACTATTGATGCTGCTGCTGCTACTATTGCTGCTGCTGCTGCTGTACGAGTAATACCCTTTAATCGTCATACTGATATTATTACTATTATTAAAAGTACGAGAGTAGTTAGCCTTTGCCTCGCGGTAATTTTTGTTGAGCAGTTATTATAAGTATTCAATGAAATAGACGTCGGCACACTTTAGAGTGACCAGCTACACGTTTGTTATTATTAATATCATTCATAGACATAGTAGTGTTAACGACGTATGTCGTACCATTTTATACCAACACATAATTACAACCTAGGTAAGCTTAAACATATCACAAAACACTAAAGAAAAGTTATAAATTAATTTAATCAGGACACCGATGCTATATCACGACACAAATTTCCATCTACCAACTAAACGCTATCTTTTCTTCAGAGAAGTACGGGTAAACTCGAGTTCAGAGAACTTGTATCAATGTGACGTCACACAAAGCTCCTTCGCGACGGAACGAAAACGCGGCGAGAATATCGACGTTTCACGCACACACTACGTAACATTGTACGTGACGCGTCATTGACGTATCCTGCCAGTCTATGCTTCTTTCAACGAAGATGTATATTATTGATACAAATTTACACAACCACGCACTCATGTTTAAACGTTTCAAATTGGTGTAAACTAATGGCAAGATGGTTTTATTGTTTGCATAATATAATTATGCACCGTGATATTTGGTCATCTCCATCCATCCATCATCTCGACTCGTTTCCCAATACCAATCGCGCCAATTTACTCAGAATATGGTCACAAAGTGGATGCACTGAAAATTTGTCGTTGCACCCTTTGAGGATCGCCAGAAATCCTTCAGGGTCACCAAAAAAACATCCGAGGAAAAGAAATTAATATTGGGGGTTGCCGGAGCTTCAGCACCACTCCGCGGTCGGATCATGACATCGGAAGACGGAGGGTGGGGTGCTGTTGTCCGCCGGACAGTGGACTTCAGCTTCTCCAGCTTCTCACCACTCTCCGTCGCTGTCTCGGCTGAACTGAGGTGTATTGAGGGTGTTGACAATTTGTCCCCGTCGCGCCGCTTATTATTGGAGGGGCAGCACCACGTGTCTGCCCCCTTTTTTACTGTAGCCTAAAAAAAAACACCTTAATCCTGTCAGAAAACCTTGATTTGCGCCCGCCCTTGACGCTCGCCAAAAAAACATTCACACTCACGTTTACGGGGGGGGGGGGCACAACCATAGGTCTGCAACCCATGATTCAAAAATGCACCTCCTTCCCTAATTAGTGGGGCTAATCGTATATATATTCCCCCACCAAACAAATTCCACCCTCAAAATACATACCCTCTCCCTAAATACTGTGGGGACAAATATTATTTCCAGGCCGTCCACAACAAATAATTCGGCAGTAATCCCAGCTTGTTATTATTACAAAAGTAGCATGCACGAAAAAGCAGCCAAACAAACGAATCCACGCCTGAATGCTAGTTACTGCAGCCGTCACGTGTGAGTCATGTGACCGCCGTACAGCTGACTGGCCTGCCGCGAGTAGAATTAATTATGCCACGTACACGGGCGTAGGTCCTCGGTCTTGGCTATGCTGCGTTTTTGGTCGGCGTTTCGCATTTGTCGCCATGTCTACGCATGATGAGTATACCTTATATGCTGATCAGGAATACGGCGAAGAAAATGAGGAAATCTGGTACGAAAACGGTAAGTAAACGAGTAAGAACGGCTCTGTGTTCGACGGGAGGTCTGGGCGTGTGCCTCGCCGCTGATGCTGCGGCAGCGTCATTTCCCGGCTACTGTTGCACCCGTCTGGCTGGACTAGCTGTGCATAGAATGTCGATCTATACCGACAGTGGCTAGACTCTAGAGCTGTGTATCCAGTGGACTAGTCGCGTGTCTGTCATTGTGTGACTGCCAGTAACATTGCCAGCACATGGCATTAGTGATGTCGGAGTGTGTTTTCTAATGTTGTTGTTCACTAGGCACACCGTGTTCACATTTATTATGCTATTGATTACGTATTGCACAACCACATAATATGGCATCGGTACACTTTACCCAAATGAACCGTTATCAACTGGCTATTATAATTCCACAATGTCACACGCCATAGCATAGGCTACCCATGATGACATCATTGATGTTACTGCATGCTAAGCATAAGCAGGTATGGGAAGTGGGAGAATCAAGCCATTGTCATGATCATATACATATATGTGAACGTATTTTCACTGTCTCGATCTTTAAATACACATCTGGCTGTCTGTTTGGTTATCTCATTCTCTCCGACTGTCTGCCTTTCACTTCGTTCATTGATGATGGTAAGATAGTAAAGTTACGTTTGCATTTGTTAAGCACAGGGCACCTATATCATAATAATATTGTATTATGAATTATGAAGTTCTGGTTCTCTTGCAAATGTCCTTCGTAAGATTAGATTACTCCCGGTGTTTGAAAAGGAACTATTACCACTTCTCGATGGTGGCGGGTCGGTGGTTGTAAAGAAATCACGCTCCTGTTCAATGTGTCAAGGCAGAAAGACGCCTGTTTACGGCTCCTACAATTATCTATGTCAATGGTGGTCATTCCCCGTGCAGTGAGAGTAATTACTCTGACAGAGACGCTGGACACAAGTGCGTCATACGTGACCAATGATAACTGGGTGTACCCACAAAATATGTGCTAGAAAGATTTCACGCCGTTTGGGCGTTTCCAAAACACTTTCTCTGTATTGTTAATGCGTATTATTATTAATGTGTGTCAAATTTAGTAGAAGTGTAGGTTTACACAAGCAATGCTAATGTCTTTGTTAATAACATTTATGCATGCGTTATTTGCGAAGAGATAAATGTGATATGTTATGCAAAGGATTAATTGAAACAGAAACGGTATCCTGTGGGTGTTGCGGTGTGACACCCCTACGTTTCGGGAGGGGCGGTTTTTGTCCATTGCATTTAATGTCCCCGAAGACCCACAGCACGAAATACGCGGCGAAGGTAATTCCCATTTGATGAGTGGCCCGCTGTTTGTACCGTAAATAATTGCGAAACGCATTAGTTAATTGTGTGGCGTTTGGCATCCGCATAGAGCCTGCATGTCTGATTGTTGTGGGTTAGTGTTGACTCATGTGTATGTTGTAAGGTCATTAATATCACTGGCAAAGTTCGTTAGTTTGATGTGTGCAACTCGGTTCAAACTACATTGAACATTGAACGAACATGCTAGACAGCTTGGTATTTCGGCTTGTGAATCCGACAGACGTCAATTGCCACACGACAGATGCGTCTGTCGTTTAGACGGGTTCAGAGTAGGCTCCGTGCCAACTGACAGGAGTCACCGGAGGGAGACCTGCCTTGTTATGACGTAGTCCCTTCCTCATAGCTCCCAGTTGCCGCACCAACAGTGATGTGCTCTATTGAGGGTTTCTTTCGCTTACACCCGGGTAGGTCACGCTCACAGCAACAACAATGTAACTGGTTTCAACATTTCTCGAATTCGACGTTGTTTATACATAGATAATGTTTCCGACATTAGAATTGCATTCCTGCTTAGATAAGCTTCCGGCACTGGCTGTGACTTGACAGCTCTCCTCTGGATGGTACATCATCTGCCTTGCGATGTTTGAGAGGCTGCCGTTCAATCTGACGAACCTTATTCCATACGTGATCTCACCCTGTTCCTGCAAGAGTCCAAGCTGCTTGTCGACTAAACACAATGTGACCAGGCCAAATCTTTCTGGATAGTGTTGCCTAACACTCTGTGCATCTTTTCGGTTCTTTCATCTGGCAGCAGCTAACATCACATTCCAATGTTCTGCCCACGTTTGAATCTGCAGCAGATCGTCATTAAAGGGAATAAAAACATCTATTGCTCGAATTCATGTTATATTACATCCTGCTATCTATTTCCACGTCCACAAAGCCAAAAAAAATCAAAAAATCAATGAATTAAAAATTCCACATTTTATGGTGTGCATCCGGACATTTTCGAATATGCATATTTTTGGCGCGCTTTTCGGGATGCCGAGATGTAACGTCACTTATTTTTATTTTTGTAGTAACTATTTATTCGCCACAAAAATGAAAATATGGTCATTATATAACGATGTTTCTAAATTTTATTTATCCAAACAAATATAATGTAATGGATATATAATTTATTAATTGTAAATATATTGTACGGTAATATATTGTAATTATATGTGAAAACAGATTGAGATATGTCTGGATAAATACAATTTAGAAACATCGTTATATATAATGACCACATTTTCATTTTTGTGGCAAATAAATAATTACTACAAAAATTTAAAAAATATTTACAAACAGTGCATTATAGTATAAAATGATTTTGTTTATATTACTTCGTGAAAACATAAACAAAATAGTGTATAGAAAATCAAAGGTTTGCATGCTGTCAGGATTGAATCGGCGTCGCCCAATTGAAAAATAAAGGACAAGTAACCAACGCGCCTACCCACTGAGCTAGCGGGACCAACGGAAATTCTTTGACTGATTTAAGTTGTTATGATAAATTGTACAACTCCTTCATATATCGATATTCTAGTGCTATTATGAGATTATACACGTTACTTTATGTTGCTGGATACAATATATGTTTGCTATGTATGTTTATTGGTGTAGAGTATCTCCCGTTGGTTGCATTCGATATAATTATTCTGAAAACGAGCCCAAGCTCGGCGAAACCTAGTCGACTTGTAGGCTCATTCGCATTCAATGTTTTGAATAAAATTCGATTCATGTGGAACCGTAAGATAAATGTTTGTTCCTCTATGATGACTAGTGTTTGTATTACATCGGAATATTGCACAATAACTCGTTCTGACGCTCGTTTCGACCCAAAAGCTATCCTTGTAAACATGCTCTGAATGCATGGAAAGGGTCGGCCTGATGCGAGTGTGTATCATAAGTGACGTCACGACACCACGTGATCGCCTAGCTCATTAACATTTCATTTTCCGCGGAAATCGCTTCACAGACGGGCTTAAAATCGAATTTATGCTACAAATGTATTTTTCTGTATTTGTTTAATGTTGTCAAATGTTACATACAATGTTAAACTTTGTGTACACATGGAAAAAGGATTTTAGCTAATGCCTTATTTTTATTTCCTTTAAGCGAGCTTGTAGTGATCTTGATTCACCGTGACCTTAAACCTCACACGGTCTACCAGTTCATCCAGGTGAGTAGCCTTGCATGTTCAACAAGATAACGCCGTCGGAGATAGCGACACGGGGAAATAACCACACCTGGAAAGAATACCAGCGGTGTTGAGTACAATCATGGACGACGAAGACGACACTGGCCATCAATGGATGCGCACCGCGTTTTAATTTACACATTGGAATTCGGGTATTTACCCTGCCTACCAGACCGTATCTCGGTCAGCGGAACCTGTATTTAAGTATCTGAAAGATTTCACTCGTGTTGGGTTGCAATGCGACTACAATATTTACGACAATGTGGCTCATTGTTTGCCGACGACGTGTTCTGTGAGCGAGTTGCATAACAGCCGCGTTCAGTGACGTAGCGCCTGTACGCCGAGCGTTTGTCATAGGATGATGTTTCTATTGCAAGAAGGAGACATACAAATATACACTGATGCGAATAATACTTAATAATACGAATACATTTAGATATAATAATGTATAATAATGTATGTTATTAAGTTGCAACAATACAAGGAATGATGATGAAGAGCTTGTAGCGGGACAACCTGGGAATAACAGTACAATTTTTAATTAAAATAATTTTTTGAATATTTCAAATATAAAGTAGACTTATATCTGGTAAAAATAATTATTGTTTTTTTTATTGTTGTTTTGAACCTTTGAATTGGTATGTGGACATGAGAGCTAACGAACTGTTAATGGTCCATTTCACCTTGGCGCGGAAACGTAGATGGTCCTACCGACCTACGTGACTGACTTCGTATCGCAGTTTGAATCCCCCGCAATACCTTATCGATGGTAGAGCATTCTTTGTTGCGTTGTAACGGGTTGTTATGTAGTAATGGTTTCCGTTGTATTCTGGAACGTATTTAAGCATTTCTTCCTCTTGCCGGATTCACCTTTGATCTGGTCACCTCATATACCCCGTGGGGCTATGAGACGATCAGTTGGGTACCCCAATCAGGGACCATTGTGCTCATTGGTGTCGTCAAAGACCCGGGTCACGCCAGATCTCCCCGTCGCGGCGAGACACTGATAAGAGCATAACATGACGACAGCAACTTCGTCGCATACGACAGTCGTATGTGGAAAGGAAGAGAGAGTACATTTTCATTATTTTATTATTGTTTAATATTGCTTGAGAAGAATCATGTCTTCAGTGGATTTGGTAATGTTACAAAACAATTGTTTTACATTTATTCACCTTCGTGAAAAACATAACATAGCGAAATGGTTGCACTTAACTTAGGATAACGTACACGGGACACTCAGTACACGTACGCACCTCTGCGAAGCCCCCCGTGTAAGGTAACGTTGTTGGAACGCGTCTACGTCATTTGTAACAAGGAGCTCGCATCCGCAGCCCAACGGGACATTTCAGTCAAAATATGAAGAATCTTTAAGTTTTATTACTGCCCTAGTTTGTAACGTAGTCAGCCTGTTTTCCTGGTCGGGGTTGACCTGTAGCGGCGGCGAGATGTTCGCATCGGGTCTTGAGATGAATGGTCCACAGCTGACCACGCCGACATACACACGGTCTGCAGACATGATCTAGAGACATTCAACACCGTCCTCGTGAACCACGGCCTACTACTGGGTTATGTGCACGAAGATGGTGTAGTACGTCCTCGTGAAACGGGAGTGGCAATAGCCTAGCTACCCTTGGGTCACGAAGGTGTACAAAAGTATATCGCTGTCAATCGCGACTGCTGCTTGACCGTAATGTAAGCGCTCTCTCCAGGTCTGTCTGTTTTGGGCAAGTGTATACAATTATCACAGTTGTGAATATACGCCATCGCTTCTTCAAGTTTACATTTGCCACACCTTTGTATCTAAACTTGCCGTGTCCTCTGTTTCTAGTTTACTGAGACAGTTGTAAGGATATAATTTGTTTTGGATGCATACTGTCATCCATAATAATAGTCTGTCTTGTTTTTATGTCCATGATATATCTAAAGTGTATCATGCGCAATGCAACAGCATCCTAACGTACAACACTAGCAACAGCCTCCTAACGTACAACACTAGCAACAGCCTCCTAACGTACAACACTAGCAACAGCCTCCTAACGTACAACACTAGCAACAGCCTCCTAACGTACAACACTAGCACACCAAAACGCACAGTGAGTTCGTTGGATATGTGACCATGTCTGCGTTTCAACTTTGTTATAAAAATGATCTTCTGTGGCCATAACTATTAACATTTGAAGACAGTCTTGGTGACCTACTAGCCATGTAGAGGTTTCGTTGGCAACATGCTTAACATGCTTTTTACCACTAAGCATCCATCCTACTCTCGAAGGTTAAAATAAATATATATTTTGAAATATAAGTATTTTGAGAGTAAATAATTTGTTTAACTACAGTTTGATCTACAACAGGACACATAGATAACACAGTACCAGACACATATGTGAGGAATGTTAGGTGTATGACGCAGGCCTGGGCCAGATGACTTTGCCATAAATTAGAAGGTCGATGTGTGGCGCCTGATCCAGCACCAGATGGTCTGTCGTCGGCTTGAGTAGGCCAGGGACACGTAGACTGTGGTGGCAGATGGAAATAAAACGTTATTTCCTTATTATTGTACCGTGTACAGATGGAAACTATGAATGTGCATTCCAGAACTGATGTGTGCATGCATGTAGATCCGAAAAAGCTTATTAAGGCAAACTATGTTTTTCCAACATATTGCAAAGAATCATTGTGGTTACTAGTTAGTTCTGGATGCACAAAGGCACAAATTTCCTACAATCAAAAACGTCCCGGTCTCCCCTTTAAACCCCCTTACACGTTTAGGGGGAGTTGTGAGCTAATGATCGATATTTAGAAAAAAACACCTCGTCTGAGATAATCATGGCTTTAGAACACTTTTGGCAAATTAAAAAAATGAGTGTTTTAGTATTCCACAACGTCACCGAAGCTCTTCCGTTGTTGCATCGTTGGTTCGCATCTGTGCACCGATACATTGACGCTCGGTCGTCATTGCCGTTGAAACAATGTCGTCGTTGTTCTACACTATATTAATAAGATGCATTCACACCTACAGAATTAAAACGGTTTAGCTAAACCGTTTTAGTTAAACCGGTTCATGTTTAAAAATTGTGAGCATTCACACATGCAATAGCTAAACCGTTTTAAGGAGGAAGTTGGTATGCGCACATGCGCAAGCTAGCATAACAAAATGGCCAGCGATACCGTTACCGCCATGCAGTTGTCATTGTTAACGATGTCCCCCTGACCCCGCCTCGGCGCCCTCGTTCAGGTCGCGGTTCAGACGATTGGCAATGCACCGATACATAATTATATTTCCTTATAAATCGGACTGCACCCGATCGTCTCCCCACAACTCCAGTAACAGCCGAACTTCCCCATCGTCCCAATTGTCGCGTCGCACTTGCGTTTCTTTAGATTTTGCGTCGATCGAAGTCGAAGACATGATTGCGCCAAAATGTTGTTTACGTTTACGTTATAGACAGGAAGCGGCGAGGCGCGAGATCGAATGCGCATGACTGTGACGTGCTTAAAACGTTTTAGCTAACCCGCTTGCGTTCACACTTGCAACTTGAACCGTTTTAACTAAAACGGTTTAACTAAACCACCTACTGAAGTGGATGAGCTAAACCGTTTTAGTTCAAACTTTTAGCGCTAAATCGCGTTCACACGTGTGTTTTCTGACTGGATTAGTTAAAACGTTTTAACTAAGCCGTTTTAAAGTGTAAGTGAACGCAGCTATAGACATTTGTTGTCGTCGCTGTCGTTGTTCACCACCATCGTCTTTGTTGCAAACATTTGTTTTTGTCGTTGTTCACCGCCTCATTCACACTGTTGTTGTTGTTGTTACGTACGTTTGTTGTTATCGCCGTCGTAGTTCACCGCCACCTCGTTTGCACCGTTGATGGCGTTGCGTACATTTGTTGTCGTCGTTGTCACTTTCATTACTGTCGTCGCCGTTACAGAGATATTTTATACAAATCCGCCGTGTGTGATATAATATCTCTAGTTAAGTATGCAACAGGTCTTAGGTATTCTTACTTAGTAATTTGTATTATTATTATTGTTATTGCACATCTGCTGAACAGAGTTTTACTTTGGATTTTAGCGTATACATAAAGTTATTATTATTATGGTTATGTGTTGTTGTCGTCGTTGTTTGCCGCCCCACATTCACGCGGTCGTTGTTGCAGACTTGCAGTTGGCCGCGCAGTTGGGCAAGTCTCTGTTGGACCGCAACCGGCAGTTGGAGGCCGAGCTGAGACAGTCTCAGCAGGCGCAGCTCGACCAGGCGAAGGAGATACAAGTACGTATTGATTTATGTCTGTGTCTGCAGCGCCGCACTTATGGTGAATCCGTTGTAAATGACTGTGGGTGTTGTTCCCGTGGAGAGATGGTGCAAGGGACGATGCAGACGTGATCTCATTATTATGTTATGGCTTCGTACCAGTAAGTTATTTATATTGCACAATGTAGCGTTGTGAACAAATGTCAGTATTTGTTGGTATTGAAAGATTCATTCATGAAGCGAAGGTATTGGTAAGAATAATGTCAGGCTTATGATTAAGATTTTAATATACCAATTATATACTTTTATATTTGTTATTATTATATAGCTTTAATAGTTACTGTTTAAAACACGTCGTTGTCATATCGTGCTATGTTGCGATTATGTATACTTATTGTGGTACACGATAAGCGCAAGTACAATTAAGTGTTTCCTATAACATCGAATAGAATAGTAACTTAAGTGGATAGATAGAACAATATTGTTTGACGGTCATAACGCTAAACATTTGATTCTATCGCAGTTACTCATCAAGCAGTTGGACGTCCTTCGCAATGTGAACGAGTCCCGGATGCGCATTTACGAGGAGGTTGACAGGCACTCGCAGATTCTGGAGAAGAAGAATGAAGACTTATTGCAAGACGTGAAGACATGCACACAGAGAATCCAGGAGTACGTATTCAGTATTCACCTCACTTTACAGTCTGATGAAAATGTCATCCAATTTATGGATGCTGCGTGTCGATAATTTGTCTCAGTTACAGTTTATTTACAGAACAATTTAACATCAAATAATCACAAAGGATATACCATATATGATAATCTGATATCGTTGTATGTTTTCACAAAGTCATCAAAGACTCACCAACTTATCATATTTTCAACATTAAAATATATTTTTAGAAAGGACTCACTTAAAAATCAACAAGACGTTTGATTATCTGTATCGCGGATTGGTATGTTGACAGACTGACGGACGAAGTGTCGACGCTGGAGGAGAAGAACGAGGAAGCCCATTCGACCATCGACGAGCTGAGGACGGAGAGGAACCTTCACCAGAAGCGAGCCCAGCGGACGTTGAGCGTTCCGAGCCTGCCGGCAGAAGGTAGCGACGACACCGACTGCGTCACCAACTACGCCCGGTTCGACCAGCAGATCATCGAGAAGGAGGAACAGCGCAGGCGCAACGATGACATCCGGCAACTGAAGATGCAGCTGCACACGGAGAAAACGAGACGATGCAACCTGGAGAAGGAATTGGACATCCTGGTACAGGAGAACCAGAGTCTCGCCGGCGACCGAGAGGTTTATGAGGCACATAGTCAACGGGTGCTGCAGTTGGAGCGAGACTTGGAGACGGCACAGTTGAACTCGGAAGAGGTGTGCAAGAAGTGCGGACGCAAGACAATAGACAACACGGGCGCTGACAGCGGTGAGCTGCTGGAACACGACCTGCACGATCTAAAGGACATTCCACACGGAGAGTTGCTGCGATTGAAAAACGGCGGTAGCGCCTACGGTAGTCGTGAATCGCTGAATTTAATTGGACTGGAAACCGAGGACGGCACTGGAGAGGTATGTAGTTTTCTCATCGATGCTAAACAGTCCCCTGATTCGCCGTCGTTGCCTAGCAACGACGATAGTAACGAGGCTGGCGTCAAAAATGTCGACAGCATATCGATTCTTGGCGAACTAGAGGAGCAGTATCGAAAACTCGTCAAGAAATACGAATCGGTGATCGAAGTTAAGAACAAAGCGCGAGAGAGTCGTGATGTCGACACGGAAACTAACCCTGAACCGACAACGTCCGGGGAGAAACCACGTGAGCTCACGTCCACGACACAGACCTCCTGCTGGCACCTCGACCTGCGTTCGCCTGTTGACCCGACAGATCATCACTTCGAGAACGGACCGCCTGAATACAAACGTCTCTTCAAGGAGATATTCGACACTCTGCGTCGTTCCGTTGTCTATGAAGACGGGAAGGTCGCGCAAAATGGACAGCCTGACCCCAGCTCGCACGGCGACGGTGCTGGGGCGCAGAAATGATGACAGATTATCCACGCAAAATACTCTAGACACAGCTGACCACCTTCAAACTATCAAAAGAACAACGCCAATTGTCAGTGGGTTTGTCTCTGTACATGCGACTATTGCTCATAAACGACGATGTGTTTAGCTATATCGACGATGTGATGTAATCCTCTGGTAAGATGTTTTGCCCTAACCGGCACAGATTGTGTTTGGCCATAGGCAAGTCGCGACTGGAATGCTTTGTAATAGTGTCGTACACAATCGTTTTAATATTTAAGCAATATTTCATATTATCAGTTAGTATTGCTTTCGAATACTATGTGTTCTGTAAATTCACCCAAAGATTTTCTTGAGATAAAATCGTGTTAAATGAACTGACTGTGCAACCAATACATGGCGAACACTCCGTCGAGCGTTCCTGAATTTATTTATTGAACATATATTCACCAGATGGCGACACGATCATATGTAGTTTACTGGCAGCCGTGTTTGCTGGATTGTTTTGCCTATGTGCCAAGAGTACTTTATACAACGTATTCAGTCGATCCGAGTATCTTATGGCCATTATTAAAAGGGACATTTAACGTATTTCTTTATTATCATATAAACCCTTTGGTTTTAGTGGGCAACTGTTGTTGAATTCTCTAAGACCAGTTTGGTTAAGATATTTAATAATATAAAATATTTAGTCCACATAATTATGGTGCCAGTATTCTCGGAATCCCTAGCCCAGTGGCACAGCAAAACCAAAGAGTTGGCCATTCTCAAGGTCGGTGTACAATGTGGAATGTTGTGCGTAATGGAAGCGCGCGTAGAACTGTACGATACTGCAATATTGACCGAGAAAGGAAATGTCACTGTAGTAATGCTCTTATAACTTATACCAACTATTACTGTTGTTCATGTGTACCCATTATACGTAACGCATAAGAAATATAAGTATTGTGTATATTTGTAGCAATATTGTATATGTGTATCCACTATAGATTACGTTGTTTTCACTTTATTACGTGTGTATATATATATGCATATACATATATTATATATATACAATGTATATATACACACATATAATATATATATATAAGTGTACGTGTACATTTTGTAGACGTTTTGTTAGTCATCGAATGCTATTGCGGGTGTATTTCTTAGTAAACACGTACGAGTATAACGCTGTGTGAAACTACTATGCTAAGTGGCTAAGTACAAATCTGCTCGCATACCGCTGGACTTTCACCTTATCTGCGTTTTACGTTTATGTTAAATACGTAATTATGTCGTTCTGTTTAATGTATTTCAGTATTTTGTTGTGTTATTGAGCTGGTTTATTTGGTTCTATTATGCAATATATATATATGTACATTCCCGGACGGTGCTATGTATTCTGTTCATATTGGCATGTACAGCTGTATAAGGCTTGAAATCAACGCAAATGGATGTCGTTTTTATTATTTGCGAGTACTTACGTTTGAACGTCTTAAAGCTATTGCATTTCATGCATGTATATTATGTTATTTTATGACACGCTTAAAATCAAACCACACGTCTAGATACCTTGTACATGTGAAAAACAAGTCTTGGGCGCACAAACACGATTATATGTGAGCGTGCTAAGATGTTTTCATTTATTATATCCCACAAGATGTCGCATATAATTATATCTTTCTATAATGGGTGCTAGTCTTTGTATATTGTCGTGCAAATGAAGACCCCGTGATGTTGAGACGGTAACTCTTGTTGGCTATTTTTGTGCGTCCTAGGGACATTTTTTAATAGCAAGGTGATCACATTTGATGACTACATTTATTCTATGTTTAGATGGAAGCATTTAGTAGATGGCTGCCAAGACGTTTACCAGCACGTTGGTGAAAGAATATGTATTAACATAGTTGATTTTAGGAAGATTCAAAATAAAAATTTGCTTATAAACATTACCACCAATCAATAGCCTAGTTATGCGTCCACCGTGAACAACACGAACCACAAACCTGCTTCTTTTCTTTATGACACTTAGAAGCACATCGTGGAAATAAACCACCTTATGTAGAGCAAATAGTTGTTCTTTGTGGCAGAATGTGTACAACCGATTATTGTTTATTGCCAAATCAAACAAGCATACTGATAAATGTTCGTTTACTTCGAAAGCCTCCTACGTTCATATTTGCGAACGACGGTGGCAATAAACAAATCAAATATTGCACAGTATTTTCATAAAGGTCAGTTGAAAGTCCAACTGTACTGCCTCAGTGGGGGAAACGTAAGATACGATTGTCATTCAGAATCAAATTCAGAAATTTTTTGATAAATTTCGTTTTCATCATTTACAGTCAACCATCGTCCTTAAATAGCAGAAAATCTTGTTTGTAATTAAACTGATTTCATTATCTTATAAACATGATTGTACGCAACAACGTGTGAATTTACTAATGATGCTTGTTCATGACTGTCGCTTTCTTGTCAATGCAATTCATTTTCGCTATGACTAACTGGTTTCCTGTGAGAAGACCTTGTTAAACATCAGTACGTGTTCCCACGTGACGTCAAGCGATTACAGAAATGGCAAAAATGAGCGACCGGTTTTCATTTATTACCTTCGGAAACTAGGTTTTTTTCAGTTTTATGACTACATATTTATTAAACTTCATTAAATGTTCTGATAGAATATGAGCACATCGATAATTTTATCCAGAACGAGTGAAAATCAAGTAAAATGTATACATAATAACGTATTTGTTTCACTTATCTACGTACAGGTGAGAAGATTTCCCTTTGATTATGGTGTGTGCTTGACTCTGCATTACCTGACTACGCGTGGGGTTCCCCTTATCTTATGCACTTATGCTGAAGCAAATGTACCATATGACGTTACAGTACTTCATTTCAATGTCAGTGTATACTCGCTGGTGTATAACTATTTTATACGCTTGTGTATGTATTGGAATAAACTCATCGGATTGTTCCTGACCTACAAAGTTTCACTTTCACGTGTTTGAGAAAAAACCTATAGAGTGTATAATCCGTCTTACTGTTTGACATTATTAACCCATCTTCGGCAACTGTTAAATGTCATATCGTTCATTTACTCTCACGTGAACGGTATTTATTAATAAATAACTTCGCTACTAAAACATCAATTATCCATTATTTTATTAGTTTGACAGTGAATAACCTGCAACAAACGCCCTGCTTCGCCATATTTCACATAATATTACATTATGTTCACGTACATTAGCGTTTTTGTAAACAGTAACGAATGTTATGCTTAGACAAATTGACGTTTACAAATGTGTTCGACATCACGGACTCACCAATAATCTTGGTACAGCCATTTCGAGAAAAAGACCGTTCGAGTGAAAACATTGCATTTTAAACTACGTGAAGACTTACGTATTATGTGTTTAACGCCATCCACCCGTTCAGCAATATGATATCATTATAATGTTTAGCACCGATCTGCGAGCCAAAATATGCTGTTGCCTACAACTCAAGGCATCTCATATTTTGTTTGCTGCTCGTAGTTGATCAAACCGTTCCACAAGTTTGAGATATGGCAGAAGGTAATCCTCAACCACCGATCGTGGTTGCTCGTCCGTCGATTCTGACGTCTGCTTCGGGTTTAGCTCGTTCTCGATGGCCTGGAGAGATGTATGATGAGAGGTTAGATTGAATTAAATACTTTTTTTTACAATAAAAGTTGCTGTATCAAAACAGGTTTTTATATTCAATGTGTTGATAACAAGCATGTATTTCAAGTCTTTAACAGCTATCAATTAACAAAACAATATAACACGTATAAATTACACAAAAAACAGTATGCGATTTGTACAAAGAAGTGACTAGTCATCTAAACCGATACAATCGCTCAATCGGCTTTGTACAGACGTCCAACATGTATGTACGTTCAGCGATCGTTATTACCAACAAACAAACGTTATTAATATGGATCGGAAGACAATAACGTCATCATCAGTCATTATAGATGGTATGACATTCAAATTGACGACACGATTCCAGCCAAAAGCAGCATGAAAGCCAAACGTAGAAGAGGTCGCCAAAGCATTATCGAGAGATGACGAACGAAGGAAGAAAAATATAAATGTATCAAAGGCTGACTTGGAAATGTGAACTTCACTGGACTGTATAATGAAACGTCATGATCGAGATTAAAACATGCAAGTGAAATAATATGAATTGGCGGATATGTAACTTGGTAATCACGCTATTCCAAACACATAACTGTTATTTTACTTCATTTTGTTCTTGTTAGTGATATTCGATATATATACAAACTAACAGTGTTAAGCATGACAATTTGATGCGAACCTGCAATACGTCACGTCGTCCAATGACATTCAAGGTCTCCTTGAGGTCATCAATCTTGGCGCGTGTGTGGTGGATACGCCATTTATCGAGACTTCGAGCGACGATGTTCTCGAGGCTGGTCCGGGGAACGTCTGTCAATAGCTGTCGGTGGAAGACGCCGAGAGAAAGTTTAAATCAACTGGCGTGACATCGGAACTGTCCCAAACGGGAACGGGGACATAGTACAAAAGCGTGAGACCAATATTTCCTTACACCTATAGTGGCCCTGTAGCCTACGCACGCACGCACGCACGAACACACGCACGCGCTCACGCAAGTACACACACACACACACACACACACACACACACACACACACACACACACACACACACACACACACACACACACACACACACACACATTGCCCAAATAGTTTTTATCGTAGAAACTCATCGCCTTGCATCGTTTTCGATTACGAGAGCAACTACGACGTGTAGTGATGTAAACAACTGCTCATCTAACTTAAGTATCCAGCTCGATGTAGACAAATAAATGACTTACCTGAATGTCGGCATCGATGGTTGCGTTTCCCCGCGAAGGGTGGAAGGGTAGATGGCGGTAGAGCCGCACCCAATCGCTGCCCAGTCTGTCCGCTATCACGACACACGCCCGCTCGAACGGATCTAAATACGACGGCATTTTGACATATTCCATTGTAAATGTTGATTAAACAAAACACAATTTGCTCTCTGGCGTATGTCGTATGTGTGTACAGCTTTTTTGTGTTATCGTTGCGAAATCTGATCGCTGTTTTCGTAAAACCATGCTGTATTTTAAAAAGTCAATTAAATATATACAATTTGACTGTTATCAATAAAAATGTTATTTGGAATATCAGTACATTAATATATACCTTTAATCCCGCTAAATATAACAACCCGTTACCGAGGTCTCTTGCGCGTGCAACTGAAAGTAAGCATCTAGCCAAAGCCAGTCCGGTCTCCCGCCACAAAATAAAACGCTGCTAGATAGGCATCAGATGGACAGGAACAGGGAAGAAGGAGTAACACTGACCGTCCTTTGGTCTGTAGCCCGGCAGGCGGCAACTGCTCATTTCTACCGCCTGTTCGTTGTAGATCTTTTCAATGGAATCCGGACTCGTCTTGTATAAATATATCTCCTTGGCAACTTCCAAGACTTTCTTCGTTTCTTCGTGTTTATGGATGTTCGATTCTCGTAAGACTTTGATCTCTTCAAGTTCATCCTGAAGAAATAAATTTTAAACAGCATTTCAATGACGTTTTTAACTGAGAGAGAGAGAGAGAGAGAGAGAGAGAGAGAGAGAGAGAGAGAGAGAGAGAGAGAGAGAGAGAGAGAGAGAGAGAGAGAGAGAGAGAGCGAGAGAGATAGAGAGAGAGAGATAGACAGACAGACAGACAGACAGACAGACAGACAGACAGACAGACAGACACATATCTTTATCATGAGAAATGAAGGAAATGTCGATGCTGCAACCAGAAGGACGGTTGAAGGTTGCAAAATATTAATGGGTAACAAATGGGCACATCGGACAGACTGAGATAAAGATGAACGAAAATACTTACGCAGCCAAGGTGGTAGAATATAGGAATATTGTGTCCTATTGTTGTTCCACTGGATAAAGAACGTCAACGACCATTTCTCATCAACAAAATAATGGCGTTATTTTCTCACCTGGAGTCGCTCTTCTCTCTGGCGTCCTACTCGCAACTGTTCCTTTTTCTCGCCGAGCCACTCAAGCCTCCGGCGGGCATTCAACAGACGACGTTTACCGAGCGGCAGTTCTGTTTTTAGTTCCCGCAGTTCCTCGCATAGTTCGGCGTACTTCTGCTGCAGAACTGTCGGGTGGTAGTCGGTGGCGTTGCGCACCAGCTCGTCTCGTCTGTACTCTTTCATCTCGATCTGAATCCCGATGTCATTCGTTTCTCGCACCAGCAGTTCCTCGTCGAAGATGAACTCGTTCTCTCGTTCGTGCAGGCCAACGAGCTCCTCCTCGACGCGAGAGATATCCTGCCCAGCCTGCTTCAGCCTGTAGTGCGTGTGGAAGAACTGGTCCTCGAGCTTCCGCAGCGGCACGAGAGCGGCATCGATGTCGGTCTCCATCTGCTTGATGTCGTTGCCCACGAACTCGCTATAGGAGACGTCAGCGTCTATCCACGCCCTGACGGCGCTGCAGGCCGACCTCGCGTTCTCGCAGACCTCCGCAAACATTACAATGAATGGTGCGTCTGCGCAGTCCGCCTTCCTGCACAACTCCTCGCCGTAGGAACTGAGATCGGAGTCACTGAGACCTGTCGTTTGGAACTTGTGTGGCAGCGCAGCAATGTTGGCGATGCTTTTCTTTATAGTAGCGCGGAATTTGTGTCTTTGTTTCTCGTAATGTTCGGCCGTTCCGAAGACAATTTTGTTTTCGAGACTGTAGAAGCTGACGCAATATTTGTCGAGATACTTTACTATTCGCCGCAGGTCGTCGGTGATCTCCGAGAAGGCGTCCGGTACAAAGTGCTGGACCTTCTTCGTCAGTTCTCTCAGTTTATTGATATTGTATCGGTCCACATCGAAGTTGCTGCGGAGATGGTCCGATAGCTGGATGATCTTCTCGATATGCCAGACCAGTGTGAGGCGCGTCAAGTGTACATCGTTCATGACCGACTTGACGGGAGTTGCCCACTTGCGTGCATCTGTGGCAGCGTCCTTTGAGCTGCCGTAGTAGAGACGTTCTATCCGACGTAGTTTATCTTCGGCGTCGTCGATGCCCACCCTCAGGATGGTGTAGACGACAGACATGCTCTCCTGCGGCTTCCGTTCAAGGCGGTCGATGTCCAGCCGTCGGGTCCTTAGGAAGAATGGTCGTGCGAGCATGGTGACTGTCCTGCCCGCTCCGGCCAAGCGGGTCGACGGGCACCGGGTGTTTACACTATGTGAACATAATAGTTGGATGAGTTATAGAGCATTGTCTCAAACGAAAGTTTCTCTGTAAAAGGCCATTGTGGTTTGTACTTATGTGTTTACCGTCAGATTCAGGAGACATAACATTGCATAAAATAAATGCAAATGTGATCGTGCACAGAGAAGTAATAGTTTGAATACATATACAGAATGCCTAATCAACACGCTAACACTCACGACATGTTTATATTTAACAGGAAGAGACACATATTGACTGAAACAGGCAGATATTGACCAGAGCACACACACATGCTGACAACGCTGTGTTGACGAGACGCAAACGATTGGACGATACTTAGTGTTGTTGTTTTCACCGTGGGTTGCCAGGCATTTAATGACGTCGGAGGGTATTGGTTCCAGTAGAGGAGCATATGTTGATATAATCTGCAATTGTTTGTATGTTTGTTCCAGATTGTTTTGTGGTAGGTTTACTGCTTATATCTAATGATATCTGGTATTCTGCTACCTACACGTTTACCGGGGTCTTTGCAATGTCAACTATTGATGAACACGCTGATAAGTTATTTGTCTGAAAATAATTTATATTTTATAACAATGACTTGTTTTAAATTATAAACGTTAGTAGTCGTGCCTGTGAGGTGTGTCTGCAAGAAGAAAGATACCGGTAGTATTTGAAAATACACCTTTTGTGTTGGATGACTCCCTTGAAGTTTCCTGTGATATCCTGGTATTGTTTCGGATCTAAGTAGTGGTCACATGGTCATTTTTGTATCACCGCCATCTGTCCTTCCGTGGTACCTTTTTGTATCACCGCCATCTGTCCTTCCGTGCTACCTTTTTGTATCACCGCCATCTGTCCTTCCGTGGTACCTTTTTGTATCACCGCCATCTGTCCTTCCGTGGTACCTTTTTGTATCACCGCCATCTGTCCTTCCGTGCTACCTTTTTGTATCACCGCCATCTGTCCTTCTGTGGTACCTTTTTGTATCACCGCCATCTGTCCTTCCGTGGTACCTTTTTGTATCACCGCCATCTGTCCTTCCGTGGTACCTTTTTGTATCACCGCCATCTGTCCTTCCGTGCTACCTTTTTGTATCACCGCCATCTGTCCTTCCGTGCTACCTTTTTGTATCACCGCCGTCTGTCCTTCTGTGGTACCTTTTTGTATCACCGCCGTCTGTCCTTCCGTGATACCTGTCCTACTTCAACAGTGTCTTTCCTGCATTTCTCTACACTGTGTGTGTGTGTGTGTGTGTGTGTGTGTGTGTGTGTGTGTGTGCGTGCGTGTTCGTGCGTGTTCGTGCGTGTGTGTGCGTGCGTGCTTGTGTGTTTCTGTGTCTATTTGCGCGTGTGTATGCCTGTATATACGTGTGTATGCGAGTGTTTCTTTGAAAAAAACTCCAATACTACCCCCCTCGATGCCTCAGCTCAAATGTGATGGATGGTTGTTAGAAATATGCAATCCCAAGCCGAAAAAATGCCCTCCCGCCCTGCCCTCAAATACGCTACGGGCCTGGTATGTATGTAGGTATGTCCGTCCACCCGCCCACCCATCCGCCTGCCAGCCTGCCCGTCCGTTCGTCCATTCGTATGTCTATCTGTCTGTTGATAATAATTATACGTATTAATTATGCAGCGTTGAGGTTGTCAGACGGAATTCAGACGGTCATACAATTATTATACAGACCTGTCAGCCAGTTAGGATAACAACACCAGCGAACCAAAATGTAGCGGCCTATCAGGAAAACTGATGTCAAGACCGAGGTGAACCGAAGTATAGCGGCCTTTCAGTTTCAGGACTACTGATGTCAGGACTAAGGTGAACCAAAATGTTGCGGTCTATCAGGACAACTGATGTCAGGACTGAGATGAACCGAAGTGTAGCGGCATGTCAGGACAAATCACGCCAGGACTGTCGTGGATCAAGGTGTAGCGACTACTTAGAACAAACCATGCCTAGAGTATGGTGAATCGAAATGCAGTTGTCTGTTAAGACAAATCATATCAGGACAACGGTGAACCAAAATGTCATGACAAATCATGTCAGGACAATGGTGAACCAAAATGAAGCTGCGTGTCAGGATTAATCATATCAGGACCATAATTAATCAACATGACAATATATTTGGCAAACGTGAGTGTAACAATTACATACCAATATTACCAATCAAACAATGAGTATGTAAAATGTAGGTCTAATGTCATTGCCGACCTTAGCCAAATAACCGAGTTGGTCGCAATCAATCACTTGCCTTGTTTTGTGGTAGATATAGATAAAGTATACAATAACTTCACTGGACTACAAACTAGCGGAATATATTGGCGCAGCGGTTCACCGATGCAATATAGCCAACGACAAAAGGCAACGATTTCCGCTTACCGTGCAGCTACATGCTACTTGCCTACACAGTACAAAAGGTAATTGCATACCATTCTTCGCTACTGCAGATGTTGCAATACATTTTGTTCATTCCTGTGCAAGACTTTTTTCCGCTGTCTGGTTATACTTTTGTTGTCAATCAAAGTGACTGGTGTTATCGATTTTTCGATTACAATTTATCAGGACGCGGTATAGAAAAGAGTCGTGTGCAGGCAAACAGTAAAAACTGATTACATAATGGTTTATTTATTCATTTTATATACAGGTTAAAAGAAAAAATCTGATATAACGATAAGGACCAGTTCGATTTTCCACACAATTCGTACAGGTTGTCGGCAAAATGTTACAAGACTCCACATTAACGTAAGGCCTGTTGAGATCCCGGAGAAAAATCCATTAACAATTCCTGCGCATTCTGCACCAGCAGCCTTTTCGGAAAATAAATTCCAGCGGTGGTCAAATTGGCATATATAATTAAGTTAGAGCGGGTCTTGTTGGAACAGAGATAAATGTTATGTATTGTGAAGTTTGCAAGTTTAAGAAGACAGATTACGATTAGTAATCAACTACACATGAGGTTGCATGGCGGTATCCAAGACTACCTCTAGTGTGTATTGCAGAAACGGTACAAAATGGATACTTACAGCTAGTAACGTTTACTAGGTACCCGTTACACCAATATACAACAATAAGCTATAAGGAAAGTATTTTTCGTGAAGACTTTACAACCGAGGGAATCCAGAAACGCGATGTTGCATTGGTGCAATTGAGCTGCTTGTCTGTATTTTACCCGCTCCGGTAATAACAACCACTGTTGTCAGGGGCGGACCCAGAGAAGGTAGTCTAGAGGGTCCAAAACCTCCAATTGCACCCCAATTGAGCCTCGCCATAAATCCTACTGGCGTCCGAACCGAATTCACATCGGGTGGGCTGACTGGAGCTTCAGCACGACTCTGCAGTCAAATCATGACATCAGTAGATGGGGGAGTGTGTGTGTGTGTGTGTGTGTGTGTGTGTGTGTGTGTGTGTGTGTGTGTGTGTGTGTGTGTGTGTGTGTGTGTGTGTGTGTGTGTGTGTGTGTGGTGTGTGTGTGTGTGTGTGTGTGCGTGTGTGTGTGTGTGTGTGTGTGTGTGTGTGTGTGTGTGTGTGTGTGTGTGTGTGTGTGTGTGTGTGTGTGTGTGTGTGTGTGTGTGTGTGTGTGTGTGTGTGTGTGTGTGTGTGTGTGTGTGTGTGTGTGTGTGTGTGTGTGTGTGTGTGTGTGTGTGTGTGTGTGTGTGTGTGTGTGTGCTGTGGTGCTGTTGAATTATGTCTGTGGCGATGTTCACAATTTCCGAAGGTCTAGGGTCACACCACTCCAAGCTCAGACATAGCGTATTCAGAGTCTGTTATCGTTGATTGTTGTGGAAACCTGGTGTTGTAGTTTGGGAATGTGGATACACTCTGATGAAATCACATTGCCACTGGGCTTCATATCTATAGAACAATGACAAGGCTTGATCTGCGCCATGCATAATTATAAACACACTTTGAATTAAAAGTAACGCAATTCAATGTCATTTTTTTCTGAAATAAAACCGTTTACACTTAGTATATAATTAACATCAACCTACGAGGCGAACGTCATACAGTCGAAAAGTCGTGCACTCACACGCGTTGGTCCTGCACGCACGACCAACAATGGCAATGGTTACCAGAACATGAACTAAGTAACGTTTCGATACCTGTGATGTGTTTTGTCGTGATACTTCTCTGCGTCGTTCGAACCACCATGTCAATACGCCTTCACGCCGCCGTCCACACAATACCTCCAGAGGCGGTCACCACGAGTCAACGAGACGGCCAAATGAGAGCTACGTATACGCTCAATTGCGCACGGTTCGACAATCCTTATAAGCTAATACGTGTTCACTGAGCGACCTTTGTCTGTGTGCTATTCACGACGTTGCCACAAACCATTCGTTCCTCCGTACACACGCGGTCTGAACTCCGCCTTGCGTCGTCGCGTTAATATCGCAGACGTACTAATCCGTGTGTGTCAATACGTTCACACATTAATGTGTGTCGATAGGTTAACGTGACAAATGGGTGTGAATGTTTGCAGGTTGGTGCGTGAAACATCTAGCGACCAAAGCCTATTTACAAATAATTGCCACAACCCATGTTCTTTACCTTTTTCTTTTGTGAAAGGTTCGTGTCAATATTGCTGGTGTCTCATTGCTTTCTGGCGTCCGCCACGCGACGCAAAGGTGACATGTCAATATAGCACCTTTGTTTGTGTTGCTGCGGCTAGGAAGATAATGTTGATCTTGTGTCGGCGCGCGGGATTTACCTAGATTTACCTAAATATTATTGAACTATAATATAATTATATTCAGGCATAATCTCTGCGTGGACCCGTGGCCAAAGGCAATAAGTTTGTTTCGTACTTGGTGCCAGTGAACGATAGTTAGTGAGAAAGTCCTCAGTAACAGGATCCGTCGCCGTGGATCATTCATGGCCCACGAAGAGACCCAGGAAGAGACCACGAGCATGATGAGTATGTGTGTGAGTGTGAGTGTGTGTGTGTGTGCGTGCGTGTGCGTGTGCGTGTGCGTGTGCGTGTGCGTGTGCGTGTGCGTGTGTGTATGCGGTATGCGGTGTGCGTCGTGCGGTGTGCGTCGTGCGTCGTGCGTCGTGCGTCGTGCGTCGTGCGTCGTGCGTGTGCGTGCGCGTGTGGGTGTGTTTGCGTCTGGATGTGTTTGCCTGCGTGCGTATGCGTGTGTCTGTAGACCATTCTCAGACAAAAAATTATTGTGATTTCGGTCAATTCAATTTCAATAGCAACGGAAACCGCCAGACCGAACAGTTTACCCTATGCGTGGATCTATTTTGTGCGTATGGAATTCTCATCATCGTCATCACCATTGCCATGTCGTATGCAACACTGAGACAGCATGCCTGTCAAGTTCTAGATTATTATCCAAATAGACCAGCCACTGATTAAATATTATTTTGCGTTGGTGCCATGCAAGATATTATCGTTTTACGTAAAACACTAAGAAAACAAACATAAATGCTATCACTGTAAATGTGAGTTGTTATTACGTTGAAAAGTAAATATTTACTTTATTTTAATTTATCTCTGTACTGACAACGTGTTAATTAGGCCTAGTGTTTTGGTTAATACAAGTATTAGTATTAGTATTACTGCTGGTGATCGTTTGATGGCGTGTTGAGAAGAAATCCTGCTGTCTCTGATGTGTAACCATGTTTGAAGTTGCTAACAGATACCCGCTTATTATAGAGTTCATTAGTAGAGTGTCTAAGGGATAGTATCGTTATTTGCCAGATAAAATCATGGAAATTGGACCATATATGTAAAATTTCACGACGAATCCGAGAATGTCAAGGTCATTTTTTTGTTCACCCAAAACATCGGTGATTTTGTTTATTATGAATATGTGCGTGTACTTCTGTGTGTATGTAAGTATATATATATATATATATATATATATATATGTGTGTGTGTGTGTGTGTGTGTGTGTGTGTGTGTGTGTGTGTGTGTGTGTGTGTGTGTGTGTGTGTGTGTGTGTGTGTGTGTGTGTGTGTGTGTGTATCTGTGAAAGTATGTATGTTATTTACCCTAAATGTCAAGGTCAAATATTACTGAAAGTGATATATATATATATATATATATTTATTCAATAACATCGTTGCTTTTATGTATGTGTGCCTTTATTCATGCATGCTACACACACAATATACACAACACACACACAAACACACATTTCCGCGGGTGTGCATGGGTATACTATAAAATTATTAGTAAATATGTATCTAAATAGTGTGGTCACTTGTCACTTCTTGACACAGGAACACGTGCAAAGGTCCGTGCACGGCAGGCCAGTTTCAGAGCACGTGCAGTGCGCTGCACAGGGCTTTCCGTTTTTGCCTCGACACCGCAATAGCTCCCGACACGCCTTGGTAGCTTCAGGAAGCGTTGACCAAAGAGGAGACCATCTCCCATCCTCGAACGTCCATCCAAAGTCCTTTGGGGACGGCACATCCGGCCGAGCCACTCATAGACCATCTACTTGCCTGGTAGACCCTGCGTCTGACGTGTTGCAGCAATGCATCCTCTGTTGGTGGCAGACGATCGAAGGCGCAGTTTGTCTTCGTCTTGCCTCGTTAACAGACGTCGCTGCACTTGAATTGTCATACATTGTGATGACGAACTACCTAATAGATACTATCTCGTATTTACGAGATACTATCTCGTAATTACGAGATACCCATTTCGTAATTACGAGATAGTAGAGAACTGGAAATGGAACGCTTTTTCAACCAATCAAATCTATCAGAACTGGTGTTGGATGCCGTGGATCGTGACGTTGCGGCTGCTCTGTACTTCCACATAGGGTTAAGTTACATGGACATTCACGGTGTTCTGGCCATCAACCATCGCATATAGGTGAGCGGTAGAACCACCTAACAGACCAATTTAAATGCCCCCCCCCCATACACACACCCAAATGCTATATGATTGGAAAGCCCTGTGTCTCCCCGTCATAATTAGACCTGTCATAGAGTTGCCAAGTGGTGCAGTAAGCGTGAATCCAAGGTCACCATCAAACGATCAATTTTAGAAATTGGACGCTTCCGAAAACTTCTTAATATTACAATGGCTATTTAGCTACTTTATTTAACTAGAAAATGGCCATGTCATATATTCTTAGAAAGCACATTGTCTCACCTTCAAAACAGTATAGGACATGATGCTGTATCCAGGAATGATAAGAGTGGCGACAAGGTCAAACGAGGTTACCCATCAAATGACGAATATTCGAAAGTTTACAATGCCGCGAACATCTTAAAGTTACATTGACTGTGTTTCTTCTTCACGACTACGGACAAATCATACTCTGTATGAAATGACAATTTCTCCCCGTCAAAATGCGGTGTGACATGGCGCTGTGAGGTGAAGCCGTTTGTGTGGAGCGGCGATCAAACAGGGTCCCCGTCAATTGATGAATGTTAGCAATTGTGCCATCCCGCAAGCTTTATAAAATCTTAATGGTTGTGGAGTTTCCTACTTACTGATGTCCATCTCATATTCCGTTGGAAAGCTTACTGTCTTCCCGTTACAATGAGGTATAACTTAAATGGAGCATTATATGTGTAGTGAATGTCAAACAAGGTCACTATCAAATGGTGACTGTTCAAAATTGCACCATTACACAATCGGTGTAGGCCTAGGTTTACAATGGTTGTGTATCTATTTGCCTAAATGCGCAGTACCTCTTCATATACCATTGTAAACCGTATTGTATCCTCGTCAAAATGAGGTATGACACGGAGCTATCAACTGGTGCTGTATGTGTGGAGCGAAGGTTGAACAAGGTCACTGTCAAACGATGAATTTAGAAATTGTGCTATTCTGCAAATGTTAAGACAAATTGTTCTAACAATTGCTCTGAAGTCAAACGATGAAAATAATAATTATGAAAGTTTTAGAATATCAATATATGTATATCTATATATATATATATATATATATATATATATATGCTCGCGATTTCTTTTTTTAAATTGCACATTCTACGAAGCATAATATATACGAGCTGATCCATGTACATGCTATAAAAAATATCGCTATCGGGGGCTAGTTTTCTCCTATTTGTGCTCAAGTTAGTCTTGGGTTGGTAAGTTTTATTTTGACTAATCTTAATCTTAATTAACAAGTCTTATAAGAAACGGTTATGTCAACAATAAATGCCTTAATAAAATAATAACATGCAACAATGAATGTCACGTAACAACGTAAGTATTGAATAAATCAACCTTTATCGTTGACAGCCGTGAGCGATAATAGCAATGTCGCTAAGTGTGAAGAATTGGAACAAACGCATCTTTGTTGAATACGTGGCATCCTGGCTATAAATATATCATAAATGTACATACACATTTAATAATGGTAAATTATCATATCATTTAAGTTTATTATAGTGCTAATTCCCTTTCAACCCATTGTACGTCACGTTCGTCTTCATTCAATAAAAGGGAGATGGCCTATATCACCGTCTAATAGATGCATTGCCTAGCCTAGCCTAGCCTTGACGATAAGCCACATATACTATACCACTGGAGTTGCTTCAAAACGTACACAAGCAAGTCAAATTGGGATCACACTAGGCTATTGTCCAAACAAGAAACATCAAATGACGCTGATTCTCAACCATCAGTATCACGTATACCTAATGTTGCAACGAGAAAGGCACTGGTTTGACAGATTGGTTTGTCTGTATTGTGTGTTCAAAGAAATCATGCATGAAAGACAAAAAGTTGTATAAAATTGAAACATCTGAACGGGCAACCAGCTTTAAGAAGGCTGCATGTCAAAGAGGAGACGAGAAAATGATACGCGAAGTATCGGAGGAGGACTTGACAACTAAGGATGCCGTGTACCACTCAACATGTCTTTCATCCTACCTGAGTAAAACAAATCTTAAAGCAAAGACACCGTCGTCAACTGTTGCAATACAGTGTCCTTATGACACTGCATTCTACAGTTTTATTCAAGAGATAGTTTCAATGGGATCTGGAGCGACATGGGCTCAGATAATACAGTCATCAGAGATGCAGAAGGAAGCAGTGGTTTAGTCGGACTGACTAGAAAGAAGCCAACACTCGTCTGGTGGATATTGACGAGGCACATCATGAGTGAATATGCTAAAGCAATGCGAGAAAGGAGTGGTTTGTCCACAAGTACTGAAGACAAGGATCACAAAGAAGTACTGGCATCCACACTGAAGAGGGATGAAGAGCATGTGAGACCTCTAACCAAGCATGCTGTTAACAACATGACCAATCCGTTCGAGCCTGAATCTCACCCAGATGCACTCATCAGCTTATCTATGAGGCTGCATGCAACACTGGATGTGCAACATTCGCTCCTCGACATCGTAGGTGCTTGGGAGGAGAAGCTGGAGAGATGTGTGCACGGCGCACTTGAATCAGGTGAAACGTGCAGCTTCTACAGCCCCATCAGCAAGTCAGGTCTGATAACATTTGATGACATGGCGAAAAAGACCAAGTTCAAGTGTGGCAAGGGAGGTGTTGTAACAGCAGCTGTTAGTCCAGTGATTGTGCTCCGCAGAGCCCTGTCATCGGCGAGGTGTAGAGATGATGTTTCTATGGTCACCGTTCTCGGCCACCCGATAGGGCCAGTGCTGATGGCCATTCTGCATGCTGATTGTACAATGCGGAAAACTAACAAAGCGGAACCGAGTATCTGAACTGCCACAAAACATCACTGTAACCATAGTGTATATTAGGGATGCCATCGCTGTCATTCAAATGATGGCGGGGGACCAATTCAATTAATTTGATGCATTAGCGTAGCATACTTTAGGTAACTTCTGACAGGATTTCAGAGAGCTGACACAGTTGTGGAAGTGTTTGATAGATATGATGACGTTAACTCTGTGAAAACTGCTGAACGGGACCGCCGCGCAGGATCAACATCTGCTTGCAAGTAGGACCAGGTGATTGGTGGGCGTCCAGTACGTCTGATTTCGCTCGCATTTTGATCAAAGTCGTAGTAATATTTTAAAATGCGAGTACTTTTGGCAGTAGCACAGTGAATATCTTAGCAGTGATTTGACTGAAGATATATGATCAAATCGCAAACCACACGTGTAATTATGCACTTATGTTTAATATCGTCTGGTATCGCGTTCGTCTCGAGTCCGGCAGGTGGCTGACGGCATCATCTAGACAGTACTAATTCCCGTTCATTAATTTTACCTATTTAGAAGTAGATCTTGAAGTAAACCAACATAGACCAGCAAATAAATTTAGCTTCCATATATGCACAAAACAGCCGCCTAGCTGAAGAATACAAATTTCCCTATCATTGCCATTTGACCTTGTCATTTCCAGGTTACTGACGTGTAACCTTGACATTCACGGTCAAGGACACAACATCAGATTTGGATCCGGCACGCATGCGTAAAAAAGCGATGGTACTAAAAAATATGAGGTTCATTATCTTTGTTATCATATAAACAAAAACAGTGATGTTTTTGTAAAATAAATTGACCTTGACATTCAAGGTCATATATATACATACATGCCACATACATGCATACATACATACATACATAATTATAAAACATTCGTACACATATACAAAACAGTGGTGGTATTGAAAAAATATATATTTCACGTTCAGTAACATTTGACCTTGAAATTCAAGGTCAAGGACACCAATTCTGACGTGGAGCCCCCTCTAATCGGATTCGCCGTGAAATTTTACACATACGGTCCAATTTGCATGCTTTTATCCGGCAAGTAACGATTCGGCCAAAATTGGCCTTAACAAACCAGACTATATAGGAAAAAGCGATCTTCGTTAGATTTCCAGGACTGTAACCTGTCGGAACGCATTCATTATTCCACAGTAAGGCCTATTATAATTACATTTGGAAACACTATCGAAACACAATGTCAGCATGACATTGTCATCCTGGCTATATAGACTGATGCTGTAATTGATTAAATTCCGATCTCTGTATACCCAGTATTTGATAGACGACTGTGGCTAAGCAAAAGTCAAATATCCCAGGCAATGATGCAAACAGTAATTAAATAGATCCAAAAATAATAATGTATTCTTATTAGCGCGTCGAGCAATCCGATCCAGTGTAGAAGGCGGTGTTGATTTGGAACAAGCAAACATCATAATAATAATATTGTCAACCGATCAAACCCATCCTCGCGCGCCAGGGGTCGCTGCTGCTGATTACGTCAATGCCAGCCAGCAGTACCCCCTGGCTGATTTCTTTGCGAAACTCTGAATTTAAGCTCAGCCTATGAAATCGCTCACTAGATCAGTAGATCCGCACAGCTCAGGTGGTTATAATAATAAAACTAATTTCAACCAACCGTGGTTCGTGTTACTTACATGCAATGTTTAGGAAGTAGAAGCAATTATTCGAATACACAATACCGCTCAGCTACTCGTGCTAATGGGCGAACGGGTCATTATATATTGACATTCTGAAGTCGTTTATTCGTCTACAAATTGGGGCGGGTATTTGCGCTGTTCTCACGGGTGATGCAGTCGCGACTGGTGATGTCAATTACTAGTTTGACTCAGCTAACTTCCGCACTTCGCGTAGGGGATCAGCCAGGGCTAGTTTTGCATAGCAAACAGCCCTGGCTTGCGGGGATGATCAAACCTACTAATGGATCAAAAGAAACGTATAAGCTATTGTATTTGTTTGTTATTGATAGCGCGATAATACCATGTCATGATGTTGTACAATTACTATAAACAGCCAAGACAATGTGATGCACGCGCATTCCTTGTAGGTGGCAGGTCGTGCGTGACTGTTAGTAGTACGTGGAGGTCGTGCGTGACTGTTAGTAGTATGTGGAGGTCGTGAGTGACTGTTAGTAGTATGTGGAGGTCGTGCGTGACTGTTAGTAATATGTGGAGGTCGTGCGGGACTGTTAGTAGTACGTGGAGGTCGTGCGGGACTATTAGTAGTACGTGGAGGTCGTGCGGGACTGTTAGTAGTATGTGGAGGTCGTGCGTGACTGTTAGTAGTACGTGGAGGTCGTGCGGGACTGTTGGTAGTACGTGGAGGTCGTGCGTGACTGTTAGTAGTACGTGGAGGTCGTGCGTGACTGTTAGTAGTATGTGGAGGTCGTGCGTGACTGTTAGTAATACGTGGAGGTCGTGCGTGACTGTTAGTAGTACGTGGAGGTCGTGCGTGACTGTTAGTAGTATGTGGAGGTCGTGCGTGACTGTTAGTAGTACGTGGAGGTCGTGCGTGACTGTTAGTAGTACGTGGAGGTCGTGCGGGACTGTTAGTAGTACGTGGAGGTCGTGCGTGACTGTTAGTAGTACGTGGAGGTCGTGCGTGACTGTTAGTAGTATGTGGAGGTCGTGCGTGACTGTTAGTAGTATGTGGAGGTCGTGCGGGACTGTTAGTAGTATGTGGAGGTCGTGCGGGACTGTTAGTAGTATGTGGAGGTCGTGCGGGACTGTTAGTAGTATGTGGAGGTCGTGCGGGACTGTTAGTAGTATGTGGAGGTCGTGCGGGACTGTTAGTAGTATGTGGAGGTCGTGCGGGACTGTTAGTAGTATGTGTGAGGTCGTGCGGGACTGTTAGTAGTATGTGGAGGTCGTGCGGGACTGTTAGTAGTATGTGGAGGTCGTGCGGGACTGTTAGTAGTATGTGGAGGTCGTGCGGGACTGTTAGTAGTATGTGGAGGTCGTGCGGGACTGTTAGTAGTATGTGGAGGTCGTGCGGGACTGTTAGTAGTATGTGGAGGTCGTGCGGGACTGTTAGTAGTATGTGGAGGTCGTGCGGGACTGTTAGTAGTCGTGATTACAGTTGTGATTATCTGTTGAACTTATTTATGGCAAATGCATATTTTCAGTTAATCGTATCGACATTGTTGTGATGTCTTCTACTTATATAATGTTAACGAGCAGGATAAATACTGACTTGGATGCAAGTTGACTGTGTATGTAACTCAGGTAAAACGACTGAAATAGTGTAGATGTATACCTGCCAACTTTTTTTGATATCCAGGAGATTCATCAGCGTTGTCTCGCCGCGCTGTCTCGGATCTGGACATCGGAACAGCGATTCATCACATCTCAGCACGTCTCCCGTTGTGTCGCGCTGTCTCGAAGACAGGAGGGGGGTGCTGTTGGAGATTGTCAGAGAAAATCCGGGAGATTTGCCTGTATTCCGGGAGACCGGGAGATATATGTACCCCAAATCCGGGAGACTCCCGGATTTCACGGGATAGTTGGCAGGTGTGTAGATGTAGTCTAGGTTAGTGTTAAAATACGTTACTTCAAGCACGTCATTACCGTTGTGAAGATTGGCTATTTTGTGAATTAAGCCTCCTGGCAATGCAAGGCGGTCGTGTTCATCTCAGAAGGCCGACGGGTCCTCAATGAATGCCTTCTAACTAACTACACTCCTATTCACAGGGTGACGTACCACACAAGAGCTAGGTCCCGTCGTCTTAACGACATGTTGTCATAGGGTGGTAATAATAATAATTGTATTCACAAAAAAACTAATTAAGATGTTTTTAGTACCGATAGAAATTGTACGCGACGGGTGACCATTGTGCTGGGTCACAAGAATAAGTCTTTTCCTGTCATTAGTACAACGGTATTGTACTAACGATATGCCCTCCTAGGGTGACGCTCCATCTGAGAGCATAGATGTCGGGACGGGAGGGACTTGGGGGGCTGGGCTCCCAATATTTAGAGTGGGGGCTTAGCTCCCTAACATTTTGTGAATTTTGTAGACGTTTTAATAATCAGCATCCGGTGTGCAACCTCCGAGCTGAAACTGCATCATCTCTCGTGGTTGATCCGAGACAGTCTTCAACAACCCGTCCCCCTGTCCCCAAGCCCTAAATATTCACCACGTTCCCACGCCCATGGAGAGCGATGCATGTCACGTTTTAACATCGACAGGCTTTCCTAGATAGAGTGACGTACCATCTGAGAGCGAGGTCCCGTACTATCATGCTCTCCTACCATGCCCTTTAAAGCCTCGTGTGTGTGTGTGTGTTTGTGTGTGCGTGTGTGCTGTGTATGTTGGCGTGTGCGTGCGCGTCCGTGCATCCATGCGTGCAAACATGAATGCGTATGTTTTTACCAATAAATGAATCAACATTGACGTAGGCCTACGTACAATTATTCATAAAATGCGTGCGTCATCATACTCTTGCTGGCGTGTTCTTGGTTAGTAAGGTTCCGGGCGCCATCGTCTGACGCGATCTACTAAATGACGGGACACGAACGATCTGAGTAGTTGTTCGCGATCAGGCCTTTGTTAAAGCCGACGGACTGAGAGAGCGTGCTGTGGCTTAGGCCGCTACACTGGCACGCTTGTTAAATGAATATTAGAGGTCCTGTGTGCACTTCTACTAGGTGCTGTGTCTGTCGCAGGCGTTGACGACCCTGACTGACGTCCTTTGTATGTTCCCCTCGATCATTCCTATTGTTTTCTTTCTCATTAGACTATATATGGCCTTGTTGTTGTTCGTCCTTCGCTATAAGTGAAGATGACTACAATTCATCATCGTCTGTATAGACTGTCATTGTCATTTTGGCGAGATTTTCTCTCACTTCGCCTTCTTTTGGCGTTTGCATGCAACTCGTCTTGTTCACAGAACACACCACCTGCTTTTGTTTCACTCCTCCAAGTTTGTCGCTCACAAGCCGTTTTCTCCCAACAGTCATTATCCATATTGAAATTCTTGACGGTTGCCTTTAGGGTGTCCTTATAACGTTCCCTTTGTCCTCCACGAGAGCGGGTCCTGTTTGCCAGCTCACAACAGAGCATCTCAATTCTTTGGCAGACGTGTGTCTGGCATGCTGACCACGTGGCCAGCCCACCCCAGCTGTGTCAGCTTCAGCATGGCGTATACACTTGGCAAGCCAGTCTGGGCGAGCACTTCGGTGTCTGCAGTACTTTGTCTTGCCACTTGTTTTTCAGTAATTTTTGTAGACAGCTATAGAGTATATGTGCATGACCGACCTATGTGTGTGTGTGTTTGACAGCATATTTAATATTTCCAAATAGGACAAAAGTTATTCTGAGGACTCGATCGGAGGAGGGGGGAAGGAAAGGCAGCACTTTTTAAGATTCGCAGTCGACGATTACGACATGTAAAGTTACGATTATATATATCAAAGAAAACATGTCAACCATAACACAGATGAAGAGGACTAAATGACAGGAATACTTTGGAGAATACGTAGGCCTATGAACATTATACGACATCGACTTTAATAACTGAGGGTGGAAGAAGATGACAGGGAACATGAACGGAAAATAAGTTTGTTATTGTTGGTGTGGCTGGGAACAGCTAGACGCTGGCAAGGTTGTCATATCCAGGCGATGCCACTACCACCTGGCGTTTTTAATAAGAGTGCTGCCATCTACTGAGTTCTAACCGCTCATTTTTATGGCATCACCAGGGAGTTACAATATGGATGTATTTCGCAAATGTTTCTACGGATTTTTATGAAAACGGCATGTTTGTATTGTTGACACGATCGACGACAAGACCATTATATACATGCTTTGGTGGTAGCGAGTGGTGGTGACGACGTGGGAAGGGAGGGAAACAGTCAGGAGATTGGCTTATCATTATAAATATAATTATAATGCCATGGACATTGTCATGCCTGGTGACAGTGGTGTCAATCTCTAGCGGTCCAAGGGTGGATTCAGACCCAGTGCAGATCCAGAGACAAAAAGGGATGCCCATTCCCTCCCTCCAAAGACGCCAGGTGGTACGATGTACGCACGCACGCACGCACAAACAGTGAAACACACATTCACACACTCTAAAATTACACTATAACATTGGGCAGGCCAACGATCGTCCCACTTGTTCTTAGCTTAATATAATATAATAATAATAAATATGCTCTTTTCATATAAATCTAAACTGAAGAAACGTTTGTGAAATAGGCCCATATTTCCTACAACGTATTTATTCCATGTTATGCATACTAGAACAATATGAACAATGAGATACTAAATGCTCCCTATGTGACTATGACTCGCACTTGCGCACAGACTGTATTGCAAATGGCGAACACAACGACGTACCAGTTTGAACATGTTTCTTTATTGTTTGTCATGTTTACAAAGTTCAGTAAAGTGGCGTAAAACAAATAGACAGAGTTCTTATCTATAAAGAAACATCGTGACGTTAATTGTACACCACTGACATTGGAAGCGTGTGCGTGCACTAGGACTATTTGAGCCGGAAACGATAGACCTACCACACCGCCAATTGGACAATATAATCTTTCAAAATGAAGATGAAGTGTTCTATCGTGGGTTGTGAATTCGAGACAGCAGAAGCTGAGGATGGCGCCATCATCGCTGCCCTCCTCAACCTTCACGCCAGTTCGCATGCAGCTTCTACTCACGCCGCCACTACCCAGGCTACTCGAGCAGAGAAACTAAAACGACCAACTATATCATCGGCCGGATCTAGCGAGGAGTGGGCATATTTCGAGACCCGATGGGACGAGTATCGCAGGGGCACCAAGCTCACGGATGGAGATGTAGTGGTCCAACTGCTGGAATGCTGTAGTGACGAGCTCCGAAAAGACCTCATACGTGCGGCTGGGGGCAGCCTATCCAGTAAGTCAGAGCAAGATGTTTTGACGGCCATAAAGATGCTGGCGGTGCGCAGGGAGAATACCATGGTTGCCCGTGCAGCGCTGCACAACATGCGACAAGATCGTGACGAGGCTATCCGATCATTTGGAGCCAGAATAAAAGGCCAAGCGGGCATATGCAATTATGTCACACAGTGTCCCTCATGCGCAGCCGACATCAACTATACGGATGCCATACTTCGAGATGTACTCTCCCGAGGCATAGCTGATCAAGAAATACAACTCGATGTACTCGGGGATCAGAATCAGGATATGACTCTCGAAAAAGTGCTAAAATTCGTGGAGGCCAAAGAATCTGGCAAGCGCTCAGCATCCAGACTGCTGAACTCGCAAGGTGCAGGATCGGTGAGTAGCACATACCGTCGAGGAAAACAACAGGATGTCCGAAATAGGATGACTGACTTAGGCCTATGCGGCTACTGTGGTGAAAAGGGCCATGGTAGAAGTGCTCCGTTCCGCATCAGAAAAACCGAGTGCCCCGCCTACAATCATACATGCCAGTACTGCAAGTTGCAACATCACCTGGAAAAAGTATGTCGCAACAAGGAGAGATCGAAGGCTAAGCCCCAAAGGACTGATTCGGGTGAGTGTGAAGGCGCGGTATTCGATGCATTATGTGCTGCTACAGAGATTGGTCATGAGCGCGGGAGGCGTTCCATAATCCTTGACCATCACCTCTATAACAACATATGTGACAGGTGGGCGCAACAAGCCTCACAACCTCAACCATTCATCAAACTAGACATTTGTGCGGTTGAGGAGGACTACAAGGATCTGGGTTTGGAACTGAAAATCCGTACTCGACCCCTATCCTTATCCGCCATGGCCGACACAGGCTGCCAAAGTTGCCTCATTGGAATCGGGGCAATCAACCGCCTCGGCCTAGCACGTGAAAATCTCATCCCCGTCTCTATGAAGATGCACGCCGCGAATAGCAAGGACATCAGAATCCTCGGAGCAGCCATACTTCGGTTCTCTGGCAGAGACAAGGACCAAAACAGACTAGAGACACGACAGGTCGTATACGTAACTGACAGCTCTGACAAGATGTTCCTCAGCCGTGAAGCATGCGTGGCCCTTGGCATGCTCTCTAAAACATTCCCAACAATCCGAGAGACTCACCATGCCCATACTATTGGTATCTCTACTACCTGTGACTGTCCAAAGCGACAACTACCACCACCTCCACCAACGAAACTACCCTTCCCCGCGACCGAATCCAACCGAGAGAAACTACAGACGTACTTGATCGACCACTATAAGGCGAGTACGTTCGATACATGTGACCATCAGCCCCTCCCCATGATGAAATGCTCCCCAATGAGGCTCATGGTGGACCCAGATGCTGAACCAGTGGCCTCGCACAACCCCATCCCCGTACCACTCCACTGGCAGAAGGACGTCAAAGCGGGACTAGACCAGGATGTGAGGTTAGGGGTAATCGAGCCAGTCCCAGTCGGCACACCGGTCACTTGGTGTCACAGAATGGTAGTTTGTGCAAAGAAGACGGGCAAGCCCCGCCGCACGGTGGACTTCCAACCACTGAACACCCACGCGACACGTGAGACACACCACACTCAATCACCATTCCACCAAGCCCGCTCCGTCCCACAGGGCAAACTCAAAACGGTATTCGATGCCTGGAATGGTTACCACAGCGTGCCACTTCACCCGGACGATCGCCACCTGACGACATTCATAACGCCATGGGGCCGATATAGATACTGTGTAACTCCACAGGGGTACATCGCCTCTGGTGACGGATATTCAAGACGATATGATGAAATCGTAGCCGACATCCCCCAGAAGACAAAATGCATAGACGACACACTTCTGTGGGCAGACACGATGGAGGAAAGCTTCTTCCAGGCCATCCACTGGCTAGATGTTTGTGGCAAAAATGGCATAACATTGAACCCAGACAAGTTCACGTTCTGTAAACCAGAAGTAGAATTCGCAGGGTTTGTGATCACCCTGGACAGTGTGCGCCCTTGCGGAAAATACCTACAAGCCATTCGCGACTTCCCCACCCCCAGAAACATTACAGACGTTCGATCCTGGTTCGGGCTCGTCAACCAAGTGGCGTATACATTCAGCATGGCAAACCGGATGCAGCCCTTCCGACACCTGAAACCCGATAACCCATTTGTGTGGGACGACCAACTAGACAAACTATTCAAGGAATCCAAAAAACATTATCACTAATGAGATAGAGAAAGGTGTCACAATCTTTGACAAGGATAAGCCGACTTGCCTTGCCACAGATTGGTCCAAGGATGGGATCGGTTTCTGGTTGTTACAAAAACATTGCACTTGCACTAAGAGCATGCCATTCTGCTGCCCGGATGGATGGAGAATCACTCTTGTCGGAAGCCGCTTCACCCACCCGGCCGAATCTAGATATGCCCCCATCGAAGGCGAAGCTCTGTCTGTGGCCGACGCTCTCGATAAGGCAAGATTCTTTGTCCTCGGATGTGCAGACCTCATCGTGGCAGTGGATCACAAACCACTCCTTAACATACTCGGTGATCGGTCACTGGATGAAATACCAAATGCACGCCTGAGAAACCTCAAAGAGAAAACACTCAGATACAGGTTTCGCATCGTACACATCCCTGGAGTACAAAACAAAGCAGCAGATGCCATGTCTCGGCACCCATCGGGTACCCCTCATCCAGACAAACTACACCTCCAAGATGACATCACACCCGATGATGATGATCCATCGAACCTGCCTTCAACCATGATGATCCAACATGCATTCCTAGAAGGCATCCGCACGAACGAGGACACCATAGATCACGAGAACATAGATGATGCAGTCAGGAATGCGGCGACCTACGCACTCGAGTCTCTTCAATCCATCACATGGGACCGTACAAGACAAGAAACGGCTAGTGATGAGAACATGCACCTACTCATGTCCATCATCGAAAACGGCATGCCGAAGTTCCGCCACGAACTACCTGTACCACTCCGTGCCTACCACCAATTTCGTGAGCACCTTCACACAATAGACGGTGTAGTCATCTACAAGGACCGGATTGTTATTCCGCCGAGCCTCCGAGAGGACGTCCTATCGGCACTCCACTCCGCACACCAAGGAATATCTTCCATGACGGCGAGGGCCGAATCATCCGTGTTCTGGCCCGGGATAACCCCAGCCATGGCTGCCATCCGCACAAACTGTAGCGACTGTAACAGAATGGCGCCATCGCAGCCCAGCGCTCCACCAACACCCCCAGTGTTGCCGGTTTACCCGTTTCAATGCGTCTGCTCAGACTTTTTCACCTATAAAGGCATCAGCTACCTGGTCATAGTTGACAGGTACTCAAACTGGCCTATTATTGAAAGGACCACAGGCGGTGCAGATGGTCTAATTGACAGCCTACGCCGCTCTTTCGTGACCTACGGAATCCCAGATGAACTAGCATCAGACGGCGGCCCGGAATTTACTTCAACAACGACCCGCCTCTTCCTCAACACCTGGGGCGTACACCACCGACTTTCATCAGTTGCATTCCCGCATAGCAATTGCAGAGCTGAAATCGGTGTGAAGACCGTCAAACGCCTCATTACCAACAACACTGGTACCAATGGTGAACTCGATACAGATGGGGTCCAACGCGCGATTCTTCAATATCGGAACACACCTGACCCAGATACAAAGCTATCCCCAGCGATGTGTGTATTCGGACGACCGATCAAGGACTTCATACCTATACTACCCGGTAGGTACAAACCACACGAGACCTGGCGAGAGACACTCGTTGCTCGAGAAGAGGCCCTGAGAAACAGACACATGAAAGCCGCTGAACACTGGTCAGAACATACGAAACGACTACCACCCCTCGTCATCGGCGACTTCGTGAGAATACAAAATCAAACTGGCCCTCACCCCACGAAGTGGGACAAAACGGGCCAGGTCATCGAAGTACGTCAATTCGACCAATATGTAATCCGAGTCGACGGATCTGGGAGAGTAACAATCCGGAACTGGAAATTCCTGAGGAAATACGCGCCAGTACGCATTGCTACACTACGTCTTACCATTGATGAGGACCTTCAGCATCATGCATCACATCGCACTTCACAACCTCAACCTCGACGACAGAAGGAACCCACACACATCACACAACACACCATCGCAACTCCTGAAAGATGGGAGGACAATGTGGAGAGCCCCAAGAAAACTGTATCACCGGCAGTGGCTCCAACGGCGTCAACAGATGTCGCTCCAACACTCGAGAACATTCCTACCCCCTACCACGCCAACACGCGTCTCACGATATGGCCGTAACATCAAACCACCGAAATGGCTGGCAGACTATGAAACCTAAGAGACAGTCTCTCTCTCACTATATACTATTATTTACAGTCTAAAATAAGTGATGAAGACTTGGGGGGAGATAGAACAATATGAACAACGAGATACTAAATGCTCCCTATGTGACTATGACTCGCACTTGCGCACAGACTGTATTGCAAATGGCGAACACAATGACGTACCAGTTTGAACATGTTTCTTTATTGTTTGTCATGTTTACAAAGTTCAGTAAAGTGGCGTAAAACAAATAGACAGAGTTCTTATCTACATACAAATTGTTAGACAAGTTTGTTTTAGTGAAATAACTGAAATTTGTATGCAAAAAAATTGCCATCCCACACAATCATTTCCAAAGGCTAAACATTAAGTGATTTTAAATGCATCCGGGCGGTTATTAACGTTGTCAATAAATGATGGCTATTTAGTATTAATATAACAGCGTCTATTTCGCTAGGAAGTCGCACTCAATCTCGTAAATCATAAACAGACAGTGCCCAGATCTAGCGGCGAGATTCTTGGGGACGATCAATGGTTGGCTGACTACTAGTCTATATATATAAGTTTACACCACACATCCACTTGTTTGTTTGCAAACATTATACACACACTCACACACACATAATTATTAATATTCAGCAGAATGGTTACTCTGTAAGGTTTGGCCAACTTTTGTGATCTCACTACATCATAAAATGATGTTGAATACTCCATTGCAAATGAATATATCTGTCACTGAGAGTATATATGAATGTATGACAAAGCCAAGAGCCAAAGTTAACTTTTTAAAGAAAAGGTACACAAATGTTACAAGTTTGTGAAACGTTTTTATATCTAATACATAGGCACCGTAACCAGGGGGGCTGAGCCTCCAATATATATTTGGTGGGGGAGGGCTGGAGATAATAATAATAATTGTGTTTATTTTTCCAACATAAGAACAATACACAAAGTGTGATACATTAAGAAATAATTATATCAGAAAAAAGTGGTATACTGAAGAGAGAATTCTTATATTTGTATACCCCTATGAATAATCTGCTTACAGCACATGACAAAGATTACGTAAATACACATTAATAATAGTAATTTTGTGATAATCAGTATTTTATATTGACTTGCAGCAGTTTTTTAGCAGTGACATGTAATTTTTTACATTATATTTGTTGATAATGCACATTTTTAATGTACGAACAAATGCATGAAATGTGGGTTTCCTGGCAGTACCGGAAGGCAATGAATTCCAGCATTTTACTCCATAAATTGATAGACACTTTAATTTCACGTTTGTTCGAACAATTTGTCTGACATATTGATACTGAACTCGGGATGAGTGTGAAGAAGATTGTTTTGTAAACAAAGACTACAAATTGATAGGATTAGCTCCCCGCTATATTTTGGCAAGGGGGTGCAGTTGGAGGTTTTTAGTGGATCTTTTTAAGGAGGGTGCAGTTGGAGATTTTTGGTCAGTCTCAAAGGGGGGTGCAGTTGAAGGTTTTATGAGCTACGAAAAATTATGAAATTGTGGACGGCACCACGAACAAATTTCAATACATTTCAATAACAGTGTTTATGATAATTATATAAGACCATCACCTGCCATGTAATTGTTTATTATCCGAATGCAGCTACAGACTATACTTGTGTCTGTGACACTTCTCACAGAGATGCAGCTGCATTACACTCGCCTCCTGCTGTCATCGCCTTGGAAATGTGATCCAGGATGATTTATGTGGGGCATGAGCTGCAAGAGCCGAGAAGCAGAGATTGAGTGTCTCTGGCCTGCTATTGGCAGAGCCCAGCCAACGTGGCACTCTGCATTCCAAACCTTAGTAGCAGTCCACCAGACCAGTGGGAAGGAACGGGAAGAAGGTTGAGGAAAAGAAAGATCTCTCCTACTTGCGTGTCTCTCTGCTGAGGTATTTATCCCTAATGATTTAGCACACTTTGTGATAAGTACATGTGTAGGTTGTTGTTTTCTTGTTAGGTGAAGTAGATAAGAAGGGTGTATATCATGTTGAAAGACATTGCAGGGTGGTTCATAAGTAAACTGGGCGGTATTATATAAAGAATGGGGAATATTGATCTGTTTATTACTCATTTATCTAGTTAGACATGTATATGTAGTTTATGTATATCTAATAATAAATGTCATCAATTCTCCTGTTGGATAAGTATAATACTGCAGAAACGTATACTTCTAAATCACAGCATTTATCAAATAGTGGTGAGTAATTTGATTAGGATAATCTTCCATATATGAAATTTCTACTTTGGCTAAATTCTATAAATCAGCAAGGAATATTTGTTACAGTATTTTAAACATCATGATTTGAACACACTTCTATGATATGTTGGGAACATTTCCAATGTTAGCCATATAATGATAAATTATGTATAAAAAATAATTATTCAATAATTTAATATATATAATGTTTAGCTAATATTACTGACACTTGCTCCTTAACTTTTAATCAGTATGCTGGGTTTATCTACTGCTTTAAATGTGTATTCCAGATCTATGTCTACATGATTATTACCCAGTAGTCTTCCGGGATACTGAGAGATGTTGTTGCCTAGTGTTGGGTTGTGTTGCCTCCAATGGCTTATCAGGAGGCCAGGGCTGTTCCCAGGTCAATCACCTTGCACTAACTATTTACATGTGTTTACAGCAGTGTGAGATAAACTCCAGACCTCATCTTTCCAAGGTGTATTTTCACAGTATTCATTTTACGACATGGTTAATTGTTGTTATGTATAAATAATTAAATAACACAGTTATGACATTTTTGAGAATGGTGGTATACACTGAGTTCACTAATAAAAATGTCAATATTGATTTACTTCTCTGCCATCAGGTATTGGTGGTTGAAAGACACAAGATGAAGAAGTTTTGTCTCTTGTTGATTTTCCTGCTGGTTGCTAGCTCACTTGCTCTTCGTAAGGTTGGTATTTGTTTGGAAACATTAATTCATTAAATTGATAAAACTAGATTATCCGGTATGTTAAACCCTTGGCCTAGATGTGTAAACAGTGCAATGTATGTTGTAGGAAGTATGAATGTTTACGTTGTAAGAAAGATAATGAATGTGTTGTGAGAGATGGCTAGACACAGGAGATGAGATGCACCAGTTGTGGCTGTCTGTGCGCAGCTGACAGACGTAAAACATTACCTCGGCAATGCCACGTCAGCCAGCCTGCGTGATACCAATTCCCAACACACCAGTTTTTATAACCTGCAGTTTCCGCTGCGAGTAAAAAACTAACTTTGTGCAGACGTGAAATTGTCTTACTGATCTGTAGTTGCATTCTTGAGAAGGATATGACCTTTTTGGCTTGATATCTTGAATGTCTCTATTTTAGAATAGTATATAATTATTATTAGTTAAACATTTGTGATGCAACATGTATCTGGGTTCAAACGTGTTCAAGGGTGCTAACAAGATAACACTTAAAGACTAGAAATTTAAATATAATTACTAAAGTTAAAAGAACAGTGTTTTTAAAAGACAAGTAAACAGGTTAAATAAATATGTTAACAAAAGAAGTTAACTAAATAAGTTAAGTAAACAACAAAAGTAAGTTGATACATTAAACAAACATATACATTATGCAGATAAAACATAAATTAAAATAAAGATAAGTTGGAATTAATGAAAATGTTAAATAAGTATTAGAGGCAGTCTGACATTCCATTTTTAAAATGAACTGTGCAGCATATTACCCAGTATTGACTCGTACTGTGGGAGTCAATTGTAAGGAAATCCCTTCAGCCACCTAATACTCTGAGAACTGAAAGAAGAGTGTGTGTGAAGTGTGCATGGTTGTGGCATTAAGAGGCCAGATGTTGTGGCGAGGCCAGACGGCAGGAGCCACATCCTGTGTCATAGACAGAGTGTAGAAGGCACTTGTTGGAATGTCCTATCCCTGTACTTTACATCCAATCCAGATCCAGTGACTCATTGAGTCTACCAGAAAATGTTTTGTAACTTTCTGTTAGATTCCACTTTTGTTGGGGGTGTTTGGATGTTTTATGGGCAGTAATTTTTTCTTCATACAAAATATAGATAGCTGCACATTTTGCAGTGTGTTTTTTTAAAGTAAGAAAAAATTATTAGTTTATGGAAAAATATTTAGGGACAATAAAACGGTCAATAGTTTAATTGTGGAGAATTGAAACGTCATGTTTCAATGTAATACAGAATGGTGTTTGGAAAATAACAAATGTATTTATACATAAACTGTTTGCTGCATATTTAATCAAACTTTTGTTTATAAACTACTTTGTGGGAAATTGTTGATTACAATTGATCAGGTTGTAATGTTTTACTGTGTTCATATTTAAGTCAAAGTTTTTTTGTTACTGTAAAAATACACTCCAAACAGGATATCCAATTCTCATTCAGTCATGAAATGTACAGTAAATGTGACAAAACATTCACATGATATGGACTACAGCCTGATGTAGACTCAAGGGATTTGTTCTGGATATGTCCGCTATATTGTTCTTTATCAGTAGGCCCAGCAGCACTTTAACTAATTGGCTGTAAGAAACACTGTCCAACTCACCTTTCTGTACTCGTTGCAAGTCAACAAGTCACCCTGTATGCCCTTAGGGGCACGTGTTTATCACCCTCAATGTTTATATATAAACTCACTGGGGTTTAACATTATTGTAAAAAGCACTTGTGATTCCAGTAGCTGCTTAAATCTGTATTTTGGACTGTAGATTGTCAAGGTCTGTTAGTGTGGTTGTAAGTATACATAGCTGTACTTGGCCTACATTTGGTTAAACCCATTCTCGTGAAGAATGAGTAGTAGTATTAGTTAATGTAAATTTATATTTACTTGGTCATGTAGGTACGGTTTGGAGATTAATTCGCCTTAATTCAAAATGGTAACATGATAACTATAACCCAAGCAGTCTAGTTATCTAACATCAGGTACAATATCTATATGGGCCGTCCTAGATAGATATGCTAGGAAGGTCAATATTACCTAGGTAACATATTCTGTGAGCTATGACTGATGCTGGCACCAACTGCATTTAGCTCAGTGAAGCCTCACAAAACGTAGATTACCACAAGGGTGAAATGGATAAGTTGGGTTGGTGGGTGTAGCACCGGAGGTCACACAACACATCTACAGCCCCTTGTGGGAAACACTTCTGAGTCACGCATATTAGCCCGGCTAAGCAGCCCAGGGGGGTATCAATAGTCTGACCCAGAGTTTCTGTTCTGCCAGTTGTGACTCGAATACAGCTGTGTGTGTTTATCAAGGGGACATAATAGGCCCTCCTGGGGTGTACACTATTTATTTTGAAAATATTCCTTGACCCCAAAACTTCATATAATATTATGGTCTAAAAATCTGGGGTAGAGACATGAAGAACATTCTAGATCCTCCTACCTTGTGAAATTTTATAAAGGTTGTAAGTATATTGCAGGATCTATAAATTATAATCCATGTGAGAACTCTTCTGTGTCAAAAAAGTTCGACTGGGTTAGAGATTGTATCAGTTTGAGCAGTGCCATGCAGTAAAAAAATGTATAGAATTCAACAGAGAATCTATAGAATTTTATAGAATGTGTAGAATTCTATAAAAAAAACATTACGTGGCATTAAACATTCTGTAGAATACTACAGAATATTTTATAGAATTCTACAGAATTTCCATAATCACTTCAATATCTATAGAGTATTCTTTAAGAATTTTTATGGCCACATAAATTGTCATGGAATTTTGCAGAAATTCTACAACAATTTTTTTATAGAATTGTTTCCACAAAAGTCCTATAGAATATATCCTATAGAATACATATTCTATAGGTATTATTCTATAGATTTTTTTGCTAAGGGTGCCACTTATCAGACTGGGACAAAGACTGGTGAACTGTTTGTGTTTCCCCAGGAGGCGGGAGAGGAGGAAGAGGAGGACAACCAGGTGGACACTAGTGAGGTACAAGCTTCATTAATTTTGCACATGTTGCTAGAATAGCTTAATACTCACTCCTCAACTTAATGTTTGATGATATAATTTATATTTCATCTTAAGGATAATCAAACATATCTAATTTGTGAAAATGTGTTATTTAGTTTTAATGAGATCATTGAACAAACTGATCAACGTTGTTGACTTAATCTGGTCAAAAATGTTCAACAAATTGCAAATGTTGGTCCACTTATACACATATATATATACCTGTATATATATATATGTGGGTGTGTGTTGGTTACCCAACACAATGATCAAGGTTCATTCTCAATGATTTTAACAAAAGTTTGCTTTATTTGTTTAAATGTATACGTACATGTAGTAGCTGATGTATTACAAGGTGTTATTATATGATAACAGACATACGATGAGAAGTGAATGTGTTACAAGGTGTTATTGTATGATAACAGACAGAGGATGAGAAGTGAATGTATTACAAGGTGTTATTGTATGATAACAGACAGAGGATGAGAAATGAATGTGTTACAAGGTGTTATTGTATGATAACAGACAAAGGATGAGAAGTGAATGTATTACAAGGTGTTAGTGCATGATAATAGACAGAGGATGAGAAGTGAATATGTTACAAGGTGTTATTGTTTGATAACAGAGTGAGGGTGAGAAGTGAATGTGTTGCAAGGTGTTATTATATGATAACAGACAGAGAATGTAAATATGTTACAAGGTGTTATTGTTTGATAACAGACAGGATGAAAAGTGACTGTGTTATAATGTGCTATTGTTTGATAGCAGACCAAGGATGAGAAGTGAATGTGTTACAAGGTTATTGTTTGATAACAGACAGGATCACAAATGAATGTGTTACAAGGTGTTATTGTTTGATAGCAGACAGAGGATGAGAAGTTATTGTGTTACAAGGTGTTATTGTTTAATTAATAACAGACAGAGGATGAGAAGTTAATGTGTTACAAGGTGTTATTTTTTGATAACAGAGTGAGGGTGAGAAGTGAATGTGTTGCAAGGTGTTATTATATGATAACAGACAGAGGATGTAAATATGTTACAAGGTGTTATTGTTTGATAACAGACAGGATGAAAAGTGACTCTGTTATAATGTGCTATTGTTTGATAGCAGAACAAGGATGAGAAGTGAATGTGTTACAAGGTTATTGTTTGATAACAGACAGGATCGCAAATGAATGTGTTACAAGGTGTTATTGTTTGATAGCAGACAGAGGATGAGAAGTTATTGTGTTACAATGTGTTATTGTTTAATAACAGACTGAGGATGAGAAGTGAATGTGTTACAAGGTGTTATTGTTTGATAACAGAAAGAGGATGAGAAGTGAATGTGTTACAAGGTGTTATTGTTTGATAACAGACTGAGGATGAGAAGTGACCATGTTACAATATGTTATTGTTTAATAACAGACAGAGGATGAAAAGTAAATGTTTTACAAGGTGTTATTGTTTGATAACAGACAGGATGAGAGGTGAATGTGTTACAAGGTGTTATTGTTTGCTAACAGACAGGAAGAGAAGTGAATGTTTTACAAAGTGTTATTATTTGATAACAGACAGGATCACAAATGAATGTGTTACAGTGTGCTATTGTTTGATAGCAGACAGAGGATGAGAAGTGATTGCATTACGAGATGTTATTGTTTGATAACAGACTGAGAATGAGAAGTGAATGTGTTACAATGTGCTATTGTTTGATAACACATTGAGAATGAGAAATGAATGTGTTGCAAGGTGTTATTGTTTGATAACAGACTGAGGAAGATAAGTGAATGTGTTGCGAGGTGTTATTGTTTGATAACAGAGTGATGATGAAAAGTGATTGTGTTACAAGGTGTTATTGTTTGATAACAGACTGAGAATGAGAAGTGAATGTGTTGCAAGATGTTATTGTTTGATAACAGACTGAGAATGAGAAGTGAATGTGTTACAATGTGCTATTGTTTGATAACACATTGAGAATGAGAAATGAATGTGTTGCAAGGTGTTATTGTTTGATAACAGACTGAGGAAGATAAGTGAATGTGTTGCAATATGTTATTGTTTGATAACAGACTGAGGACGAGAAGTGAATGTGTTACAAGGTGTTATTGTTTGATAACAGACTGAAGACGAGAAGACTCAGGGTGGATATGACCGGCAAGAACCAAGGGGTAGGTCAATGTTTCAGTTTTAAATTTGACATCCGCACTTAGTGCGTGCAGTTGCGAAATGGATTAACGAATTGTGTTAATTAGTTATTCCAATAACATATATAAGTTAATAGAATAACTCATGTTAAGGCATGTTTTAGTTTTACAACCTCTCAACCAAAACTTTTAATTAATAACCCAGATATGTAGCTAATTGGCTATACATTGGAACTAATAATTTAAAGTTGACTATGAACCATCTCAAAGCAAAGAGATATATGTATTCATGGACATACCCTCTGCCTATTGTTATCAAGAAGCTAAAGAAATGTGCTTCAAATAGTCGCTTGTGAATCAGTTTTTTGTCAGTAATCAATGACCATACTAGGTGAATGACGTCATGTGATGATACAATTTTTACGACGAAAAGGTCATAATTTTATATTTATACGTTATTATATTTATGGTTATTGCCAAATAACTTAGCATGATTATAGTTTTTATAGATGTGAAATGCATGTTTATTGTGCGTGTTGATTAGTGTTCTAAATAGACTAGAACATATATTATCAGTGGTTTGGGTCTTTATGTTTTCTTGGAAGTGAAAGATGAACCTATTGCTTACCAAGAACCCAGCCCAGCCTACTTCTGCAGAAAAAAACCTAAGACCCAGGGCAGTGGCATTGGAGGAGTTCTGTGCACACTCCCTCAGTCTTTTAATCTATCCACATCTGCTGGTCAAAAAACTACCTGAATCTCACGTGAACGAAAATAGATTGCTGTGTAGTTTACAAGGGCAGGCCAGATGATGTTAAACATTTTAAAGAGTAAAACATTGCACCCCATAGACAACTGGGTAATAACAGTGACAATATATCAGTATCAGCAATGGACTTTCTAAAATTTCTTATTTGTTTCTTGATGTTTTCTTTAGCCATATCATTTACTGTCTTTTTAATACAGCAAGTATATCTATTTAAATCTCATTTAAATCAACATATTTAAAGTTGACATTCTCATCAGTAAGCATAAGTGATTGACCACATATGTTATAGTTAGTGTGGTCTACTGTTGTTCCATCTGAGATGACATCACGCCAGTGTCACAGTGAAATGTTGACCCTGTGCAGATCCTTGCAAGGAGAAGAACTGTGAACTGGGCCACGAGTGTGACATCGATGAAGATGGGAATGCAATCTGTGTCTGCATGCGCAGCTGTCCCACCGAGAATGACTCAAAGGTATGTAGACGTAGAGCGCAGTGGTGCAGTGACTAGAGCTTGGGACTCTTGACTGAGAGAACCCGGGTTTGAATCCTGTGCTGCGGTGTTGAACCTTTTGTGGAGCGCAGTGGTGCAGTGACTAGAGCTTTGGACTCTCGACTGAGAGAACCCGGGTTTGAATCCTGTACTGTGGCGTTGAACCTTTTGTGGAGCACAGTGGTGCAGTGACTACAGCTTGGGACTCTCGACTGAGAGAACCCGGGTTTGAATCCTGTACTGTGGCGTTGAACCTTTTGTGGAGCACAGTGGTGCAGTGACTACAGCTTGGGACTCTCGACTGAGAGAACCCGGGTTTGAATCCTGTACTGTGGCGTTGAACCTTTTGTGGAGCACAGTGGTGCAGTGACTACAGCTTGGGACTCTCGACTGAGAGAACCCGGGTTTGAATCCTGTACTGTAGTGTTGAACCTTTTGTGGAGCGCAGTGGTGCAGTGACTAGAGCTTGGGACTCTCGACTGAGAGAACCCGGGTTTGAATCCTGTGCTGTGGTGTTGAACCTTTTGTAGAGTGCAGTGGTGCAGTGACTAGAGCTTTGGACTCTCGACTGAGAGAACCCGGGTTTGAATCCTGTACTGTAGTGTTGAACCTTTTGTAGAGCGCAGTGGTACAGTGACTAGAGCTTTGGACTCTCGACTGAGAGAACCCAGGTTTGAATCCTGTACTGTGGAGTTGAACCTTTTGTGGAGTGCAGTGGTGCAGTGACTAGAGCTTGGGACTCTCGACTGAGAGAACCCGGGTTTGAATCCTGTACTGTGGTGTTGAACCTTTTGTGGAGCGCAGTGGTGCAGTGACTAGAGCTTCAGACTCTCGACTGAGAGAACCCGGGTTTGAATCCTGTGCTGTGGTGTTGAACCTTTTGTAGAGTGCAGTGGTGCAGTGACTAGAGCTTTGGACTCTCGACTGAGAGAACCCGGGTTTGAATCCTGTACTGTGGTGTTGAACCTTTTGTGGAGTGCAGTGGTGCAGTGACTAGAGCTTTGGACTCTCGACTGAGAGAACCCGGGTTTGAATCCTGTACTGTGGTGTTGAACCTTTTGTGGAGTGCAGTGGTGCAGTCACTAGAGCTTTGGACTCTCGACTGAGAGAACCTGGGTTTGAATCCTGTACTGTGGTGTTGAACCTTTTGTAGAGCGCAGTGGTGCAGTGACTAGAGCTTTGGACTCTCGACTGAGAGAACCCGGGTTTGAATCCTGTACTGTAGTGTTGAACCTTTTGTGGAGCGCAGTGGTGCAGTGACTAGAGCTTTGGACTCTTGACTTAGAGAACCCGGGTTTGAATACTGTACTGTAGTGTTGAACCTTTTGTGGAGCGCAGTGGTGCAGTGACTAGAGCTTGGGACTCTTGACTTAGAGAACCCGGGTTTGAATACTGTACTGTAGTGTTGAACCTTTTGTGGAGCGCAGTGGTGCAGTGACTAGAGCTTTGGACTCTTGACTTAGAGAACCCGGGTTTGAATACTGTACTGTAGTGTTGAACCTTTTGTGGAGCGCAGTGGTGCAGTGACTAGAGCTTTGGATTCTCGACTGAGAGAACCCGGGTTTGAATACTGTGCTGTGGTGTTGAACCTTTTGTGGAGTGCAGTGGTGCAGTGACTAGAGCTTTGGACACTCGACTGAGAGAACCCGGGTTTGAATCCTGTACTGTGGTGTTGAACCTTTTGTGGAGTGCAGTGGTGCAGTGACTAGAGCTTTGGACTCTCTACTGAGAGAACCCGGGTTTGAATCCTGTACTGTGGTGTTGAACCTTTTGTGGAGTGCAGTGGTGCAGTGACTAGAGCTTTGGACTCTCTACTGAGAGAACCCGGGTTTGAATCCTGTACTGTGGTGTTGAACCTTTTGTAGAGCGCAGTGGTGCAGTGACTAGAGCTTTGGACTCTCGACTGAGAGAACCCGGGTTTGAATCCTGTGCTGTGGTGTTGAACCTTTTGTGGAGTGCAGTGGTGCAGTGACTAGAGCTTTGGACTCTCGACTGAGAGAACCCGGGTTTGAATACTGTGCTGTGGTGTTGAACCTTTTGTGGAGTGCAGTGGTGCAGTGACTAGAGCTTGGGACTCTTGACTGAGAGAACCCGGGTTTGAATCCTGTGCTGTGGTGTTGAACCTTTTGTGGAGTGCAGTGGTGCAGTGACTAGAGCTTTGGACTCTCGACTGAGAGAACCCGGGTTTGAATACTGTGCTGTGGTGTTGAACCTTTTGTGGAGTGCAGTGGTGCAGTGACTAGAGCTTGGGACTCTTGACTGAGAGAACCCGGGTTTGAATCCTGTGCTGCGGTGTTGAACCTTTTGTGGAGCGCAGTGGTGCAGTGACTAGAGCTTTGGACTCTCGACTGAGAGAACCCGGGTTTGAATCCTGTACTGGTGTTGAACCTTGGGCAAGTTCGTTCACACTACATTGTTCCAGTTCACTCAGTTCTATGAATGAGTACCTGGCTATAGACAGTGGTGGATATTTGTGTACGAATAGTCTTCGCGGATCAATTGCAGCGTGGCTGGATGCATCCCAGAGAAGTCGAGATGATGTTCGATTGAACAGATCTGCCAGGGTGTTAAGTGTAAAGTGCTTTGAGCAGTCCCAAAGGACGGGATACTGCACTGTATAAGAACTTATCTTTAAAGATACAATTCTCTCCTCAGACAAACATCTTAATCTGTTGTTTTGTCTATATTGAAAACAGTGGTTTCATAATGTTATTTTGTTTGTCCTGCTACATTTGACATCAGTTGGTAACTATAAATGCTTAAGTTATATAGGCCTCACATCAGTGTCTGCTTAAAGTTAAGTGAAAGAGAGGCCTTGCACACTTAAAGGTGTACACACAGTGTAGGATACTGGTGCCAAGAAAACTGGTAGATTGCAGGACAGTAATTGTAAAGTTGGTGGCCTGAGCTATAAATTGGTAGACAACATATTAAAATCATACTTTTGAGCATAGGTTTTAAAGTTCCATTAGTTGAACTAACATTTAATATAAAACTGTTTTTAAGAAAGTGTATGTAAACATGAACAATATGTACTTATTTGATCATACTTGATACTGTGTATAACACTTCAGCAATTGATATGTTATTCGATAAATTATGCTATTGCAAAATTATTGGTCACCTGGTCCAGCCAATGCAACTTTAACGTGATTTTAGGAGAAATGGTTCTAATTTGAGGGGGAAATGCTGGTGTGGAGTACGAGTACTTTTAAGAGATGAGGGCCAGATTCACAAGTTGCCTGTCTCTAGCCACCAGATCAATGGGCAGTATCATAACCTGATAACCACAGGTCTCTGATCTCATAAACATCTAAATATCTCTTTCTCTCTAGAGTACTATACGGTGATTTCACAATTTGTTGCATTTTTGCCCTACTACCAAGATATTTGACATGAGTTGATAATTAGATTCTTGAGTCCAGTAAGAAGCATATGATAAGTAGGCATTGTGTCATTGTCTCACTAATGGTGCTACGTAAGAGAAAACTTACAAGCTTTGTTAATACATATACAATGGAAATCTCTACAGAGTATTGGGAGTGAGGACCACAAGTTTTTAGTTTTAGTACAATATACTTTCCTTTCTCAACATGTACTAGAACCAACCAGAAGTGAGAATGTGTTAGACATAGTTTTGTTCTCACAGAATGAATTAGTTGACAATGTCAAGATATGTGAGCCACTGGGGAGTAGTGATCACAACCAGATACATTTTACCATTAAAGTAAAATCAGAAAGGAATAGTAAAAAGCAGTATAGGAGAAATTTCCACAAAGGAAGGGACATGAAGAAATATTTAGCAAAGATAGACAGACTGGAATAACACAATGAAGCATAAGACATCAACAGAATGCTGGAATATCTTAAAGAGTGAAATTAAGTGCATAGTCGATAAATTTGTACCCTTGAAAAAACAAGGGAAACAGTCCAAAAAGAAACACTTATCGAAAGAAGCCATTAGAAAAATTAAGTATAAACAAGTGATGTGGAAGTCATATAGGCATACTGGAAATGATGAAGACTACAACATTTATAAAGAAGCACTTAACCAAGCAACAGCTGAAATTAGAACAAAAATTAGTTAGTAATATAAAACATGACAACAAGAGTTTTTTTGTGTATGTTTGAAGCAAACAGAAAGTTCAGGATAAGGTCGGTCCTCTAGAAGATAGTGCTGGAAATATAATATCAGAGGGATTCTTAATGGCAGAAGACCTGAATGAGTATTTTAGTTCAGTGTTTACCAGGGAAGATATTAGTTCACTGCCAGTACCAGAGGCTAAGTTCAAGGGGGCAGATTCAGACTATTTAGGACAGTTAATTGTAACCCTGGAAATGGTAGCTAAGAAGATAAGCGCTATGAAGGATAATAAATCACCTGGAGTGGATGGGATTCCGCCCAAACTACTATTGGAAATTGTAGAACAAATTAGCGTACCGCAAGCAACAGTTTTCAACTTGTCATTAGAAGAGGGAGTGGTTCCTTTAGAATGGAAAGAGGCAAACATTATACCGTTATTTAAAACAGGTTCGAGAAACAAGTCAAATAATTATAAGACCAGTGAGTTTAACATCAGTGATTTACAAATTATTAGAAAGACTAATTAAAGATCACATGGTGGATTTCCTTGTTAAACATAACTTGATAAACCCATCTCAACATCGGTTTTTAAAAGCGAGGTCATGCTTAACAAATATGTTATGTTTTTTGGAAGACATCAGTAAGTGGGTAGATGAGAGATCACCAGTAGATTTTTTTCTCAAAAAGCTTTCGACAAAGTACCACATCAAAGATTACTGCTTAAACTAAAGGACCATGGCATAGAAAATGGTATAATAAACTGGATAGAAAAATGGCTGATTGACAGAAGACAACGTCTAGTAGTTGATGGGGAGGCTTCAAACTGGAAATCGGTATTGAGTGGGGTACCACAGGGATCAGTACTAGGACCTATATTATTCTTAATATATATCAATGATTTGGATGATGATATAACAAGCAAGGTGTTGAAATTTGCAGGTGATACAAAGGTGTTTAGAAGGATTAAAAGTGATGGAGATAGACAGCATTTACAAGATGATCTTGACCGGTTGATCAAATGGTCTGAAAAGTGGCAAATGCTGTTCAATTTTGGGAAATGTAAACGCCTCCACACAGGACATGGGAACGAAGATGTAGAATATTCAATGGGGGGCACTGTACTAAGTACTACTGTAAAAGAAAAGGACTTAGGGGTAACCATTAGTGTTGATATGAAGGTTTCAGAGCAGTGCAGAATTGCAGCTTCAAAGGGAAATCAAATCCTTGGATTAATTAGGCGAAACATAACGTATAAGGAAAAAGAGCTAATAATACTGCTGTACAAAACAATAGTTAGGCCTCATTTAGAATATTGTATACATGCGTGGAGGCCATATCGCAGGAAGGACATAGATATGCTAGAAAGAGTACAGAGGAGAGTGACTAAAATGATACCAAAACTGAGGGATCTTAGTTATGAAATTCGCCTAAAAGAATGTGGTTTAACAACACTAGAGCCCAGGAGATTGAGAGGAGATCAGATAGAAGTGTTTAAAATACTGAATGGTTATGAAAATATTGATAGAAATATTTGTTTCTCAGTTAAGAAAGATAGAAGGACTAGAGGACATGAAGTTACAATAGCAAAGAAGCAGTATAGATTAGATATAAGAAAGTTCTCATATTCACAAAGGACTGTAAATGAATGGACTAGATTATCTGGTGATTGTGTGGGTGCTAGTAGCGTGAATGTTTAAAAATAAAATCAACACATACCTCAGAAGGGCGGGATACACATAGATAAAAGGGTTGGACTATCGATAAGCCAAAGGGCTTCCTTGTCCACCTGCCACCTAGAGTTAATTCTCTGGGTGGCAATCTTGTTAAATCTTCTTAAACAGTGGTTTATTGTGCAACAGTGGCGTCGATTGTGTGAGATACATGCATCCAGGTGTGTTTGTATCAAAATTCTACGGTCGCTAGCACCCTCACGGCTCATCCTGTCCGGACGATCTTGGTATCATTTGGAAGGATGCACTTTTGTTATTCTAGTGTCATCTAGATTTCCCAGTAACCGTTTAAAGAACACAGATAAACGGACCTACAATCATGCCGTTTTCGGTGTTCTGTACGGTTCCGAACGATGTTGGCGGCGGGTACTCAGTACACTAATCTTCCTAATTGTGGCACTGTTTTCTTCATTTGCATAGGTTCAGACATGCGCACTTCACCATTTCTTGATTTCATGTTATAAGCTCCACTCACTTTTAAACCGCGGCAAAATTGATGCGCTTTGATCGCAGTGAAACCGATATATCTCTACGTCGGCGTGACGTCACAATAACGTATGCCACCCAACGGGTCTAAATTTGTTGCGTTGGTTGGCTGATATATGTGATTGTTACGTCACTGAAATCAGATAGTGGTGCCTCGATCGGTAGATTGGTGAACTGTGTCGACGAAACAACATCGTTCGCAGTGTCTAAGACACCAGAACGGGCCCGGTTGTAGGTCCGTTTTTAGTTAATTTTAGGAATTATTATTCGGAAACCATTTATATGTTTGAATAGCAGAAAGCTTAAACTTTCAAACGACAGCAATATTGTTGGGATCCGACGTAATGGTACGAGCAGTCATTCAAAAGGCGTTTTGGAACGTGTTTGACAGTTGTTCTTTTTTTGCTCGCTTATCTGTTTTTGGTACTAATAAACAACAAGATATCCTGTATGATTTTTATATCTCGTATTATATACGAGGCCCTGTCCAAAACCATGGTGAGTGCCTGTTTTACTTGTGTTGTCAGGTGTCATTCTCAGTAGTCAACATTGACCTCTTTGTACAGAGCATGCAAATTCTCAGATTCTCCCTAAATTAGTGCTTTAATATGTTGGTAATTGTCCAGATTGAAAGACATATGTTGGTAGGTGTATAGCAGGTTATGACAAGGTACATACAGTGGCATCTATAATAACAACCATCATTATCATAATTTAAAACATTTATTTACAATCATTATGTTTATGCAATTTTTAGTCCTTTGGCCGAAGGTCCAAGGGACTATTGCCATCACTCTGCGTCCGCCGTCCTCCGTCTGCCGTCCACCATTAGCTGCCGTATCTCAGAAACCGTTCAGCAACTTTTTCTCTAATTTTGCATAGACATCTTAGGGCACTGCCACTATGCACGAGAAATCTGTATTTGATTGAATCATTTTAAGGTCTCCCTAGGGCCTCCAAGGACCCCAAAACTGGTAAAAATGTAACATTTGGCCTATTTTTTTTAAAACTGTTCAGCAACTTTTTTTCTAATTTTGCATAGATGTATCTTAGGGTGCTGCCACTATGTACAAGAAATCTGTATTTGATTGAATCATTCTAAGGGCACCTAAGGGGCCCCCAAAGTGCAAAAGGTTTACATTATCTAGTGATGTGGTTTTGAGAAGGGCCCTTGAGATCACCCCCCAACAGTAGATGTTGTGTAATGTGCCAGAAAGTCAAAAGCTGTGACTAATTTCTACAGCCTAGGCCATTGAGACCTTGACTAATCTTTAATTGGTCACAGCACCCAGGCAGAGTAGACACACTTGACCCCTGTTAGACTGAACAGTTGCCTAACACTTTTAAACTGTATCTTCAAAACTATTGATTTTCTATAATTGCAAGTTGTGTTTATTTTGATGTTCATTTAATTATTATAAAATGGTGTGACTGTGGTGTCCGTTGGTTAAATTAATATTCTGTTACCTGTAGGTGACAAACATAGAACATTAATATTCTGAACAACTATAGAGTGAAATATCCTACACTTTATTTATATCAAATGCATTCTACTGTTCTGTTTACACTTGCCATGCCTTGTGTAGACATGGTACTGTATAAATCAATTGTATCAATATAGACTAATAATTACAGATTCACAATATAGTTGACACCTGAAACAACCAAATGTCAACCATTAGAAGAGTTGACTAGTTAAGGCACAAATAAGTATAAAGACAAATACAATTCAACCAATACCCCTATCTGAACACTGCCTGTTCTTCACCTATTACATTCGCTTTGTTTAGGTATGTGGTTCTTTTTTATAGAAAATTTTAGTTTCTTTCTGTACCTGTCTACGTATGATAACCATTTGTCTGCCCTGCTCACAATAAACATCACATGAATGATAAAAGGAAGATCACTACCACTTAACTTGTGGATTATTATTATTATAAAACTGCTCTGCTGCTGCTTGGTGGACAGTTAATTAGTGGATCAAGTTCAAATACATCAGCACGTTTTTCACACCTGCATGGTAGTTTAGGCTCAGTAGTGTGCTGGCAGCTACTAAACCTATAGGCTTGTGTGAAAAGGATAGTTGGCAGAAGAACTAACTTCAAAGCACCATTACATCCATTTAGCCAGGCAGCAGTCACACTGTCCCAGTGTCTGCTGCTATGTTTATATAATAATTATATAGGCTTAATGATCCCAATACACCAATCTGTTGGCACAATGTCAGATAATGGAACTAGGTTAAACATCTTAACAATAACTATAATTAGTTCTGTGGAGCTGTTTTTTTTCAGTGAACAGTAAACATGTAAACATTTTACTTCCATCATAACCCTTAATGATCTGTAACTATGATTCACCAAAAAACATTTGATTAATAATTACCTATAAGGTTGTTTGATTTATGCCGGGCAGAAAGTGTTTATGCCGGGCAGAAAGTGTTTCTGCCCGGCAGAAACAGCAACAATAGGAAATACATGCCATTGATAGGCAAACGCGTTCTTTTTATAGAAAATGTCAGTTTCTTTCTGTACCTGTCTACGTATGATAACCATTTGTCCGCCCTGCTCACAATAAACATCACATGAATGATAAAAGGAAGATCACTGCCACTTAACTTGTGGATTATTATTATTATAAAACTTCTCTACTACTGCTTGGTGGACAGTAAGCTGCAACTGTCTTTGAGTTTGTTTACATTTTGACAAACTACTATTATATAGCACTAATTTTTGAATGAATCACATTTTGAGAATGCATGTCATTGTTTGCGGTGTAACTTTTGTATGCTTCATTTTCTGCTGCTACAAGTTGCATTCATCTGAAAGATTATTCAATTACCTATCCAGTGATAATACATATGTTGTGGTGTTAGAAATATATAGCTTTGGTATATTGTACACGAGGGTTGTGATAGGAAACTATTGGACATTGCGACAGTGCAGAGAGACAGTACGAGATGTGTCACTCAGTTTTGATTTTTTTTGCTTGGTGGACGTGGAAATAGATAGCAGGATCTAATATAACATGAATTCGAGCAATAGATGTTTTTATTCCCTTTAATGAACACTTGTGCAGAATGTCACCCACTTGGCAGGTTTAATTGATCTATTCAGCAATGAGGACACTGCTTAGGCCTCACTCTGGACACTGTCACTCACAGTGTTGTGTATTGTTTTAGTTGGTGCATTGAGCTAATCTACTTGACCATGAATCAGTGGTGGCTTTGGTCTTGTATTACACCCAGCTGTGGAGCTAAGATTCTCTGCCTGCTATTGTTTGATGGAAGCTGTGACTAATCTGTAATTGGTCACTGGCAGTAGCTTGTGTCAACAGACAGCATTAAGCCACTAGACCCCTGTTAAACTGGACAGTTGCCTGTAGGTTTTAAACTGTGTCAAACAGTGAGTCTACCTTTTGCTCTCAAATAATCTGTCCTTAGTTTTACACATAAAGACATAATCTGGCATAACTTGATAAGTCTTTGTAGCAGCACATTTGTACTTCCAGTGTATCATTGCAACATAACATACATATTACATACTGTGTGCCACATTTGAATGTTGTGCATGTAATATTTCCATGCAATCCATTTACATATATAATGTAAAACTTCAACAGCCGTTTTCTTCATTTTCACATTTTGATCCCTACCATGTTCAGTGCTCCATAATTTTGCCAATTTTTGTAGCAGTCATAATTTTTGAAACCGTGTAAAGCACCCTACCAAACCTTTACAAGAATGTAAGAAAACAATGTTACAATTTTTCCGACTTATCACAGACATTAGTCCAAAGGACTTCAGGGCCACTTGGCCCATTTTTTAAAGTTGCCCTTTGCATCCAAGATAGCAGTGATTTTGTGTGTGCGGCTGTACTTGTGATAGTTCAACATAAGAATTAATATTAAGAAGAGGGTGTATGCATGATGTAAAACATATGTCCACATGAACGTCTGTCTGGCATTTAATGTAATTTCAAACATTATACACAATAATATTATCATTGAAGTCTTGGTTGACTTATACCGTGAAGTTTGTGTCTGTCCCCCAGGCCTGTAGCACACTCAATGTGACGTTTGAAAGCGAATGTGAACTTTACCGTCAGAAGTGTCTGTGTCACACGAACCGACCCAACTGCAAAGACCCCAGTTATGGAGATGCCCACCTCGACTACTACGGAGAGTGCCAGGGTACAGGATTCTGTCCTCACGTCTTCCCATAAACACATTCTATTAAAGGTCCCTCCTCAATTAAATGTTTTCGCACATCTCATTTCAGATTAATTTCACAAAAGATCTACCCTATTGAATACCATATGCTGGCCAATTTGTGCAATTTTTTTATAAATAGTTTTGGTGAAATCAGTAGACAAACTAGTAAATTAATTTTGAGTGGATACAGTAAAAAATGCATCTGTTGCTCCATATCTATCTGTCGGTTGGTCTGTCTGTCTGCCTGTCTGTCTGTCTTTCTGTCTCTCTGTCTGTCTGTGTGTCAGTCTGCCTGTCTGTCTGTGTGTCCGTCGGTCGGTCGGTCTGTCTGTCGGTCGATCTGTGTGTCCGTCTGTCGGTCTGTCTGTCTGTCTGTCTGTCGGTCGATCTGTCTGTCGGTCGGTCGATCTGTCTGTCGGTCGGTCTGTCTGTCGATCTGTCTGTCTGTCTGTCGGTCTGCCTGTCTGTGTGTCCGTCTGTCTGTCGGTCGGTCTGTCTGTCTGTCTACACAAGTGAATTATGACAATTGACAGTGTGTGGTTCCATAATTAATCCCATATTCCATGAAGCAGGAATACAAATAAAGAAGAATTTTTTCAGAGATGCGAGACTGCCAATCAGAGCAGATCGACGAATTCCCATTCCGCATGAGACAGTGGCTCTACCTGGTGATGGAGGAACTGGTAAGATTCTTAAGCATATCATGGCAAGTGCAGCCACAAAAATGCAACAGAGTGGGATTATGCAGTTTACCAAAACAATTTACAAAGAAGTGAGATTATTTATTATTTTATTTAGTTACATTGTCAAATCAGCAGTGGTGTTCTCAGGAGTTAGATGCCCTTGCACATGTGGCCATTTGGCAAGCCACAGTTAATCTTTTCTCCTTTCTGTCCAGTCTACTGCCTTTCTCTTCATGTCTTTGTTCTTCCTGTCTGTCCAATAAGCCCATTCTTTTTATTCTTAATCTTTTCCTTGTAATATTCCTCCAATTGCCAGCATCAAAAGTCCTTCACTTCTTGTAATCTGTCCTAACCAGTTCTACAGATTCCTGATATGTTTTGTTTCTTTTGTACCTCTTAACTGGTGCTTAGTCTTTCTAACTATCCAGCTTAGTCCATCCTTTTACATATGAGATCTCAGGTTCAAAATATTTGATGACACTGCTGCTTAAATTCCAGTCATGATGTTTTTGCAGCACACAATACTACATATTATACTGCTTTATTTTGGGTACTCCTTTGGCAAGTGTAAAAATACAGCTGTAATATAGTCACTCCCTGCATGTTATGTACATACGTAGCCTATGTATCATGAATGGATCCCGTTGACTTCGGATTTCTCCGGTGCTGGTCGGATCAGATAAAAAACGATGTGTGTTTCATTTAAAAGCATCAATCATACAATGGCGACGAGAATTAAGCGAACCTGCTAAGCCTACAAGTAAGCAACCGTCTACCGTACCGAATCACCATGGCTGTTCCGATCAATGTGGCCCAACTACCACCCTTTGATGCACAAAACGAGCCTTCAACAACGGCTGAACGTTGGAAAAAGTGGATACGAAACTTTGATAGGATGGCCAGTGCATCAGGATGCACCGATGACAAGCAAAAACGTGATTTGCTGTTACACACCGCAGGCGAAGGCGTACAGGACATTTATGATACATTCCCCGAAACAGAAACAGGTACGTCGTCGTCGTTTCAAAAGACAAAAGAACTACTGACGGACTATGTCATGCCTAAATCAAACGTCCCGTACAACAGGCACGTTTCATTACGCTGAACAGCATGAAGGCGAAACCGTCGGGCAGTTCGTAACACGGTTACGACAGCTGGCATCGTCATGCGATTACGGGAACAATGTCGATGAGTACATCAGAGATCAAGTAATCGATCGGTGTCACTCTGATTCGTTGTGTACCAAACTCCTGGCCGCAGGAAAGGATCTCACGCTAAACAGGTCGATCGAGATAGCGCAAACGAGAGAATCGTCAGAACGCCAGGCTAAAGACATGGCTCGTGGCACAGCAAACAACACAGTGTATGCTGCATTCAACAGGTCAGCACGCATACCATTCAAAACGCACACTCGTAAACTGGTCAACAGACATTCTAACACTCAGCAACGTCACGATCGGTGTACTCGCTGTGGCTTACAGGGCCATACAAGTGACGAATGCAAGTGCACACGTGATAAAAAGTGTCACAAATGTGGAGTGCGTGGACAATTCGCTGTCATGTGCCGAAGCAAACCAAGGCAGCAGTTACAGCGCAGCTCACAGACGTGGCAAAAGAAACGTGCACAGCCATTCAATCCAATACGGTACATGGCAGAATCAGTTGCCCATAGCGACAACAGCGAAAATGAGTACGCATTTACTTTGACGCCTCATTCTGGCATGATCACAGCAATCATTGCAGAGGGACCGGTTGACATTGACTCGGGTACAACAGCTGCGAGAGCTCGTGTGACGTGCAAATTGGTGACAAGTCCACAATCACAGAATTTCTTCTCGTTCATGGAGATTCGCCTTCACTTCTGGGCAGGGCTACTGCTGAGCAGCTTGGGGCCCTGAGAGTTGGAGTCAACTTTGTGTCTGACCGACAAACAGCAGACAAGGTCATTGCAAAATATCCGGGCATTGCCACGGGTATAGGCAGTCTGAAAAATTTCACTGTCAAGCTGCACATTGACACGTCTGTCACACCGGTAGCTCGCAAACACAGCCGAGTGCCATTTCATCTGCGAGACAAGGTCACCAAAGAGCTTGAAAAGCTTGAACGTGCAGATGTCATTGAGAAGGTCACAGGACCTACTGAGTGGATGTCGCGAATCGTCAACAAAGCCATCTTACGCACGCATCATGTGATGCCTACAATCGATGAACTGACAGTGGGAGAAAATGGAGACTTTCTGCTACGAGATTCTCGCATTGTCATCCCGACAGCACTTCGCAGTCGTGTCATACAGTTGGCACATGAGGGTCATCAGGGCATCTGCAAGACCAAAGCTCTGATCAGAAGCAAAGTGTGGTTTCCAGGCATAGACAATGAAACGGAAGCAGTCGTCATTGGTTGCATTCCGTGTGTTGCAAACTCCAACTGCCGCCAGATGGAGCCACTAAACATGACTACTCTACCACGAGGCCCGTGGATCAATCTGAGCATTGATTTCTGCGGCCCAATACCGACAGGCGAATATTTACTCTGCGTCACAGATTAATATTCAAGATATCCAGTCGTTCACGTGACCAGAAGCACCAGTGCAGAGACAGTTATGCCGATCATGGAGTCCATTTTTGCCATGTTCGGATATCCAGAAACGATAAAGTCGGACAGTGGCCCACAATTCCAGAGTAATGCATAGTCACAGTTTTTGCAGTCGTGTGGCATCCATCACCACAAAATCACACCGCTATGGCCGATAGCGAATGCACAAGTGGAGAACTTCAACAAGCCGATAATGAAGGCAGTACGTTCAGCCATCATTCAACATCGCAACTGGCATCGCGAACTGCAGCAGTTTCTTCGAAATTATCGATCTACTCCGCTTAGTTCTACGCTGTTCACACCTCACCGACTACTGTTTGGTCGAGAACCGAGAACTAAGCTACCTGAGCTGCCAACGCTTCAGAGCGTGCACCCAGAAGATGAAGTCGTTCGCAGACAAGATGGTCGTGCAAAAGCGAGAATGAAAGAGCACTCAGACGATCGTGCATATGCTTCACATGTGAACCTACAAGTGGGAGAGGTTGTGCTTGTACAGCAGCCTAGAGTGAACAAACTCTCTACTCCGTTCGCACCGACACCGATCATCGTCAGTGCAATGAAAGGACCAATGGTCACCGCCGTGCGTGGTGATGGGTCCACGGTAACGTGAAATGTGTCTAAGTTCCATCGCGTGCGATGTTTGTCGCCCGATGAAATCGCACGACATCATCCCGAGGACACAGCTGCGGACGACGACCCGCCAACAGATGATGAGTCGTCTGAGACCCGTCACGATGACGAAGAGGTGCTTAAGCCACCTGCTCTGCAAGCTGTTCGTCCACAACGAGCTCAAAAAAAGCGACAGCGTTAATCGAGCAAATCTAGAAATTGGGTGTAGGCGGATCGCTGCCCGTGCTAGATATAGTTAGTTACACGATATAAGGGTGTAGGCGGATCGCTGCCCTTCATATCCGTTATCTAGTTAAGTATTCAGTTAAATAACATGGCATGTTTGTGCGTTCATCTGTTTTCACAATGAACACTTTTCACAACGAACACTTATTAGGAATCCATGTCACAAACTTTATTGCAGTTCAATGTTCCTTTAATTAACAAATGTGACTAAGTAATCAAGGTAGAGAGGGATGTAATATAGCTGCTTGCTGTATGTTATATACATACGTAGCTTATGTATTACGGACGGATCCCGTTGACTTCGGATTTCTCCGGTGCTGGTCGGATCAGATAAAAAACGATGGCCATGTTTTGTTCAGTCTAATAAATGGTGTTTCATTTAAAAGCAGCAATCATACAACAAAACAACCGTTTTCAGCGAAATCTTGATGACAGCATCTTTGTTGCAGGCTCGCAGGAATGACCTCACGGAGCCTGCAGTACGCATGGCAGAGGAAGCTAAACTGAGACCCACAAAGAAATGGGTCTTGCCCGTCATCTGGAAGTTCTGTGAACTTGACATCACTCACGACAGGTGAGATGTTAAAAGGACATAGTCTGTTCATAGTATTTCATGTATTAATTAATATAATGTTCTTAAGACTATACTAACTATGTTGAAGGTTTACTGCCCGCCAAATTGTTGTAACAACAGTTGGAATTTGAATGCACGACCCCGGGTGCATGCTCAAACTGTAAATAAAACAAGTTTCAAAATCAGCTTTATCGGCAATACGGCCAAGTCGGGCTGAAGTAACTGCTATACCCATTGATATTCAATGATGCTCACTTTCCAATGGTCAACACAGCAGACTTCCACTTAGAAATTACTACGCCTGCTACTTTTGAGTAGACGAACAGACTATGTCCCTTTAACCCAGGTGTACATTAGTAACAATAGCTAGGAAGTATGCTAGTTGCCATGGAACCAATGTTGTCTGTGGTTGTAGCTTAGTGTCAATGCTGGAGCTGCTGCCAATGTTGTGTATGGTTGTAGCTTTGTGTCCGTGTTGGAGCTGCTGTTAATGTTGTCTGTGGTTGTAGCTTTGTATCCAAGCTGGAGCTGCTGCCAATGTTGTGTATGGTTGTAGCTTTGTGTCCGTGTTGGAGCTGCTGTTAATGTTGTCTGTGGTTGTAGCTTAGTGTCAATGCTGGAGCTGCTGCCAATGTTGTGTATGGTTGTAGCTTTATGTCAGTGCTGGAGCTGCTGTTGATGTTGTCTGTGGTTGTAGTTTTGTCCATGTTGGAGCTGCTGCTAATGTTATCTGTGGTAATAGAGCTGTGTATCCATGCTAGAGCTGCAGCCAATGTTGTCTGGTTGTAGCTTTGTGTCCGTGTTGGAGCTGCTGCTAGTGTTGTGTGTGGTTGTAGCTTTGTGTCCATGCTGGAGCTGCTGCCCATGTCGGCACCCCTGAAGCGCTATGAGCACTGCATCGGACCGTTCCTGCAGAGCTGTGACACAGATGACAGTGGAGACTTAACACTGTCAGAGTGGGGCACCTGTCTCAAGCTCGACCCAGGTCAGTCCTCGCATTGACATCTCTACTTAATCCAGTAAAAAGTAGGAAACAATTTGCAAAATGCTGAAAATTACCCGACGCAATGATCAAGGTTAATTCTCTCAATTATTTTAACAAAAGTATGCTCTGTTTTATTAAAGTGTATACATACTAGCTGAGGGTGAATGTGTTACGAGGTGTTATTGTGTGACGACAGATTGAGGATGACAACATCGCTGCCGTCTACTTGAAATGTATTTTTTCAGTCTGTCATAGATCATTAATAGTTACAACTCATATTAAATGCCATAGGTCTGCTTAAAATGACATAAAAATTGGGTAATTTATGTTCTTACATTTAGTCAATTTTGCCCTTTTTTCAGTTATGTTTTAGCTGCTTTCATCAATTTTCGTCAGACTGGCTACCACTAGATGGCGACACTCACTAGTATTCAGTCTGGAGAAGACATTTGAAAGATGCTGAAATGTAACTGAAGAAACAGAAGTAAATTTGGTTATGAAATAAATATCTTCACACCACTATGGGTCATTTTTAGCCACTCATCGTGACATTTTGTAATTCTGGAGCACACCTGCCGCTTAAAGATTTATGATGCTCCATTGTATGTGCTTAGTTGAGTGTCTTAATAACCAATTCTCTGGCTTATTGGTATTAACTAGTTGAGCTACCCGGCGTTGCCCAGGGGAAAAAGGTAGTCATATACATCCTAAAATCATTTGCACTGAAATGTAAAAAAAATATTGTTGACATAATTGTGAACACTGAAAATAAACGAAACCTCAAATGCCCAACATTTCAGTTCCATACATCCCAATTGTTTCCAGCCTACATGCATTAATAAATTGTAACTTGTCATTGGCTTAGTTGTTAGGACATTTTGCCAGAAATCGCACGCGCTCACCCATGTAACTGACATAACCAGCAATGGGCAGCTGGGTTACGTGTCCGGGATTTTATAACATTAATAACATAAAAACTAATACATTTGTCTGCATGCACCCAGTGACACATTTGTACATGGAATAATTACCTGCACAATGATATAGAAAAAAAAATAATTTCCGTGGCTGGGACTCAACGGAATTGTTGCAGTGTGTTATTTGCCAGAAGTAGCATGCGCTTAAGGGGCTGACATGGTAAAATACTTACGTGACCAGCGACGGTTAGACCTGGTGCATGTTAAGCGATGAGGATTTTCAAACATCAATAACTTAAAAACTATTCAAAATTTCTGCATACATCCAGCAACATATTTGTAGATGGCATAATTATCTTTACGATTATATAAACAAAACATTAAATTCCATGGCTTGAACTCAGCGTACAAGCCTTTTGAAATATTGAGCCCCCAAGTTCTCCACCCCCCGGACAAATTTTGAAAATGTCAATCTATGAACCATCTCAATGGGCCTGGTCGATCACATACAAAATTTCAGCCCGATACATACAAAACTGACGGAGATGTGGGGGCACATACAAACAGAACGAACTGACTGAGATGTGGGTGCACGTACAAACAGAACAAACTGACTGAGATGTGGGGGCACATACAAACAGAACGAACTGTTTTATAATATAGGTGCCATTACATTTTATTTTATTAACCAAGTACATTCTAACTTGATTTCAGAGGACCTTGAGGATCGCTGTGAAGCATTGAAGCAGTAGACTTCATACAGACAGCAGCTGTTAGTGAAAGAGTTAAGAAGACCACATGTGTCAAATAATATTGCTTTATATGCATTTTGCTACCGTTTTATATTTGAACACTCCGGTGTATGTGTGTTGTGGCATGGAGAATAGTTCAGTCTGCGTCTGATTCAGGTACTGTACAGTGTCATACAGAAACGTTTGGTTCCTTACACCAAACACAAGCACCCAGTGCTTTCTGTTTGTAACTGACAAGTCACCAGTGTAACAATCGATGCATGCTTAGATTGTGCAGATGTACTTAGCAATAAAGTGTTAATGCATATATACTGATTCTTCGTTACTACCCACACAATGGCTGCAACACATTTGTACCATTTATGTACCTGCCAACTTTTGAGTTTCAAAATCTAGGAGAATTTGAGGCTCACTAAAACAATCATCTAACTGCAGCGGCACATAAAAACCTAAAATCTGAGATTTTCTTCTGTTCAGGTGGGGCGGGAGTTTTATGACAAATCTAAGAAACTCCCGACTTTGCATATACATATTGTATTTGAACTGTACTCTTTGTATATCTTTCTTCCTCCTCGCTATGTAGACAGGATGTATGTACCGTTGATGAAATATGTTGTTTTAAAACTTGTACGATATCCCCATTTTTGTCTAAATTATGTTTGATGAGGGACCTTGATGCAGGCTATCCAACTTCCTGGACATAGCCACTAGTTGTATTATGTAGTGGGTTAACAAATTATACCTTCAAAACCTAGGGGCTCAATATCTCTAGTGCATTAGTGTAACTGTTATAATATCAGACTCATTCTAGAGACATTTCAAAGCTGTGACAATCTCTTACTCAATGTTGCCCGAGTTCAATAAGGTATGTAAATGAATCCTTACATTTAAATAGGCAGTGGTGGATAAATGAAACATTTTGTGAAGTAATTACAGCATGGCTGAATGTTTCCTAGAGAAGTCGAGTTGGCATATGAAGGAACAAGTCTGCCACAGGGTAATGCTTTGAATGGTTGCGAGAACTAAGTACCATGCTATATAAGAACTTCTTAACCTCTGTGGAGATGAGATGCAAACATTACTAAACCAGGACTTATAGTTCACTCAAAGAGAATTTATTTTCTGTCAAAACATGTGCAGTCGACAATACATTATCATTCAGTTGTTCCGACAGCCGAATTATTGTGAGCAAGGTAGACCAACAAGCCATGAGGAGTACAAATGTAACTTGTGTGTCAAGAAGGCCGAAATGAAAACACCGTACCAAAAGAGCAAGTTTGCAGGTTTAACTGCACCAACAGACTAGACGATAAATTAAACTGGCACAGGCAGGTAATAAAAACATGCAAAAAGCCCCACCCTTCATTGTAGGAGTGTCGATCCTTGAGTTCAGCCCACATGACATACCAGGAAGCTGTGCTGGATCCCAGGCACTGTCCTGTTGTTTTTCTTTGCCGACACACTGATATAAAAGTAAATTATTTCTGTATCGCTAATATATAAACATTAATAATTTACATGACACATTCAGCTTGTAAACGGATATGGAGGTGAGCTCATAAATAATAATGCAGCCAATCACAGAACTAGCATAAAACAGGTTACACAAACACAGGCTTTCAAATGATAAAAGGCTCCAAAGAGAAACCTCTTAGTCATGTCATATGGCAAACTCCCACAGCTCCTACGCTGTGAACCTATGACCATTCATGCCGCTCACTCGGCAGACTGGCCCACAATGCAGCATTGTTAAGTCACCGAACTCACGGTTCCCGACAATATAATCCACGTAATGCGAATAATTTGAACACAAAACAGTGCACTGTCTGTGGTCAGCTTTTGCAACCGTTGATCGGTTTACGACTGGGAAACAATGCAGACATGGTTCAGCCGCCATAAAACCATCACTGACAATGCAACATGCTCAGTGGTTGGCTGAACACAAGTGATGTCTTACAAACATTCAAGTCGAGGGATGTGGTTCGGCAGCGGTATCAACAAAAAGCTACAAAACCTTATGGTAACGATTCAAATTATACCCTATGCAGAAATCACCAGTGCTAAATGAGCCGAGATCCGTCCTTGATAGTTTGTGTTTTGCCAGTGTATGCTGTGTGGTATTTCCATCTGGGGAACTGAAGCGCACAAGGACTGCCGTCGCTGAAGTCACTAACGACATGTCGACAGTTCTATGTCACCGTTTGACACCGAAAAGATTAATTTGTTCTAGCGAATGTTCACACTAAAATCACAGAAATTCCGGTGTACTGGTCGAGCTGTAGAACTGTGCCAGTTGGTCCACGATGCTATAGCCGGTGTACATTGCAAACCACCCTCAGTTCCCCCTCATCTGTAGAATTCCATATACATTCATCGTCGCCACAAAGCACTGGTTGTGCGGTGGTTAGCGCGCCCTTGGCATGCCGAAGCCACGCCCACCGCCACCCATTCGGCTGTTTTCTGCCCCCCTGCCGGAGGAGTTGCCGAAGCCCCCGCGACTGCTGCCCCGCCCCCCCATACCGCCACGCCCCATGCCTCCCATGCTGCCAGGGCGCCCTCCTAGGCGCGTGCCACTGCCGGGACGCCCTCCCTGCTCACTGCGCTGTTTCTTCTCCTCCACATTCAGACGGTGGTCTCCCAGCATGATCGGCTGCAAACACAACACAGCTCAATTACCAGACATTAGAAACATGAATTAACATAGCAAACACATGACCTGTTGCCTAGCAACAAGGTCTACCAAGCTATCAAAATGGATGTCACTCATGTGCAGCTGTCAATTCCGTCATATAGTTTGTTATTCAAGCCCAAAATGTTTCTTTGTGAAAAAACGTAGGGAAAAATTACTTGAGAGAGTATATATGTAGGAAATTTTCATCTGGCAGATGTCCTACCCTAGCAACAAAATGCACATACCTAGCCTAGGAATGTACTGTAGATATCGTTGGTAAGACAAACTGTGGCAAAGCTTTAAGGAGGTCACTCGGTTATGGTTGTGACATCAGCAAACAGCAAAGTACTGGATTCATTACTTACCACACAATTTCTCTCACACATTAGCAATATGAAGTTACACTCAAGGTAGGTTTACACCCGACTGATGGACTCTGCCAATTAACCATGTAGATGCACTAGGGAGCAGAAACTCTTGTGATAACACCCTTGAGAGACCAGTTATTGAGCCCAATCTGTGGTGACGACTGTTTTAGTGGATTGGGTTCAATCCGACCGAAACCTAGTGACAGCAGGGACAATCAAAGCCCAAATCAGGAGTGGCGTGAGACATGATCAAGGATGCAGTTTAAACATGTTGCCCGAGTAAACACTTATACATAAGCTATTCTTTATTGCACATGATTTCATCTGACCAACCAGGACACACTAACTAGCCTTTATAAAATGTGTTTCAATCAGGACAATTAATTTTTTGGATGAGCAATTAATTTCATGAGATATAATAAACACCTCTTTAATCACGCAGCTCATCGTTTTCAGAAGAGGACAGCAACACCGAATTGTTATTCATTGAAAACACACCTTGTTTATTGTTGTTGGCAATATTGTTTTGTGGACCTGTCATACAATACAAAGTAATCAAATCAACAGTATCAATAAAGCATCTTTCAATTTATCACAAAAGAGATTAAGTTTACTTGGAACCGTTTGTAAACAGTGTTTTGTGGTTAAATTATTGCTTATGAAAAGGCACTGGTAACTTTACAGTTGTGTACAATGTCCTGGTTACATTGGTACCTGTTATGGTACATCGTGTATGCCTACCTTTGATTCTAATACAGTTGTGTACAATGTCCTGGTTACATTGATACCTGTTATGGTACATCGTGTATGCCTACCTTTGATTCTAATACAGTTGTGTACAATGTCCTGGTTACATTGATACCTGTTATGGTACATCGTGTATGCCTACCTTTGATTCTAATACAGTTGTGTACAATGTCCTGGTTACATTGATACCTGTTATGGTACATCGTGTATGCCTACCTTTGATTCTAATACAGTTGTGTACAATGTCCTGGTTACATTGATACCTGTTATGGTACATCGTGTATGCCTACCTTTGATTCTAATACAGTTGTGTACAATGTCCTGGTTACATTGATACCTGTTATGGTACATCGTGTATGCCTACCTTTGATTCTAATACAGTTGTGTACAATGTCCTGGTTACATTGATACCTGTTATGGTACATCGTGTATGCCTACCTTTGATTCTAATACAGTTGTGTACAATGTCCTGGTTACATTGATACCTGTTATGGTACATCGTGTATGCCTACCTTTGATTCTAATACAGTTGAGTACAATGTCCTGGTTACATTAATACCTGTTATGGTACATCGTGTATGCCTACCTTTGATTCTAATACAGTTGTGTACAATGTCCTGGTTACATTGATACCTGTTATGGTACATCGTGTATGCCTACCTTTGATTCTAATACGTTTTGCACAGCAATTGCCTCTTCAAATACAACAAAGCCAAAATGCTGAAACAAAAACGATCATGTTATAGCAACATTCTTTCTCTGTTTTTGTAACATTTATTACTTCATCCAAAATCAGTATAATCACTTTACTATGATCATAACACCTATAAAACTGTTTGATGACTGCCAGTCTAACATTAACAGAATTCACAGTAGGTATGCATTTTCACTTTGAACCAATTTGACCCCTTTTAAGCAGTTTAGTGTGGATAACGCTGGATATCTTTTAGAAACTCATACTTACTGGCACATCTCTATTCGTCTTTCTGTTAATCCGTACATCTACAACAGTGCCGTACTCTGCAAAGGAAAAAAACAATATAATTAGCCGAGTATAATTAATTAGCAGGCAGCTGAAAGGTGCATCTGCATTACTAAAATGTTTTATTACAACGAAATGTCTATCACAGTCGTGATAGCCTGCTATTGTTTTGTTATATCTGTCATTCAATTAGTTTTCATATTTTGATGAAGCTGCCCAACGTGTACCTTTGAAGGTATTACTAATCAAGTGTACAATAAATAGAGGCTACCTGAGATACCCTGGATAATGTAACACTACCCGCATTGATTTTAATGTTGCAGAACAATCGTGAATCCACAATAATACATGCTGAATCTAGTCTGTAAACTTTTAACGTAGTGCAACTGAGAAGAAAGAAAAACAGCCAAGATTGTGACATAAACATGATGACCAATCATGTGACATAAATCATGACTTCTAATGTAACGTGTGACTTACTTTCAAAATAACTTATCAACTCGTTCTCTGATGTGGTGTGTGGTAGGTTGCCGACAAACAGTTGTTGGTTGTCTGCATACCGTGACCTGCGGTTCATGTCTTCGTCCCCCATCGGTCGACTACCTCCATCGCGTGGTTCTCGTCCCCCACGGTCCACACGTGACGGCCTGCCACACGCAGATACATGACAACAGGTTCAGACACACGCAACACATACGCTTTGCTAACTTAAAAGTTATTAACACCCCATAATGTTGAGTTACACATTTATTTTCTACTTTTCCCACCCGACTCATTTTCACGGTAAATAAAATTGCCACCATTTTTGTGAAATACAAGCAATTAAAAATACATGTGCACCTTCAGCTGCAAGATGCACACTGTGTTACTAGCACTGGCAGTCGAATTCACATGGACTGGCGGTGATTTTCACAAGGACTTTATTTATTTTATAATTCACAAAATATCTACCGGGGAAGTTTTAATTTTCAGCAATCACTACAGCACAGCCATGCTGCAAAGTCAAGACATCCTCTCACTGGTGGAACATCACGGTACGTTTGGAATAACAAAAACATGAGCTGCCTGTCTTATGTGTTCTTGTCGTGCGTCGATCGAGATTCAGTTTGGTAGATGTGCGTCTGCCTGGGTTCCATTTTTGCATCTGCCCGCCACTTACAGTTGGCGCTATTTTTGAGAAACTAAGACACATCCAAACTGTCTAATGAAAATGATATAACATCTGACCAGGTCATATTAGTACAAATAACTCACCTTGGAGCCCTCTGAGGCTGGGGTCCTGATGGACCTGCAGCGTTGTCAAGCTTCACTTCTGCCTTCATTGGTGGTGGCTTGGCGGCCATCATTGGTGCTGACGGTACTTGCGAGGGCATGGTTGAACCACTGTTCTTGCTGGCCATCGCAGCCCACGAGAACGGCTTTTTCACCTCAGGTTGAGCTGTAATCACACCATGTGAATGACTAACAACATAAAGGAACACGTCCTTTATAATGAGTATCAAATCTGGTTTGGATGATGCCAGAAACACGCAAATTTGTCAAAATTTTGTGTGAGTGATGATTTACCTTTTCATGAATATTTTCAATACAGTGGCCCACCGCTATAAAAAATAAGGACTTCTGAAGACTGTTATAAGAAACGACACAGAAACCCCCATTCTGGCCTGCACTCTTTTATGTATCCATGGACGCAAGGAACAATAGATATTTGGGACAGACTAACCAAGTCCCAACGACATGCTCCTACAGCAAAAAAACAAAAGTTAACATTATAACATTAAAAATGGCCCCAACGTTTGCATGTAAATATAACGTTGAATTCCAGAATGCCATACGCTGATCAGTACACTGTTTCACAATGCTACACGAGGATGAATCTTACATGTAACAACGTCTACCTGGTTGTTCGTGCTGTGGCTCAGGCTCTGGAGCCTTCTCCGGCTCCTGTAGCTCCATTACTGTTGACTGCTCCGGTACCTCGGGCTGCTCGAGGGCCTTCTCTGTATCAACAGACGACGGAGTACTGACTGGCTCCACTGGCTCCTCTGCATGCATGTTGCCATTGCTACAACAGATGTACTACGCTGTAACACACTACAGATAAAACACATTTACAAAATTTATTGACACTATATTTTACTAATATTCTTTGTGCAGTTTTAATTTTTTAAATGTCATCAATATAATATTTGTTTAAATGTATATTTACAGCATTATACAAAATGCTTTTTTATGTAATTTTTTCGTTTTACATAACTATACATTTAATTGTAATTTATGTTTTAAACTCATGACCCTTAGGAAGACAAGACGTATATTTTATAAGGTTATCGTAAATAAAGAATGTTTATTATTATTCTTTCTCCGTCTTTCCATTTCATTTGTCAACACAATAAGCAAATATTTCTGAAATGATGTAATCTATTTTTGAGACAAATGGTGATGATGAAATGACCCAAGTCTCTCGATGAATCGTCCAAGTAAATTTCACCAAAATGCACTTCAAAACAAGAATGACAATTGTTCCAATATATTTTAATGACTTCAAAGAAAAAAGCTAGTCTTATTAATGAGAATGGATTACAATTTTCTCCACCAAATGTGAATATTATTCAGATGACAATTTCTTTGTCTATGGTGCAAAATGTGTTGCATTTGTTTTACAGAAAACTTATTTTTATTAAATACAATTGATGCTTACCTCATTGGCTGCACTTCTTGTTGCTCGTAGAATGGGGAAACACTGGGTTCAGGTACAGCCTCTGGTTGTGATCCTGTCTCCACAATGTCAGGCTCAGAGTCTGCAAATCAACATATTCATTACTTTCAAAACTAATTATGCAACACTACGTTGTGTCTGTTATCCATTCCGTTGTCTAGATATGCATAACGTTGCAAACATACTCGCCCAGTACAACACCCATATAAATATAGGTATTGTCTAAACAAGGTAACCCTATGTAATGGCTTGGGTGTCTAGTTAGGTTGCCCATACCTGTTTTTTTTCATGAAGTTATATCTTCTTCATATGCGAACACTCAAAACTAGCTAGAGCATACGATTCCACAGTATACACTAATTTCACTGGGCTTTAACATCCAAACCAATCATAGTTTGGTACAAATCCAAAATGATCACCTACCAAACATTTAGAAATTGCGTTTAGTAGACACGGAACGGTGAAGAAATAGGTCAATGTGATGGATTTGGAGAAAAGCAGTTTTTCTTGTGCACAATATGCTCCTCGTGTGTTCTGATGCAGTGTACAATAACAGCTGTGATTTAAATAAAAATACATTTGTAATGACAACAATGTCACAAAACTGTCAATCAATCTACACGTACAACACAATTGCAGTGTGTTGCCAATACATAACATACACGTGTAGGCTTGTTCTTCCTGCCTTATTCAACTCCTGCGAGAGACAATTAACTCGGCTAAATAATTTGTATAATTCCCCACCCTCTAACGCGCTACTCTATTTCATACATAAAGGACACCTGATCCGCTGAGACTCACCCACAGTTTCATCCTGGATCTCTGTCTGAATGTCATTGTCATGGAAAACCTCATCTTGGTAGCGGAAGATGTCGTTGTGTACGTAGTATTTCTTCGGCGACTGAAGCGCTAACACAAACGTCTGCATGAAGCGACGCATGGGCTGTCCGTTGTTTGACAACTCCCCTGTCACCTACACAGCCAAAGTTGGCCAACAGCCCAACATCAGAGTGGTTATTTAACCCCAAAGGGATCATCTCAGCATGTGAATGTCCTCTATCAGGTAAAATTACTTTCATTTGGGGGATGGGGTGGGTCAGAGGCAGTTTCATCTGGCACCGGACATTGATATTTTATGCTTCGGACCGGTAGCATACTGTTAGTATCATCATATCAATCTTTAGAAACTTTCTGGTGGGGTTGGGGCTGAGGCCAGATTAAAGTAACTTTGTCTGATATCAGACATCGACGTTCTGAGATGATCCCCAAAGTAGTAGTCATAGTTGCAACTTTTACCAAAAGTCTGTAACTATGTCGAACAATTATACTGACCATCAACTACATTCTTAAAATAGTACTAATTCTTGCAAAAATGTACAGTAAGCTTTTCATCTACATTACATATCTGATTGAAATTGCCAATTTAAAATAATTTCTTTGCTCATTCACTTAATATTTACGATACTACCCAAGTTTACCTGCACGACAACTGCATTTCCCACTGTAGCCTGGCTGTCCACCTGGCGAATCTTTGCATGGCAGTCATTGAAGTTCAGAGAAATTATCTTCTTATTAATCTCCTACAAACATAATGCATATGTTTCACTTCTCAACAATAATACAACTTCAGATTTCTCCATTACAAATTTATTTTCAAACACTTTCAAAATGTAGATTTTTTCTATTTTAAAATGTTTTTTTTTTCATGCAGGATATGAGGTATCCACCAAAACTGCACACACAATTGTTGTGCTGGATGCTGCTGTTAGACATGTATCAGTTCACAGTTGTTACTGTATTCCCACTTTCACCTCACCAACGGGTGATATACGAATGTCAAAACAACAGTTGATATATAAGGATAACTTCATTTTCTAACCAGAAATCAGTACAACCTAGGTAATCCTAAAACATTTGTCTCTGATGTATTAGTCTGAATTAGCAATGTTCCCTTGGAAAACAGATCATGCACATCAGGATACATTAGGCTTCATTGGCACTTGGAAATCCTGTTCCAATGGAATGATGTCGGGATGTCAAAAATTACAGATTTTTGGGGTCTGGATTAAGAAATTTCCAATGCATAACAATAAACTGTATCAACCAGTTCTCTCTACACTTGACACACAATGTGCACATACGTACCGACTGTCCCCTAACAGGCGGCTGCTCCTCACCAGGTTTCTCCACTCCTCCGTGCACAAAACTGGAGTCATGACTGTAAAACCTGCAAAGTAAAGTATACCAAATATAATGCAAATGCACTTAGCCAATTATCTCCCCTTAAAATAATAAGCATACCTGGGGTAAAATCACAAGTTAGGTGTCTTACAAACATGAGAAACTTACAAACAAAGCTGTTTTGCTTTGCTTGAAAGTAAATGTTAACTATACAACATTTGGCAACCTTTGGCTAAACATGTCTAACTGTAAGATAGTAAATGTATACACCTTCATTGTTTGTCAACATTTTTGCTACCAATGAAAAATATGTAAGTAAAACATTCAATTCATCTAGTGATAATAGCAAAACAAGAACATTTTACAGAATATGTAAACTATACCTGTGCAAGTAATCTGGGGCCTCGTGAAGGAGGGTGTAATACTGGCGGACAAACTCGCGACCAACACACTGTGGGCTAGGTGTTTCCATGACCATGACGTTGACAACTTCTTGGTAAACTGAAACATTATAAATCACATTGTAGAGCATTTTTTGTAGTAATAAGCTAATCCATAGCTGTATCTAGTGCGTACGTCTTACAAAATGCCAGCCACTGAAAATCTCATTGCACTGCATCTTCTTTGTTGACACTGGGGTTATAGAAACTACACGAATCGGCTGTTGGTTAGGCGCTCTGAAATATGTATGTAGTGGTAAAGTATGCATTGGTTTTGGAAAGGTAAAGAAATAAGTATATTCCCATATTGATGTACATAACTGTTGCCCATTTGAGTAATAATTCCACAAATACTCAAGCACAGTTGAAACGGTACATGTACGACCTATGAGGGAAGGGAAGCAGCCTGTTCCTCTACCCAGAATTAGTCAGCGTAGTCATTTGTAAGTCTGCTGTGTTTAACGTGGGAAAATCATTGACCATCAAAGGGTAATGTGGTTAACTCACCCTGCATCGTCAATATTAACAAAAAAGCTTGTTCTGAAACTGGATGGTTTGTTGACCATTTGAAGATGCTCTGGGTTGCAATTTCCAAAATTTGAGAATGGTGGTACAGGCTCACTAAACATAATTAGGCGAGCAGTAACCTTCAACATAGCTATTAAGAACATTAAACTAATTACTAAATTAAAACTAGGAACAGACTGCCTCCTTTTAACCATTTCAGTGCCAGCCAAAATTGCGCTGACGTACAAGAAGTGCCAAGACCTTTTTTGAGACTTGCAGACTGTTCTAAACGTGTTTTATTATGCACTTAGTGTTCAAATTTCACCATGTAAACTATACATTTCCTGAAAGGGCAGATAACTTTCTATTTAGTTCTACAACTGCAATAGTCAGACGACACAACATATTTACTTTCACTAATATATGTGCTTAGACAGTCATCCCATGTGTTTTGCATAGTAACATAAGAAATAAAATTTTCTGTTGACTCCCGGTTTATTTTTGCCGTCAAACTAGCACAAATCTAAGCATAATTGTAAAATCAGCAGCCGAACACCTCCCTTTTGTAATGATTTATCTTATTAGTCAATTTAAAATGGTGTCATAGACACCAGTCAATGCTAGTACACGTTGCAAAACGAAATCAGTGCAGTCGGCTGCATGGCACTTCTTGGCAAAAACAGTCATCGGCTCTGTGGCACTGAAACGGATAAGTTTGAAATTACAAAAGACTGAAGATAACTGCCTACCTAAAGATTTCTTTCTTACAAGCGAGATTGTGTTGGAAGAAGAGGCATATATGTAGAATGTTCAAATAGTGATGAATCCTGATTTTAACCCTCGGGAGTGGCCAGGGCTGAATTCGGCCCAACCGTACCTGCCTTTGCTGTAACAAGTTTCATTTCCATCACGCACAACTGACACACGAACATTTGGTATCTACGGATAGCTGACAGATTTTTCGAGATTGTGTATATTTATTCATCAGCAGATTCAATGACACAAAATCACAATCTAGCTTACAAAACATGTGACAGGGTTGACACCCACATTTTGGTGATTTTACTAAGTCCTCCTTGAATTTACCCATCCATTCATAAAGTTTCCGCACACGTGGTATTGATAGAAAGCTGTCATTGGCCAATCTGCTAAAAATGACATCGAGGCAATTCAGCGAATTAGAATCATAGTTTCAAATGTAGCGTCATCAACCCTCCAAAGTAAAAATCAAAAATGGTGGAGCGGTGTTCTGTAACTTATCCACTTTGAAAGTTTACTTTGGATTATTTCAAGTTTCTGCATCAATATTTTAACAAAACGTCTGACAGTATTCATAAATAAGGTTATTATACTAGTTCAGATAGTTAGAACAACATTGGGGTGTTTTAGTATAAAAATTCAACAAATTAGTAGCACAATGTTTCTCTGGGCGAGTGCGTTGGTTGCAACGGTAACAAGCTCGGTAGTGATCGGCCTGCTTGAATCGGCCTATTTTATGTCGGAAAAATAATAAAAATAAAAGTTCTCAACGGATTTGTTTCATTTTTGTGTTATTTGGTAGCTAACATACTTGGCTACATTTGTCTCACTGGATGTAGCACGTACAGCCACAGGGTTTCCGCCAGAAAAAATAATTTGGGTACGGAGTTAGTCAATTGTGAGACCGTGGAACTGGCTGGCTAAGCTGATCCCCCAGAAAAAACTGGATTTCTAGATGCTCGGAGAAGTGATTTTCCTGCATTTGGAGTTGGAAATCCCACCTGGCTCATGGTGATCATTTCGTAGGAGAATGAATAATAAATGTAAGTCAGCAGGAAAATTGTAAACTGTAGTATGGCATCTTGTTGGGTATTTTTCTTCACCAAGAAACAATGAATACTCAAAAAACATTGCGAAAAATGTACAGCCATGACAGCACGCCATATTCTTTGCACTAAGCCTACCAATATACCAGTATATCATGTTCTATCCTGCGGTGAAGGCTTCAATCCCGCAGTGAATACCACGTTAACCAATCACAGAATAGCTAGCATAAACGTGTTGGCTCATTCTTTAAAAACGTCATCTAGTATTAGTTTCATTGCACAGCATATTAAAAAAAATTTTGAATATCTGTACCCTAGAATTATTTTTGGGTACGTAATTTTACCCTTTTACCCTGCTGGCGGAAACACTGAGCCACTCAGTAATTATCTGGCAGCAAAATTACATTTTTGTTTTTTTTTACTATTTTTTTGGGATGAAGTTCAGATAGTATATCCCCATAATTTTAGTATGTGATATAGTTATTATAATAAAGCATTCATTCATATTTTATGACAAATATTAGCGAAATTATGATTTTTATAGAAAAATATGCTACAGAGGATGTTTAGTGGTCACATCTAGGGTTAACTATTGCAAAATACGTAATGTTGAGTTGATCAGAATATATTCTGGTGTTTAACACCATAAATGGTTTGTAGTCGTCTGCATGCATACATTGCACAGTATGTGCGCACATACAAAGCAGAAAGAGCATGTATAGAACAATGGAAGAATTATAGACATTATGTCCCAAGTCACTTATGTTCCAAGTCGCTTATGTCCCAAACTGTGGACGATATGTCTCAACAAAGGAGCGTTATGTCCCAAAAACGATGATTTGTATTGTCCGTTGTAAATCATAATAAATGTCATTGTTATGCTTAAAAGTCGTTGTTCTGATCAAATAGGTACATATATAAGCTTTGTAGCCAAATATCCGCGGACATTGCTATCGTTTCTAATATCAGTGTTCATGCCATTCGCTAGGTGACGCCACTACGCCCTAATTTTGTTTCAACTCTAGTGGAATGCCCCACTGCCTGAATGCACAAAACATACTCGCAATGCTCCAATTACATGGTCGGAATGATCCAACGGCGTTGTCGTAATGCGATGCACCACTTTTGGTCGGAATGCACAACTCATTATAATATTGTCAAACATGTGTATGTGTGTGTGCATGCGAGTATGTGTGTATATATATAAATCAACTGTATATATATTCAACTATTATATATTAAATGTATAAAGAGAACAATTATTGGTTCGTGGACTTAATTTATATACATTCGTGAAAGTAAACTGTTTTGTCTTTGCATACGCGTGTTACATATAAAAATTATATCAGTACTTATACCACCCTGAAATTGTAACACTATCCTGAAATTATGTCCCTGCCCTTTGATTTGTTTGCATCTTTGATTTGTTTGTTTTATTTTTTTAGAGTACCCATAATTATAATACACCTTTATAATATATTTAAAATCAGCACTTAGGTTACCCTGAAATTGTTAAATTACCACAAAATTATTACAGTGTCCTTTTAATTGTCATAGTAATCGATGTCCCACTCTTGCATTGTGTTATTGAGCTTTTTTTTCTTGGTTTTGATTTGCAGGACTTGATACTCTTGTATTGCTTCACTGAGCAGATATTTTTGTTTGAATAATTACATTTACACTTAATTGCATTGAAACAAAGCATCCAAGATCAACAGTATCTGACTGAAGTTGGTTTACATTTGACTTTGATTATGAGAAGGCCTAGGTGGATAATCAAGTACTTACTAACTCGCACTCGAATGCTTTGAATAGAAGTTAGAGGAACTGAGCAGATCTGGTGTGTAATATTTGTGTTAGAATCGTCTAATGTTACATTCTCAATAAGAAGTTTAACACCTGTTTATGTTCCCCCTGTAATACATGCAAATTGGTTCAGGGTAATGATTTTTAGATATAATAACTAATTAATATATGTTTGACTATACATCTAAAACTATTAATGAAATGTAACCATTTGCTACTACCATTAAGAATACTGTGCCAGAAGTTTACTAGAAAAACCTTGTTGAAAACACAAAATTCTACTTGGATGGGCTGCACCATTTTCATGGATAGACTGACGTCACGCGTTCGTACTCTTCCCTGTTAATTTTGTTAGAAACTTTCACTTTGGGACCACATTCTGGTTTAACCACCGACTAGTTTGTTTTAATTCTTTTAAATGCACGTTTCCCTTTACTTAAAGTGCACGAAATACCGGTATCTGGTAGTTTAATGGCTTAACTGCAAATGTGCTCAATACCTACTCAGTGAAAGAAACAACTTCAATCATTCATTATAAAGCCAATTACTCCTGGTGTGTGAGTCAATGGCCTTCACACATTCCTAACAAACACAATAGGAAAACCAATTGTTAACTGTTAATACTTAGTTAATACAAGTTAACAGATGTATATGGACTTCAAAGTTAGCACATTATAGTCAGCCAGCCTTCATGGAGCTGAAAGTGGGTTGACCATCAACGGCCAACTATCTACCAACATATATTTCATGGTCATGCGTGGTCGTTCGTTAACTTCGTGGTCGTGCGCCTTTTAGTCAAACCCCCTGCAAACAGGCATTCGGGAGATAGAAGCAGTCACATGTATGCATGCTTTATTAGTTAATAAAAATAATAAAACTCCACATGGATTTCAGATTACATTGTTTTGTATTTAGTCATTATTAGTTGTGGAACAACGGAGTTGTGTTTAGCAGGTCAAATCTGAATTATTGTTTTTAAACTTCACGACGACAGGCGATAGATAATAAGTCATGTTTAAAATGAGCCGATATTCCCCATTTAGAGTCCAACATTATTGGAAATAACCACCGATTTTGTGTTACGTTCGTGAACAACATACAAATAAAACAGTAAAATAAATTTGGGACAAATCGTCCAAGCTTTTGGGACATACCGCTCCAAATTTAGGACATATCGTCTAGGACATGTGTGACTTGGGACGTAACGTCTATAGGCCCAATGGAAGGGCATTTGTGCTTACAGATCCAGTGCTAGACCGTTCAATCACATTATATTGCATCTGTTATCACTGGCACAGTTTTTAATTCAAGAAGGTTACTTGCCGGTCTGCTATGAAGATTTTGTAATTAAAATAAAATGAAGACTGCTCATTATATCATCCCGATGTCCATTGAACACTTGAGTCTGACATGTCATCAGTAAGACATTGCCGGATAACCTCGAACTTGTATAATCCATATTAAACTAAAACTACTGATATCACATTGTCAATTTATTGTAACAATGAACCAATGCCAACAATACAAAGCAAAACCGGCTTTCTTAGAATATTTTTGACGCAATCAAAACTAGGTCAGTTTTCGTCAGGAAACTTTGATTTCATAGCTTTTATAATCCTCGTATCTGCTGTTAAATCAACAAGAAATGTCACCAACAAACATACATCAACAGAAATACAGCGTTACAACACGAATACATACTCTTATTCACACACAACCCCAATTTCGCTTTCTTCGCAGTCGACAAATGCCGACTGAGGACACTCACACATGTTCGCAGGATACGATTTTCACATTGTTAACTGGAAATTAAACATTCCTTTTATCATTACCTACCTTAGATGAATTTTAGTGGACTCTGCCTTCTAAATACACAATATATACATTAGAAAGTAAAATATTTTATGCTAGAAGTGGAATTATAATGTAAGTAATGCTTCCCAACTTCCCAAACACATGCACCTTGCGCAGAATTGATGTTAATTAACCCGATTTTGCGCACCGTGAGGAATACCGTGTTGTAGAAAATGTGGCCCCCACACCTTATTCAACACGCAAATGTACCTGATTTACAATGTATTTATATAATTTCTTCATTGTAGTGGAGCTATAATTCGCACATGTTCTATGTTAACAATGTCCAAGGAATGTATAAATTATTTTTTGCAGTATCTAAGTGGGGAATATAATGTAAAATTCATATTTGTAAAGGTGCTATGTGGCCGACCCCATGGCCCCATCCGTTTCACACAACAGCACAACGTCTTATACATATGATTATTTCCTCATTTATGCTCACTTATATAACTATATACATTACACAAAAATATTACAATTTTTCGGATAACTGAAACAATTTAATATTAACGAAATAAGTGAAACGGAAACTCGCGGGAAACGGGGATCGCTTCTGAGTTTGCGCACAGCCGGTTGTCAATGGCAACAACGCGAAGCTGCTGAATGTAGTTTGCAGCCAAAACAAGCAAACACCGGTTGCCAGCTGAGGCTGTTTGTTGGGGGGAAATTAACGCTACTATTAAACGAGCTGAAGTGAACATTGTGTTAAAATCAGCAATAACAGTTCACGATGACAGAAGCATACCATTATGAAGCCTTAAGGAAAGCTCGCATTCTGCAGCGCAAGAAAGAAGGCCAAACGAACATGACAAGAGACGATGGGAATTGGCAGGTGCGTAATATGTAGTCTGTAGTAGTGTAGACAAGTCTGTGTACACGAACATAGCAGTGGCTTATTTTCAGAGTGTTTCTTTAAATGTATGTCTTGGACTGAAGTGCCAATGGAGTATAACTCAACTTGCCCCCTTTCCAACCTGCACCGGCCAGCATGGAATGATAGGCCAACAACACCAGCATGCAAAGTTCAATGAGCGGCTTGAGGATATACAGAGAATATCTCAGTCATCTAGCTCAGTGTGCTACATATACTATAGTGTGGCACAAATTGGCATAATTATTCTATAAATTAGGCCTATATATAAATTTATATGTAGCCCTGCATCATTTATGCAGATTACTTATGGTCGGCATATTGCATGCACACCTACAGATTGTGCTGTGGACCTGCAAATTGCTTGAATTAATTTGGCTGTCAGCCAAATGAGCCAACCTTTCATCCTTTCTTGGCACTGATTTGTTGGTTTTAATTTAAGGCATAGTATTGCTTCACATTGTGTATTTTGTGCTTCCTTGATATGGGCTCTCATTCAAATAAAAATGATGAGAGGTTTGGGCCCACTTTTGACAACTTAACAAGAATGACTTGATCTACAAAAAATATAATTTATCATCTGCAGATACACAGTTTGTGCAGCACAATCTGCAGATGGGTGTGCAAATTGTATTATTGCTGTGGCATTTATCAAAAAATTAATTGTGTTAATCACAACCCAGCAGACATTACTTATTCATCCAACCACTAACGATTTTGTTATAAGAGTGATCATACATTATTCAGTTGTTAATAGTACTCAGACATATTTCTCAACTATGCACATCCTGTTCTCTGTTCCCAGTTATTTCTGCTTAATGCATCAATACTTAGCAATCAAGAATGTTCACGTGTATGTGTATGCGTGGCCATATAAGAATGGGTATATTTAATAGAGGTACGTGAGTGAATGCATCCTATTGAAGCAATGCCGCGTATATATTGCCAATCAATGTCAGTTATGTTCACTAGGCACAAATGCTAGCTTCACAAACGAAAGCCTTTAGAGACAGATGTAGACAACAATTATGCTTGCCGCCCCAACTGCAGGTAGGCTGCTCAGCAGTGCATTCGTGCCCAGTAATTCAACATAATAAAACTACAGCAATTCTTAACTAAACAGTACAGCACACATACATGCATTACATGTGTGCGTGTACACTACAATACATACATTTTAGTATATTTATTTAATTACTGTATTTATTTGTATTTTACTAATATTTATTTTTTAAGAATTTCTTTTATAAAATGCATGTTTATTTAGCCATCATTATTACCTCTATCTGGGTTCTACATGTTGTAAAGCACCACAAACAATTTATAATTGGATCTGGCGCTATATTAAATAAAATATATTATTATTATTATTATGTACACAAGTACATGTATGTACTCACTAAACACAATACATGTACTGTACATGTATTGTGTTTAGTGTTAATAGTTTACATACATAAAGACTACAAAAAAACTACACATGCACATACCCTACATACCTAATGCCTATACACATATAAACACACACACGTACACATGCACAGATACACATATATACACTCACACACACACAAACACCACACACGCACACACGTACACGTTAATTGAACACTGTTGATGCCTAATGGTCATAATTCTATGTGCTCATTATTACACCATGATAATTATGGTTAATGATACTGTATATGCACTAGCAAGAACAACCCAAACCAAGGGATTTCTCGTGGCCCTGTTACCCGAATATTATGGACAGACAGGTTGGTGATAGGAGGAAGACTTGATCACGTGAATTGTCATGACAGACACACATGTATAGACAGACATACAGACATATGGATGGATGGATGGATGGATGGATGGATGGATGGATGGATGGATGGATGGATGGATGGATGGATGGATGGACTGACAGACACGCAGACAGACGGACGGTCAGACAGACAGACAGACGGAGGTACTGACTGAATGAGACACTGATGAAAGTTGGTTTGTCAGATATACATGCCCAGTATTTTATAGACATGTTGGTTGTGACAAACACAAGATACACAAAACCTCATAAATCATACAAAGAAGATACTCACCCAGACAAATTGTAATTGTTAGTAAAATATCTATACAGAGTTGCTAGTTTAGTAAGTTAGAGTTGCTAGTTTAGTAAGTTAGAGTTGCTAGTTTAGTAAGTTAGAGTTGTTAGTTTAGTAAGTTAGAGTTGCTAGTTTAGTAAGTTAGAGTTGCTAGTTTAGTAAGTTAGAGTTGCTAGTTTAGTAAGTTAGAGTTGCTAGTTTAGTAAGTTAGAGTTGCTAGTTTAGTAAGTTAGAGTTGCTAGTTTAGTAAGTTAGAGTTGCTAGTTTAGTAAGTTAGAGTTGCTAGTTTAGTAAGTTAGCATTACTGATATGTTTGTGCAGTAGAAATTTTGTGAGCAGAGATGTTTTAATATCATTACAAATTTTGAACATTATGAACATTCTTTTGTTTACAAGCACTTGAACAACATATGTATATATGTGCAGCTTTGCAACATTTCGTGAACAGACACATAAACTTACTGCATTAAAAAGTATTCTTGATGATCAGTATTATTTGTTTATCTTAATTAACTAGTTTACGAGAGAATGTCCGCAAGAAGAGGAAAAAAGCGAGCTATTTATGCCTTCAAGTGAGGTATGGAAGCCTGTCACATATTCACTGGATGACCAACTGGGACATGAATGTGTACAAGCACACTCTAGGATTATTATATAACAGTCTGCATCTGATTGACTGTGATATGAATGAGTATTGACACTGTGTCTATATAAATTTATGGCTAATTTATATGTGAGATTATAATTTATATGTGAGATAGTTAGTTTAATGCAATAAACCATGAGAGGATAAATGGATGCTTGTGCAAATCAGAATAAACACTACACATTACAGTTACAGTACTTAGAATGCAATTGTGTGCCATATTAATTTATTATGATGGCACAGCCAACCACCAGCAGACAGTTTACTGGTAATTGGATCAGATAACTTAACTTTTGATAGAATTTCTATATCACCATGTATAATACGCACCCCAACTTGTGACATCAATCCCCGATTTCTCCGCTTCTAATATTTTGCTTGAACCCATGAATCCATCTCAGAATCGTAAACATGTCACCTATGCAAATTACGGCATTGCTGCCGGTTTGACACTCGCTAGTGACTAGTGTGTAAGCACTGCGTAACTTGTGTTGTAGCTTGACAATTGCGCAACTGATTAAATCATTGCTTGCTAGAACTTGCATTGTGACATTCTGATTTCACTTTTAAATTAACACCAAGTTCTAAAATGCTACAAACCTGCTTCTTTCAACTGAGAAGCATACGTGATTGTGACGTCACGCCGACTTTGATAATATTACTAGTTTTCAAGCAGCATTATCCTGGTCTGCAAACATTGATAAATTGATCAGAGAAATTTTTGTTTAGCCTTACCACCATGTATAATACACACCCCGACTTTTGAGTAAAAAGTGAAGGGAAAAAATGCGTATTATACACAGAAATTTATGGTATGTGATTTTCTGGTAAATGCATTATAAATAAACATGCTTTTCTATACAAACAATTTATTTATTTACCATGACATCCATCATCAGTCTTCATTACATGTAGCCCGATGTGTGTATGCTTATTGTGTGTCAGCAGGGAATAATTTGTACAGCTGTACTACAAAAATGGTTAGCAATTACTGCTAATCATTATGTGATTTGATTAGCACTTTAGTAAATTTGATTAGCAGTTTCCATGTAAGCCCGAGCATGTGATATTTACATTGCGACGGATGATTGCCATGTGAACCGAGGGGACTGTTGCAACTCCTGTACATCTATACCATTCACAAAAATAAAAGATTAAGCTATTCCGAGGGGTTGCATATACCGTACATGTTACTTTAAAGCAATGTCTTGGGCTCCCACATATCTTAATTGTGTCTTAACAATGTGCACTCATTTAATAATAAGTCACACTAATTGTTCATTGGCATGAATATGAAAATTCTCCAATGCGATAGGTGTTTGAAAAATCTGAAATTTCTGTTCGAGTCTTTAATTTTTGAGACTAGTGCATATCTGCTATCATGAGTGATGTCGTTGCAGAAGCCAGTTAGCATGCAAGTTATTTTTTAGAACATTGGCACACGAATTGGATCGCCAACAATTAATTATTCAGTCTGAGTTCTACCGAATACGCAACAACCAATTAACAGCACAAAATCAAGGCATTCCGTGACATGATTGGGGCACTCGCTCGAATACAAGACTGTACATCTGGCCTCCCGACATTATTATTACTGACAAATAATTCATATTTGTTGGAGGGGGGGCGTTTATATGAAATTCTGGCCAAGAGGGGGGTGGGCGTTTACGTGAGCAACGGCATTTACGCAGGTGATTACGGTATATTACTTTACATGATTAATAATTACATAACATATGAATAAGTTGGGAATGTCACATAAACTTAATTGACAAAATGTAGTAAATGTGTGACATTTTTGTAGTTATCAAAGTAAAAGTACAGTCTGGTTGTTACCTATAAGGACATAGCTGCTTATTCTTTGTACTAGTAATAGTACAGGTGGTAGTAGTATTTATGTAGTAGTCTGTATTATATAATATAATGAAGTTTGAGTAGTAATTAGTAGTAGTTACAATATTTAAATATATGTTTATGAAGTGTAATAATGTTCATGTATTACATAGCAGTAATTAGTGGTCTAGGTGGTCCTCGACAAAAGCCCCAAGGGTTTCTAGAGGATCTCCTCAATTGCACTTGTGTCTGCTGAACAGTTCAAATGTGATTTATATTATATGTGTGACCAAAATAAATTTGTTCTTATCTAGATTTTGCTATTATTTTTCCTTTCAGATATAGATTTCACCTTCTCAATATCTGTGTAATAACTGTTTAGAAACAACTTTAAATGCCATTTCATTTTCACAGTCATGACCCCTGGAAACACCCTCGGTACAACTGAGTTGCAACAAACCAGAATTGTTAGGCCTATAGTGAACACAGAACCACAAATAAATTCATCAGAAACAAGCACCTACTCTACCATATTTACCCTCTTTTAGTATATATATAACTAATGTAGACAGATTTTCTGTGTTACTATGTTATTACTAAATTACACATCTTTATTATAAAACAGAGTGGGTTTCTGTTTGTGTGTTTGTTTGTATGTTCATGCAAGCATATGTTTTTCAATTTGGCATATATGGGGATGACATTTTGTAGGCATGCAAATTAGCCCACTAGAGTGATTCATATTAGCAGAGACACAGCTTTAGAAGAAAGTGTAATTTGCCCCGTGCAAAACTGGGTCGCTCAGCTAGTTAAATGTTAAGTTCCATTATCTAGTAAAAGTGTAGTTAAGTTAGTTAAGTTGCCAACTATTAGTTGGACATGTTTTGTTACGAATGTAACGCATGTATCCACATTTTGCATCAGAGCAATACAGCCTGACTTAAAACAACTATGTAGAACGTTACTGCACTGAATTTGAAAGATAAAATGTAGAGTGGTTTCTGCAAGGCATGCTGCATTTGATACAACTATGATTAATGGCAGTAAGCGTACCAGGGTTGGAGCTAAGTAATTTATTTAAATAATTAAATTTTGACGAATAACTATGCATCAACAAAACAAATCATATACAGCAATGTTTAGTAGGGCGTGGTAATACTAGATGGAAAGAAAACGAACTCTTGAACGGAAGTGAGTAAGAACCATTCAGGCATTATGAATGGGATTTGTGGTGTTAAAGCGACCATGACTACCATTACCCAGAATCATCCACTCAAGCCTGAGGTTGTAATAGTATGAGCAGGAATTTTGCTTATTCAGTTGTGGTTTTGACTATGTGCGCCGGGGAACATGTCGAACATCAAATAACAATTCCAGAGGCATGCAACTAGCCCTGCTTGCCTTGCAAAATTGCCAATAGAGATTGTTTACTAATTGAATGTTTTGTAAACAATTTGCACGTTTCATGGGTAAAAAATTCAAGTTGTGACAAATGTCTTGGCCTTAATAAATGCATTTTGGTGGGCAGTATACCTTTAACATTTATTAGTATTTATGGCATCGATTTATTTTAAAATGATGAGAAAGTCGGGTTAACATTGCGGACATTTTGCTAATGACTGTATTTGTGTTCTGCAGCGTGCTGAGTCTCAAGGGCCACAAAATGACAAGTACTTCCCACCAGTTGACAGGTTCGTATTCTTTATCATTTCCTTATGCTCAGTGTTTTGTCTGTGAAAAATGTAAAACATCACTATATTGCTATGCAAGTATAGGACACTAGAAGGCTTTAGTCATCAGTGATATGTTTGCTTGAAAAGAAAAGATAAAACTAATGTGTTTCCCTGTCAAAATTTGTAGTTCCAGAATGTGTAATAATACATTTCTTTACAGAGTGACTTGTAGCTGTCCTTTTTGGACTGAAATTGTTGGAAGGAGTCAATCTTATTTTGTATTATATATATATATATTAAGTTTCATACTTCTTTCTAACAGTTTTTATTCATAGCATTTGCCAGGAGGTTTTGCTTGCACATTCTGAGTTACCGGGTGTTTGATGTACAAACAGAGATGCACAGTCTAACAGTAACACACCAAATGAACATGTACAGTTAGGCAGTTCCTTTCTAACTGGAAGTTATCATTTTGCAATATCGTTGCCCTGCCACAAATCACTAGGAATCACAATTGCCAGCCATATTCCTATGATGTGGAGACTTAATGAAGGATGTTCCTTAGGTAAGGTAGCAGAATCCCATTAAAAATGTGATTTTTCTGAATTTGTACATATTTTTTAAATGCACTATAGTTGTAGCTTAATTATTGCTAAACAAGTATAAAATGACAAAAACCCACCCACTGAAGAAAAAACCCTAATTAGTGAAGCTGGAATTTGTTTCTGTTCCATAGCCATGTATTGCAGTGCAAAACTTTAAACATATTTTACTCAACTATCATTTTTTCGTGAATATGTTCTACCTTCAAACATGTTATCTCCAACACCATTAAAGGTATTGCTCTGATTTTTTCAGCATTGTTTCTTTATATAATTGGCTAAGGAATGATGGAACGATTTTGTGTTTAAATGGTGGAATGTGATTTTTTATTAAGCACGAATATTTAATTAGGCGCTAGAATATAAGAAAAAAATTGTATAAATGTTGTACAAATATTTAAATTTCTTTTTTGTAATATCTATTTCCCTCAGAATATGCCTTTATGTGTTATCTTTGACTGTTGTTAATTTCATATCCCTGCTATGTATAGTTAAAGTTTTATCATGTTTGAAAATTGAGCCCCTTTCGACTGTCGCGGCAGCCATATTGTCAGCTAATTAGCATAATTTATGCAAAAAAAATTATTTCCTACCAAATTTAAACCATGTGCTATTTTATGGTACATCAAGTTAATAACAATATTATATGGTGTTAAAAGTAGTTCAAAAAGGATCCTGCTACCTTAAACCAGAATCTAGTAATACCACATCTGGGTGAACTCATGCTGTCAATGACCCAGCCCTACTTCAGATATAAACCTTTTGATTCGGTGGCGGGATCTCGAATATGCACCTCTCTTTTTCAGCTTCTCCCCAACTGAATTTAAATCTCCAGAACCCCACAGCCAGGGGTATTATGTTGATGATGCCCGTAACCGTTATATGGGTACACCGGCCGGTGGCAAACCCATGACACCATTGTTCAGCCCTGATACACCAACGGCCAGCCCTCCGCCTGCCTATTTAGATGGCACGGTTCCATCCCCGTCACCTGAATCCGCTCCAATGGTTTCTATGACTACGGACCATGGGCCTAACATAACCAGAGAGATCCGGCCTATTGATGATGACCTTGACCTCTTTGACATTGCACAATTTTAAAGCAGACTGTCAGGTAAAGAAGTGATGTATTCTATGTGTGCTGCGTGTTCATAGCCTGCTTCTTAGTCTGCACGGATTGCGTGGTCTTCTAAATACATCCTATCTGCCATTCGTAGTGTAGCTAACACTTTTGCATCCATTCTGTAGAATGCATATATTTCATGGTTCCTTTGAAATGTGCAATTTAGTTCCCTGGCTTGATGACATCTTTCTTTGGCCAGACCTGTTTCTTTCATTTTCTGATTTTTGAATACATTTTGTTCTGTATTGTAAGGTTTTTCTCATTTGGATTTTCAGTTTCTTTTGCTATGCCTGTCCTTCAGACAGGTGTAATTTAACAAGATTTAACAAGATTGCCACCCAGAGAATTAACTCTAGATGGCAGGTGGACAAGGAAGCCTTTTGTCTTATCGAGAGTCCAACCCTTTTTATCTATGTGTATCCCGTCCTTTTGAGGTATATGTCGATTTTATTTTAAAACATATTCACGCTACTAGCATCCACACAATCAGCAGATAATCTGTTTCATTCATTTACAGTCCTTTTAAAAAAATGAGAACTTTCTTATTTCTAATCTACCCTGCTCTTTCCTAATGTAACTTCATGTCCTGTAGTGCTTCTATCTTTCTTAAAGGAAATAAAAACAAGGCATTAACTAAAATCCGTTTTTCATGTGTATGCAAAGTTTAACATTGTATGTAACATTCGAGAACATTAAAAAAATACATTTGTACCATAAATTCGATTTTAAACCCGTCTGTGTAGCGATTCCCACGGAAAATAATTTTTTTATGAGGGAAGCGATCACATGGTATCACATATGACCCACACAGGCCAGGCCGACCCTTTCCATGCATTCAGAGCATGTTTACAAGGATAGCTTTTGGGTCGAAACGAGTGTCATGTTTTATATATTACAAGCTAATCTTTGTTGATAGCTTCTCTTTAAATTTAAAATTTCAGTTGTAGCTTGGTTAAGTGCTTCTTTATAAAGGTTGTAGTCTTCGTCATTTCCAGTGCGTCTATATGTCTTCCACATCATTTATATTTACAAAATTTTTCTAATGGCTTCTTTCAATAAGTGTTTCTTTCTGGACTGTTTCCCTTGTTTTTTCAAGGGAAAAAATTTATCGACTACGCACTCAGTTTCACTCTTTAATATATTCCAGCATTATTTTGCTGTCTTATTCTTCAGTGTGTTATTCCAGGCTATCTTTGCTAAATATTTCCTCATGGCCTTCTATCTTCCTTTGTGGAAATTTCTCCTGTACTGCTTTTTACTATTCTGTTCTAATTTACTTTGATGGTAAAATGTCTGGTTGTGATCACTACTCCCCAGTGGCTCACATATCTTGACATTGTCAACTAATTCACTCTGTGAGGACAAAACTATGTCTAACACATTCTCACCCCTGGTTGGTTCTAGCACATGTTGAGAAAGGAAACTATCTTGTACTAAAACTAAAAACTTGTGGTCCTCACACCCTCTAGTCTATAGAGATTTCCATTGTATATGCCCGTGGTTAAAATCTCCCATAATAATACAGACCTGTTTGTTCACTTCCCTTGTAGTGTTTTGTACTTTTTCATTCTCTTCTATGCTTATGTTTGGACTTCGATAAACTAACCCAACCATTAAAGTTGAGTTACACCAAACAGCTTCTTTGCAATTTGTTTCTCTTTCTAATTTTATTTCATATGCCTGGATAGGTTCTTTAATAGATAAAATAACTCCACATCCCCTTCTTCCTATTCTATTTTACCTAAACATTACATAGCCTGTCGGTCCCAATTCAACATCTGATATATCGGTGGTGGCCAATGATTTGGTTATTCCTACTATGTGAGGGTCAATATCTTCTACCATAATGTTTAGTTCCCTTTTTTGTTCACTATGCTCCTTGCATTTAAACAAATGCATTTATATCCAGCTTCAGAACAGTTTTCCAGGCTGTCCTTTGATAATTTATTTGTGCTGTCTTTATCTATGCCTCCAGTTTCAGGCTTCTCTGTGAATCCCCCCCTGTGCATCTAGTTTAAATAAATGCAACCTGACCCACTGCCAACAGATAGCAGCAGGTTCTTTGCAAAAAACTGCTGTCCCCTTTACACTTAGATGGAGGCCATCTCTCGTGTACATATCTTCCCTCCCTACAAAGTATCCCCATAAATCTATCAATCCCACCCCCTCTTCTTCACACATTTGTTCAACTAGTGCATTGGTCACCATCCCCTTGCAGTTTCTATATGTTGGCCCCTTCCTCCCATTACTGGCAAACTTCCTGAGAGAATAATCTGTTAAACTCTTGTCTTCTTTAGCTTCCTCACTAACTGTCTGTACTTCTGTACTATTCCAGTTGTTCCCTCCCTGTCTGCATTATTTGTCCCTAAGTGTACCAGTATAGTCCCTCCCATGCCATGCCCCAATACCTTCTCTACCCTTTCAGTCACAGGTTCTACCCTAGCCCCTGGCAAACAAACAACGACGTCCTCCCCTTCGCTTAGTGTCTTATCTATCTTTCTCAGAATAGAGTCACCCATGAACACCCCCCTCTCTTTTCTCATTGCCCCCTCAATAACTACCTCAGAGTAGCTCCTTCTCTGGTTTGCATCTGTCTGGTTGTTGTCTTTTCCCCCTGTCGTCATCTCTTCTGTCACATTCTCTTCCGTTCCATTCTTTACTGTGCTTTTTCTCTTGTCACCTTTCCTCGTGTCGTCATCCCTTTTTTTCCGACTGCTCTTTTGTCACATTTTCTCTCACTTCCTTTCATCCCATCAACTTTCCTCCCATCACATTTTCTTCTCTCCTCTCTCATCCCATTTTCCCTCCTACCTCCTTCACTACAGTCACTTTCTCCCCTGTTACCTTCACGCCTGTCACCTTTCCTGCCGTTGATTCCCCAATTTCTTCCCCTCCAATCACCTTCCTTCCTCTCAGTCTCCTTTCCTCATTCTTCTTTCCACTACTCTGCTCCTTCAGTCTCAGTATTCCCAACTCTCTCCCTGTCATCTCTCTCCATTCTACCTGTCTCCTTGCTGATTCTCATCTCCATCCACTTCACAATATCTGTCATCCTAACTACCTCCTTCAGCAGACATTCCACCTTCCAACACCCAACGCACTGAAAGGTGAATCCCTGTTCCTTAGTATCAGCCCATGACTTCCATCAGCCAGACAAGGCAAAATCTACGCACGAGAATTTATTTAATAATAATGATAATAATCTAATCAGCTATTCAAAATAGTTTATGCCTTTCTATGTAGTCTTTAGAAAGACTGTTTCCTCCATATAATATATAGCAGAATGACTAAGTCTAAGTTAAGTGGCCTTCTACTACAACATAACTATGTATTTACATGTGTGTATGTTGAACTAGTTCGCACTGGTTCATGAGTCAGATTTAAACTAAGTTATTACGATATTTGGCAGATACTTCTTTGTGTGTGGTCTGTATACTCCAAATCACTTATTCTTATATGTTCAATAATGTAAACAATACTCTGAATTAGACTGACCTATCACCTAGTGCCCAACTATCCTATGCTAGACATACACTGTGTGCCACCTAGCGAATGGGCGTAACACTATGATTTATCAACAAACCTTCTAATATCGCTCACAAAAGCTAAGGTAGTCTAAAATACTTTCTCTGACTACCTTTTAGCTATAATCGTTTCTTAATATATCTACAGGTATTTTATGAATAATACTGATGCAAAATTATACTTTTCTGATCAATATTTCCACTGATTTTCCGATCTTTCCTGCACAGCAAAATCTCATTGATCCAGTTCCAAGATTTTCCCACTACGATTTGTTCTTCAAACATGTTTGCTGGTTGCATTTGTTGTAACTGTTGCTTGTTCTTCATTCTTACTACGTGGCTTTGTTGTTTCTTATGTTTTAATAACGCCACATAATGTTGGAACAAGAGGACTCCTCGTGGCACAGATCCTGCGGAAATTGTCCAAAGACATCAGATTCTTAGAATCTTAGGCTTGCGCAGAGTTTTACTAACGAGTAACCAACAACAATTGTAGAATTAGCTGCCAAAAGCAGATGTAACATTTGATGACTAAAGCCTCCTAAATCCACAGCAATGTTTAGGTGTAATATACAGCTTAGCAAACAAAAATTTTAAATCTAACTTCCACCTAACAGAGTCTGTTGATTGACGTTTGTTACTGTCATTGTGCACTTTGCCAGGGCAAACCTTGTACATTATATAACCTGCTTCTCTTTCATTCATGGCTAATTATATATTTTAATTAAATTTTGTTGCAGCTCTGGCTGTTGTATACTACCTGTGCTAACTGCAGTATCAGGTGTATATGTTAATATTGTGACATCGTAAAATTTGTTGTTTTGGTGTAAGATTTTTGTGCCATTTTATGTTGTATATATTATTACATTGTTTTACGTCCAATGTTTGCATAGACCTGTGCGAGGTGAGGTTCTATAGTTGTTTGCATGACATATTCACCAATTCCACCCATTTATAATTTCAACTTGTTATCTATTCTTTGTACATTTTATGTATCTTGACCTTTGGTCTAAATGATATGAACCAAACTATGCATGAATACATTATGTGACTGTGTACATATCCAGGTACCTGTGTTCATGGCTGTGGTGAAACTGTTGTTACTTTGAACTGTTTTTGAACTGCATGGTTACAGTATGACATTGTAACAATATGAAAGCAGTATAATATTATCAAATTGTGTTAATAAATCATGTTAAAGCAAAATAGTAAAGGCTGTTTCTTATGAACTTATTCTTGCAGGTTTAGATGGCATGTTGAAACAAGGTACTTTTTCTATGTTCTTCCTTCCAGTTTTATGTGAAACTGTCACAAGAATCACCTCTGATTGTGTCCTCATCATAATGTTGTGTAACAGACAAACAATAATAGTGTTATCTAACACAAACGTGGTGCAACCCAGTGTATATATACAGACATAGGTGCGGGAACAGGAGGGGAAGCTGCCCCCTGGAATTTCTCCGGGGGGCAGACATATGGTTCTGCCCCCATTAAATGTGAGCATGAATGTTTGTTTTTGTGGCGAGCATCAATGGCAGGTGGAAATCTACATTTTATGAGACGATCAGTATGTATTTTTGTCGACTGTGAAAGGTGTGTGCAATTGGAGGGCAGACATGGTTTTCTGTCCCCCCCAGTAATCCACAAGATGAAGGAAGATGTGAAGATATGAGGTAGCACAGTGGCGAAAAATTATCGGTAGTGCTGAAGCTCTGGTAGCCCCACAATATGAATTTCGTTCCCTCGCCACTGTATACAGATTTATTTGAAGGTGGTGGGCTGCTCAGTGGAATGAGCATTGAATTACGTGTGTGATGTGTGAGTTGTGTTAGACTACGCCGTTCAAAAGGTGAATGTAACATGTCTGGTATCCTGAGTGTTCACAACACAACCATTGCAAGAGTCAACAGAGGAGCTAACCAAATGTACAGTAACTGCTATTAGACCTGTTGTAAAAAATTAAGTAATACAAATTATACAATGGTATCTCAAATATAATTAGGCCAACTACTACTTCTTTCTGGTAATATTTTTTTCTGGGTTGCCTTGCATATCACATATGTTCATTTGATACACATGTCTGAGATACATTTAAAAATTATGTCGCATCACATTTTTTCTCTCTATTGCAGACAACAGTTGGAGCAATTTCGGGTGAATGTTGAGGGCTTCAAAAATCGTTATCGTGACAGAGACAATTATTTTCCGCACTGTGATCTGTCTTATGCAATTATGTATCCAGAGAAGGACAACAGTGATTATGTGTCAGACCCGAACGTAGTGAACAGAAGATACAATGTGGCAATGTCAAAATATGAAGCCAGAACACATGTTAATGGCTCCTTTGATGAGAAAGTCCTCGTGGATGTGTTGCCTGGTGAACTTGAATAAATAGGGAATTGGATAAACAAAGAATTGTTTAGCAGGCTATTGCCACAAAAAGTTATGAAGCGTTTATGAAAAGAACCCCTTAAAATGGGTTCCTATTAAAACAGTCATGTTTGGTGTGAAAACCAACATGTGTTTAAAGGACATCGAGTTGTAAAAGTCTGAGCTGCTGATATCGGATTCCGCCTCCACCGTGATATTGCTAAATGACAAATAACAACATATTGTGATAACTGCAGTGTTGCCGTGAAAGATTGTGGATGAGTTTGTGCACTAAGATGTTGATCAATGAATATACTGTACAGTTGTGACTAATTCACCAAACCCAACTCGAATTGCTTAACATGGGTGCCTGTGTCAAGTATGTCTTAACATGGGTGCCTGTGTCAAGTATGTCTTAACATGGGTGCCTGTGTCAAGTATTTCTTAACATGGGTGCATGTGTCAAGTATGTCTTAACATGGGTGCCTGTGTCAAGTATGTCTTAACATGGGTGCCTGTGTCAAGTATGTCTTAACATGGGTGCCTGTGTCAAGTATGTCTTAACATGGGTGCCTGTGTCAAGTATGTCTTAACATGGGTGCCTGTGTCAAGTATGTCTTAACATGGGTGCCTGTGTCAAGTATGTCTTAACATGGGTGCCTGTGTCAAGTATGTCTTAACATGGGTGCCTGTGTCAAGTATTTCTTGTGGACTTTGCTTTCTTCAATTATGTGGAGTGATGCTGTGTTTATTTTAATATGATATTCAACTTACCCGTACGTCATTGTTCATTAGGTAAGTTAATTACTATATTATGTGCATTGTGTCAGAACGATTCTATGAGATAAACAATACAATTTAATTTACATGTTAAGTGACAGTTATAGTATTGTATTACTGAAGTTTATCAATTTGTTGTCTATTATACTAAAATGGTGCGACAGTCATAAAGACAGAGAAATGTAATGTATATGTGTGTAGTAAGTTAATTTTATTTAATTAATGTTGTGTGCATTGAAGCAGCTCAGATATATTTGATAAATGATGTACTTTAAATACCATGATATTAACAAACACGCGTGGCGAGTGATGATTGCTGTATTACGTACGAAAGTCTTGAAATAAATATGATCTTAGTCGTACAGACAGAGATGTGTGCTTATGGTCGGGAGGAAGACATGTAGTGTGTCGTGCCTTGTAGACTGCCCATCACTCGAGCCAAGGTGTACTATGAGCGGAGCACGCCTCGTAGCTGCCAGATGCTGCTCCGTGACCACGTGTACCCCAGTCTCCACCCAGACGACGTCTGTGCTCTGGACATTGATTGCTGGTTCTTCCACAGCACTCGCAACAACGACCGGCTGCGTCACGGGTACTGATGAAATGTACCTCTCACGATGCCTGTTCCACGGTGTCTAGTGTTTACTGTGTGTGATGGACATGTGTGGATTGTGTTTGTGGAGTGTGTTGTATCGTGTAACTGCACGGACATGCCGTGGTGTAAATTGTTAATAAATATTCTGTTCTTCAAATGGTGTTCTGATTTTCTTTGTGTTGATGCGTGCGTCCGCGTGCGGTATTGTACACAACATTATATGCAAACCGGTATGTGGGTGCATGATAGTTGGGCTTAGCTTGGACCAGGTTCATCTGCTACCAATGCTGCGTTTCAGTCACCTTGTGTATACCGTGAATACGACTTCGTAACCCCTACTTGACCCAGTTGCATACATTTACAAGTGGTAAACTTGAGGAGCCCGTGAACTGTCCAGTTCGCCAAGTCGTGTTTACGATATAAACGAGCCTATTGGAACGCAGCATAAATTTACGCATTTTTGTACAGACTAGAGCTGAAAGAATGCCGTATAGTATTGCCATTCTTCGTGCAGGTATCTTTGGCCGCGTTCCACTTACACACTTGGCTATGTTGTTGAACATGTAACATGTTGTCGTGCGTAGCGCTTGTCACTTGCAGTCGACTGATGCCTGTGTTCTAGGAGTGGAGCAGTGGCGGAACAGCGAATGAAGTTCAACGTACGGGGTCTGCGCAGACACCGTAGCATGGACAATTCCACTGTAGATGGTGTGGCCGAGGCGATGCGATACAAAGACTCCACGGCACCGAAAGACCTTGCCAAAATGAATGCTCCATCCGTTAAAGTGTGATCGCTTTGTTTCGGAGCACGCCCGATGACGTCATGTTGGTCTTGCTTGCGCGTTTCTTCCTTGTAGCATTGCAAGGTCTGCACCGCTTGGTCTTTCCAGTGACAGTGTTGCTGCTTCTAACATGCGGGTCGTACTAATGCTGGTGTGTGGTGTTGATATTATATTTAAGATGTATTCGAACTTGTAATAACTAATACATATTCATGATGTTTAGGCCTACTTTAAAGGGGCATTTTGTAGATTGGGCAGAAGTATTTTTGTCAGGCTATTTATAGAACAGCGTGGTGCAGGCGATATGTTTGCCGTCGTTAGTTCTCGGGAACACAAGACAAGCCTGCGCTGCATTTAGTGATTGTGTTGTTGATAAGGATTGTTTATTTAGTATTGTTAGTTTGCAACAGTATATGTCATAAATAAATCCTTATCAACAACGCAATCACTAGATTCAGCGCACGCTTGTCTTGTGTTCCCAAAAACTAACGACGGCAAACATATCGCCTGCACGAGACTGCTCTATAAATAGCCGCAGACGCGAGCGTCGGCCGACAAAATACTTCTGCCGTGGAATAGCGCAGTCTATACAGGGCCTCATTAACTTACCAATTAGGTCATATTGTATAACTACTCATTAAATGGCTATACCGTATTTCAGCGCCACTTACAACTTCGCATGAGCTGTTTACTAACCGTCTGGCCAATGCAAATTTCATAATCTTTTACTAATTTATTTTCTAATTTTAGGTTTTATCCACTAACCGTTTGTTGGTTTGGGTGGACGCTTCAAGCGGTTGTGATGCAGTGCACACCTTCCAACGGCACGCGTCAAATGCACAATCTTATTATCTAATTCATTTAATCTGGAAGTGTGTACCCTAATCACGATATTTTCGAGCAAGAACGAGTTTGGCGTTTTCCGCATTACTGTTGGATATGGATATGTGTTGACGTCTGACTTGTAGTTATGTGTATGCACTCCGGCTTACATGTTTAAGTTGTTACCTTAGCTGCCGTTTTGTCGTTGTACACAGACCTTTCAACAGCTACCACTCGTGGTCTTTCGGTCGCTCAACAAACTACAGTCGCGAGTCATTCTATCAGTACCGGGCCGCAACACCTCCAGAGATGGACCACGACTTGAGGCTACAGGCGAGAAATCTTCACAACCACAACCTAGTACTCGGCCATCCTTCCCAATTCACTGGGATACGTCTGAGCGGATCGCCGCGAGTACGAATGTCGGAAATACTGGGCAGACCACACGACTCCTACTGCGATTTTGAGTATAACACATATTAAGTGTCAACGTCATTGCTTCTTTCTGGTGTACGACGGTTTTTGTCAGAGTTCACATGCAGTTTTTCTCTGTGTTTCATTGCACGTTTGCGCTAGGCTGTATATTTAGCTGACAAGTTGCACCTTTATCGTTTGCGCAGCACTTGACACTTGTGTCGCAGGCCTGTCGTTCCCGGATGTGTACTCATGCATTCGCTGCAAAATCGAAATCCCAAAAGATGGACGACATAACTCTTGTTTAGGTCGACTTTTATTTCATGTTCTAACGTTCACCAAATCGTGACGCATTTCCATTGATATCCCTGTTTCACAATTCGACATAATTAGACGTTTTAGAACGAAAACGCCTTTTATTTAACGCTACTAGGTAGATACTACTAACCACTAACTCACCCTAACGCTACTAGGTAGATTCTACTAACCACTAGCTCAACCAGGTGCACTTTAAAGCGATGTTGTGTCTAACTTGCAAAAACAAGAGGAAGATAATTATCTCCGGTGGCCATGTGTTCAGTAAAGTTAAGTTGGCATCCGGTGAAATAATTTTTCTGGGTATCTAGACGGGAGTATCTATGCAATGTGTCGTCGTTCTTGCAACTAGGATGTATCATTGCTGCTGATCTAATAACGGTGCGTATTTGAATGAACAACACAATTGGAAAGGACGCTTAATATAATGTCAGATCGGTGCCAGGACGCGGACGCCAAAGTTACTTTATAGCGCAATATTTTCGAAATATAACCTGTCCCGTTTCACATTCTGTTTTTGCTCACCGACGTGGGCGCTTAATCAGACGTTGATCAAAATAATGCAACGCTGTAATCGTGTTCTCATACGCACATGTGACCGAAATCCTAGCCATTCGAAGGATGCTGGTACCTTCGGCGTCCTCGTTCTAGCCGGCATCTGAAACGTCGCGCTGTGGATTAAACCGAATTAGCCTTGTGATCTGTTCTGTTTGGTGATAGCTGCATAGGCCACCACTGGCTCGCTCTAATTATGTATAAGGCGATTCGTCATGTAAATTGTTGCCATGGAATTTGAATAGAATAATATCTCCAAATCGTGAATTCTTAAATTGTCTAATTTTACTTACGAAAACACCATGTAGTTAAGTTTAATAACATAACTGGAATTACATTTGTTATGGAGACATTTTTGTAACACTAGATCTACAGCTGGCATATTACTTTATTTATTCGTCGTCTTGTTAGTGCGATATAACCCATGTTGCGGTTATATTAGAGATTCAGAAATGTTCTACTAGTGTTTACTTTGTTACGAAAACGTGTGGAGTTGCATTCTAAATCACTGCCTTGACCACGACAGTATTAACTTTTAACTATTAACAGTATTAACTTCTCGTTTGTTCAGTACTAAGTACAATCGTACAAGGCTTCAAGTATCTGTTCGTATTGTCTTGTTCGTTGTGACTGAATGTTCTCTCTGTTACAATTACAAATACATGGTTCAGTGGACTGGATTAGTGAAGCAGTTACCAACAATTTGCCACGATCTATCGTTGTATATAACACTGCGGGGAGGAATGTGTAGTGCGCGTACGTGCATGTGTGTATGTACATAATGACAGAGCTTGCAACAGGTATTTGTCAACCGTATATGCAATGTCAGGTCCAATATGATTTCAACGAACACGACTTACACGAGTGACATTCGGACATCGTACCACACGAGTTGGCTTGACGTAATCATGCCGTTTCATGTATATTTCCATGCCATGTCTCTTGTATGATTGATTTTCAAAATCACATCTCTTGTCTGCTTTACAAAACAACGAAACTTTGAAGAACGAAACCGAATACATGTATGAAGTGCATGTACATGTTCCAGCCACGAACCAGTGTATGCATGTTGGGTTTGGCTGCACATACCATATGTGATGTTGTGCACACAAATAAAGTGTACTATACAAAACGTACCCGGATGTTGTATTGTGGAAAGTGTGAGGCTGACACGAATAGTTTACATGTGCTTATGATCCACGGCGAAACCACCGTCACTGCACATCTACGCGTGTCTGAAAGAAGGCTTACACATGTCAACAACGCCAGTAGTGGTTCAGGACTCGCCATCCCCGGAAGTGACCTAAGATCAAAGGCTTTTGAGTTTTTTCTAAGTAGAATTCCTACGTTTTTTAGCACTAATGTTTTAGTAAACGTCAAAGTGATTGATGGGGGTCATGAGAAAGAGGGTGTCGCCCTCTACTAACTAATGAGGCACTAATAAGGGAAATAAATAGGGTGAATATCGGCCTCTAGTGACTAATCAGGTACTAATTAGGTAAACAAATTAGGGTAATTAATTAAGTACTAATTAGTAACAAATGAGTAGCGCAATCACTAGAGGGTAGCACTAGCAATAACTAAAAGGTTATGTAATGGTTATGAGTAGCGCATTCACTAGAGGATAGCACTAGCAATAGCTAAAAGGTTATGTAATGGTTATACCCCTAGTGACTGAAAAGCGTCGATGGTGGTGCATATAGGCGATCGTGACGTTGTCGGCGCACCAGATGTCGCTATGGACGGAAAGTGGAAGCACCCTTTTACGTGTATAGTGTCCGGCCCTACGGGGTGCGGGAAGACTACTTTCGTTGTACGCCTGTTAAAGTTTGCTTCGTTTATGATTTCGCCGCCACCGGAGAAAATTCTGTGGTGTTACGGCCAGTGGCAGACCGCTTACGACTCTATGACCGGCGTAGAATTTGTAGACGGTTTGCCGGATCCGTCGCTTCTGGACACCAAAACGAGGACGCTTCTAGTGCTCGATGACCTTATGTCGGAGACCAATAGTAGCGTCACGACTTTGTTTACTAAAAAAAAGTCACCACTGCAACGCGTCCGTCGTACAGCTTTTGCAGAATCTCTTTCCGAAAGGGAAAGAAAATCGCACAATCAGTTTAAACGCGCAGTATATGGTCCTCTTCAAGAGTCCCCGGGACGCGGGGCAAGTAGGTCACCTGGCGAAGCAGATGTACCCGGGCGGCATCAGCTACATGGTGGAGGCGTACAAAGATGCCACGTCGGCCGCCTACGGTTACCTCCTGGTGGATCTGAAACAGGAAACGCCGGAAACCATGCGCCTGCGTACGGAAATTTTCCCCGACGACCCCGTTCAGTACGTCTATGTGCCGACGAGACTATAAAAAAGGCGGGGCGCGCCGCGGCCGCCGTCATTCGACAGGATGACAGAGCGCGTGAAGAGGCACATGCTTGCCCTGCAGCTGTTGCGCCGCTACAAGGGGAATACGAATCTGAGAAAGGCGGTAATCACTCACGCGGACGCCGACCTCATCTGCAGTCTGGCCGACTGCGCGTATAACATTCTGCGAGGGAACGTGAAATTGACGCCTAACAACCGAAAAGTGCTGATAAAGTACAGGAACAATTTGCGCAAGTTAGCGTCGAAAAAAGTAGCCATCAAACGGAAGAGGGCCGTCCTGCAGACGGGTTCGGGCGCGTTTCTGACGGCGCTGCTGGCGCCGTTGGCGAGCACCTTTCTGCCCCTCCTCAGGCAGGCTTTCGGTTGATGCAGCACGCGAAGAAGATGGCGCTGGTAGACCCCCGGTTGGTGGAGCGACTACTTCCGTTACTATCGCAATCGACTACGACCACGTCGCGTGTGATGAGTAGCCTGGACGGCGATATGAAAGCCGTTCTCGAGCGTGCAGATTTATCCGAAGGCGAAAGGTGGTGGCGTACAATCAACTGCTGAGTCGTTACAACGCCATGGAGGCGTCTCGCGCGCAGCAGCCGATGCGCGTGTCCGTAGTGAAGAACGAGTCGTCGTCCGATCAGTCGCCGCCGCCGCCGCCGCCTACGTCTGATCAATTACCGGGGGAGATGGAGAGCGAGGTCGTGAAGAGCGTACCGAAAGTGCTGAAAGAAAAGGCCCGCCTCCTGTTGACGCGACTGAAAGCCGACCCGCTGATTCGCTGGAACGATCGAACGGAGCTCGTGTACGACGGTACGCCTATCGCCGGAAGCAATATGGTAGATCTCGTGAACGATCTCATGCGAACGAGGAAGAGGTCCCCCGCGCCGGTTGGCTGGGAAGTGTTCGGCGATCATATAAGGCGGCTGAACGTTCCTATGGAGTTCGTCGGCAACCCACAGCGTCGGGCGTATATACAGCGCGCGCAGAAACGAAAGGGGCGCACTCGGTCCGTCGAGCGTTTGCTGTGGTCCAGCTTTTAGCGCCCCCGTAGAGGATGCCCCCCGCCCGAAGATCAGTACTCGTCGTCGTCGTAGCCGTCGTAATTGCGGCGGTCATCGTCGCCGCCCTCTTGTTCGCCGTATCGTCGTCGTCGCCGCGCGCTCCATGGCGGTGGTGCCCCGGCGGACTCGTGGTGCGCAACGAGAGCGCCAACAACGCGACGGCCTACTGAAGCGCGCCTACTTCGACCCGAAACGGGCAGGCAGTTATGGCGGCGTCGACGCGTTGCACCGGTCGGCCGCGTTGCCCAAACCGGTCGTCGGGCGGTGGCTGGCGGCGCAGGACGCCTATACGCTTCACAAGCCGGTTAGGCGCCGATTTAAGCGACGTCGCGTTATCGTGGGCGGCCGAAACCAGCAGTGGCAAGCCGATCTCGTCGACGTGGCTAAACTGAAAAAGCACAACGACGGCATAGCGTTCCTATTGACGGTCATCGACGTCTTCTCGAAGCGGGCGTGGTGCGTTCCGTTGAAGCGCAAATCCGGTCCGGCGCTCGTCGCGGCCTTCGAGGGGCTGCTGTCATCGCCGGCGCCGCACGTCCTGCAGACCGACAAGGGGACGGAGTTTCTGAACAGGCCCCTTCAGGCGCTTTTGAAGGCGCGCGGCGTCCACCATTTCGTGACGCACAACGAGGAGTCGAAGGCGAGCGTCGTGGAGCGATTCAATCGTACGCTGAAGACGCGCATGTGGCGGTACTTCACGAAGCATCAGACGCTGAGGTTCGTGGAGCCGTTGCAGGACTTCGTGCGGTCGTACAACAACGCCTACCATCGAAGCATCGGTAGGACGCCGGCGAGCGTCGACGCGTCGAATCAGAAGAGCGTGTGGCAGCGTCTGTACGGCGGCGGAGGAGGGTGTCAAAAAAACAAAAGCAAACCGAAACTGCGAGCGGGGGATCGCGTACGCATCAGCAAGGCGAAGGGCGTCTTCAAGAAGGGGTACATGCCTAACTGGAGCGAAGAGCTCTTCACCGTCGTAGATTCGCACCCGACCGACCCTCCTGTTTACCGACTGATGGACGACGCCGGCGCGATACTGGACGGCACCTTCTACGGGCTGGAGCTACAAAAAGTGATCGTTGAGAAGGACAAACTATATCGGGTGGAAGCCGTTCTACAGAGACGTCGTCGACGACGCGGTAAGGGCGAAGAGGTGCTCGACAAATGGTTCGGCTATCCGGCCTCGTTCAATAGCTGGATCGACGCCAAGGAGCTCGTGGACTATAAGGGCTGATGGCGACGCGTTGTTGGACGGAATACGCAGAGCGCTGGAGACTTTCTTCCGACGGCCGGCGCCGCTACCGTTGTCGCTGCGACCGATGCTATCGACGTCGCCCGCAACGTCGGCGAACTCGCTCTATGATTTATCTGCGTGACCTATAAGGGATGACGACGACGCGTTGGATGCGCCACGCGGGGTGCTGGCGACTGCACGAGGCGGGGCTGTGCAACGGATTTTCGTTTTTTTTATAAGGGGACCGTGCTGTATTAGTAGACTGTAGAGGAGAAGAGAGCCGCGCCACCAACACCACCGTCGCCCCCACGCCCGTCGACGAACTCGCTCTATGGTGTGCCTGCGCGGATAAAGGAACGACGCCGTAGCGTCGGACGGCAGTAGCGCGATGTGTACGGACGAGACGACAGCAGCAGCAGCAGTTGCAGCCAATGCAGAAGCCGCCCACCGCCGTCGACTCAGGCGCATTTGTCGCTACACCCGTCGACGACTCATGCGTCTCTGTGGGTGCGCCCGATGCCGTCGACGCCTCCTCCGTCACGAGCGTTCCTTGGCGTCTCTGCTGCAACGAATGCCCTAAGGCCGAGATCGTCTTCCTGTGCCAGATCGTCGTCCTGTACACGGTGATCGTCGTCAGTATATACAATCTAACGCGCGGCACGGTCGACTCCAACCTGTGGACGGCGCTGCTGAGTAGTTGCCTCGGCTACCTACTGCCGAGTCCGTCTATGAGGAGGCGCGATGGCGTCGTCGTCTGACTTTTACGTCACGTTGCCGAGCAACGCGTCTATGAAGGCGCACCCCGAAAACACGTTGACGCACTACACGACGAATCTGCCGCAGCGCGTCGACCTGTCGGGGGAGTGGGAATGCGGCCTGGTGTCGCTACAGTACACGCATAGCTGGTACAATGTGAGGCCGGTGGACTCCTACTTCTTCGTGGCGTGCGAGAGGGGGGAGGTGGGCTTTTTCACCACCGAGGACGGGGGAAAAATTGCCCGTCAGGCCAACATTCCGCACGGCTTTTACAGCAACGCCAAAAAGCTGATGCGCAAAATCAACGAGGCGTTGGCGAAACTGAGCACCGACACGGTCAAGGTGCGAATAGTGTACAGCGCCATCACTAATCGGATGACGTTGCTTCTATCGCCGGGCGTCGAAATTAACATGCCGCGGGACGGGCGCCTGAAACAGATACTAGGCTTCGAGTCGAACTATATCGCGAGTTACGGGTCGCCCGCGGACGGCGGCTCCCTGCCCCCGGGGTACATGTTCGAGTGCGAGGCGCTCCACCCGGTGGACCTGAGCGGCGGCGTCGACACCCTGTTCGTGTACACGGACATCGTGGAGACGCGCATCGTCGGCGACGTATTTGCCCCCCTCATCCGAGCCGTCCCCGTCCACGGTTTGAACGGCAGCATCGTATCGAACATCTTCGACCGCGTCCAATACGCGCCGCTCCTGCGGCGCCAATTCGATTCGATCGAGATAGATATAAGAGACGACCTCGGTCAGTCGATACCATTCGAGAACGGAAAAGTCGTGACGACGCTTCACGTCCGACGCCGCAAGTCGAAACTGTTCTGACGATGACGCGAAACGTGTACGAGGACTACTACACGCGGCAGGTCGGCGGTGGCCTACCGGTGTTCGTAGGCGCCCGATCGCAGCGGGGTAACGGACTGGGTAATCCCTTCGGCAGCCTGTTTCGAAGCGCCATGCCGCTTATCAAGAGAGGGGCCATGGCGCTGGGCAAGCGAGCGCTCAAGACGGGCGTGCGCGTGGCGCAGGACGTCGTCGCCGGCAGCAATCTGAAACAGGCGGTAAAGAGGCGCGCGAGGGAGGCGGGCGCCGACCTTCTCGACGGCCTGCTGAATAGCCCCCCGCCGCCGAAAAAGCGACGACGACGCATAAAGCCGCCCGGCAAGCCGGCGACGCCCAGCAAGAAGAGGCGCCGTCGAAAGAGGCCGAGCGACGACGTATTTCCCGCGTAGTAGTAGTAGTGTATCGGTGGTAGTCGTAAAGAGCTTTACCTCGGCGCCCTTCTCGTCGGGGTCGCCTACGAAAAAAAAGCGACGATACATAAGGCCGACCGGCAAGGCGGCGCCTGACAGTAAGGGGAGGCACCGTCGAACGAAGCAGACGTAGTAGGATGGCGTTCGTGCATCGGCAGTCGTGCGAGGGCGTAAAGTCCGAACTGGACCTGTTCAGCGTGCCGACGACGCAGACGAGCATCGAGAGCGGCCAGTGGATCGATCACCAGCCGCTGACGGCCCTCGACGCTGGCGGCCCTATCGAGTTTCTCATTCCGGGATCCGGAGACGACTATCTGGACCTGTCGTCCGTTAGACTGTACGTGCGCGCCAAGGTGGTGAAGGGGGACGGTACCGCGCTCGCGAACGACAGCGTCGTGGCGCCCGTCAACAATTTCCTGCATTCGATGTTCAGTCAGGTCGACGTGACGCTGAACGGCACGCTCGTGACGCCGTCGTCGAATACGTACCCGTTTCGGGCCTACCTCGAGACCCTGCTCAGTTACGGGCCCGACGCCAAAAAGTCGCAGCTCGAGGCCGACCTGTGGTGCAAGGACACCGCCGGGCGCATGGAGGCGACCAACAACAACAACGGCGGCTTCGCGCATCGGCACGATTTCGTACACGGTAGCCGCGAGTTCGACATGATAGGACGCCTGCACGTCGACGTGCTCATGCAAAACCGGTGCCTTGTGAACGGCGTCGACCTGAAGATGCGACTGGTGCGAAGCAAGGACGCCTTCGCGCTCATGGGCGACGTCGTCGATCCGGGGTTCAAGATCGTTCTGCTGGAGGCCTACCTGCAGGCGCGCAAGGTCAAGTTGAACCCGGCCGTCCAGCTCGGCCACATCAAGGCGCTGACGCACGGGACGGCCAAGTATCCGATGCGCCGCGTCGACTGCAAGGTGTTCTCGATACCGCAGGGTACGATGTCGCACACGCACGAGAACGTCTATCTGGGCACGCTCCCGAGACGCGTGTTCATGTGCCTGATCGACAACGACGCCTACAACGGGGCCTACGATAAAAACCCGTTCAACGCGAAGCACAACGACATAAACTTCTTCGCCCTCTACGTCGACGGACGCCAGGTGCCGAGCAAGCCGCTGCAGCCGGACTTCGCGCATCGGCGCTACATCCGAAGCTATATGAACCTGTTCGCCGCAACGGGGAAGGCGTACGAGGACGAGGGGTTCGATGTGACGCGCGGCGAGTTCGGCAGCGGCTACACCATATTCGGCTTCGACCTGTCGCCCGACTGCTGCGACGGCGAACACTTCAACGTCGTGCGTACGGGGAACCTGCGCGCCGAGATCCACTTCGCGCTCGCGCTCGCCCGGACGGTGAACGTCGTCGTGTACGGGGAGTTCGAGACGGTGCTCGAAATCGACAAGAACCGGAACGTCGTGTACGACTTCTGAGATGGACACGTTTCAGCTGATGCGTCGCCTGGCGATCGACGCGTACACTAAAAACATCGTCGTCGGCGTCGTGCCCAAAGACGAGCTGCCGGGGCGGCGGCTCACCGCCTACCCGACGGCGTTCGTGTGCAACACCGACGACGGCGACGAACCGGGAGAGCACTGGGTGGCCGTCTACGTGGGTGCCGACCGGCGAGGCGAGTACTTCGATTCGTACGGCCGTCCGCCGCTGCACGCCGACTTCTGCGACTTCCTGAACCGCAACTGCGACTCGTGGACGCACAACGACAAGCGACTGCAGAGCGGCGTATCTAACGTGTGCGGACAATATTGCGTCACCTACCTGCTCTTACGGTGCCGCGGAATGCCGCTAAGCGGCTTCCAGTGCCTGTTCGGCCCCGATAGGGTGGCCAACGACTGTCTCGTATTCGACTGGCTAAAGCCTCATTGAACGCTGCCTATTATCGCTTGTTGTTATTATTAGACGACCGAGAATCCGAACCGACTTTGTCGGACCCGCCGGTCGCGGGCTCCTCGCCGCGCTAGGCAGGCAAGACCGAAGTATTGAGGTTGTATTATTGCGCTATCGCTTGCTATTACCGAAGTTAAATAAACGATGAAAACTGTACCGAGTGTTCGCATTTTTATTCGCACGCATACATACATACATACATTGTCCCCTAGGTAGGGGTCCCTACCCCTTAGGTCCCTACCCCTAGGGGGTAGGGAGGGAGGTCCCTCGTTATACGAGTATCGGCGCCGTGGTGACGCCGTCGTCGAGCACGCGCCGTTTGGCGTAGAAGTAGCTCAACGCCGCGCGCTCCTGAACGTACGTCAGCACGGACGACTCCTTCACTTGGAAGCCGCGGTTCCGGCCGCCGCCGCTCCGTTGGCGGCGCAGCACGTCGAGGAAGGCGTCCTTGTCGACGTCGTTCTGACGCTTGCTCAGCCCCTTCGTACTGTACTTGTCGCCGCCGTCGTCGCCGCCGAAACAGTAGTACGTCTTGCTGCAGAGCGCGACGATTCCGCGGCCGGACCATTCCTCTTTGAAGAGGCCCGGCGTTCGCTTGTCGTACCGGCGCCGACGCGCGCAACACTCGTCGGGCGCGTCCCACGCTCGGCCGGCGAGCCGGCACCGCAAGTACGCCTCCGCGTGCGCGTCGCAGTGTTCCGACGGGAACCACTCGCCGCGGTGTCGAAAGTAGTGTTCGCGCTTGGCCGCCGCCACGAGCTCGTCGAGTCGGCGCCCCGCGAGGCTCAAATACGCCGAGTCCGTGTCCATCGCGCAGTAATGGAACAGGGGGCGCGGAATGTAGGCGGCGATGAAGTCGTAATAAAACTCCAGCATGCGCAGTTTGGCGTACTGATAGACGAAGTAGCCGATCTGGATGGGCAGCGCGTACCGGACGGTTCGCTTGTTTAGCGCCACCTCGTAGAGACCGTCGGGGACGACGACGTCGAGCTGACGGAAGCGACGATTATTGATCAGCGTCGAGGCGCCGGCGGCCGTACAGAACTTGATGTTGCGGTGCAGGTCGACGCCCGTGATCGTTTTCCCGTAGGAACTGTTGCCGAGCAGTTTAAACGTGTCGGCGATGATGGCCTTGTCGGGGTCGTCGTCGCCCGCGCGTCGCGCGGCGGAGACCGTGTCGCCGAATCGGCGAAAGCACGCGACCGGCTCGTACTCGACGATCTGGTAGACGCGCTCGACGACGAGGCCGTGCCGCAGATACCACCGCAGTAGCGGCGTCGCGAGCAGAATCTTGACGCCGAAGAAGCTCCCCACGAGCGTGCGCTGAGGCCGGACGAGGAGGTCGTGCGTTTCGGCGTAGCGACGCATGAACGGGCTGAGATCGTCGCGCTCTATGTAGGCGTTCTTGAAGATCGGCTGCATCTCGGCGAAGGCGTCGCGCAGCGCCGCCGGAACGGCGATGTCGCACTCGACGAGGCCGAACAACGTGCCGTCGAGCACGGCCTTCAGCGTCACGGCGCCGTCGCCGGTCCAGCTCCGCGGCGGCGGCGGCGGCGGCGGCGGTCTCGTCGTGCGCCACTGGCACTCCCACATCTCGACGACGGCGACGAAGCGGCGAAGGTAGGCCGTGACGGCGGCCGTCTCGGCGTACAGTTGGCTCATCGGCTTACCGTTCACCGCGTTCGTCTCCCTCCCCGTGCACGGACAGCCGTGGAAGAAGCACCCTTGGAACTGGTACGCCGTCCGCGTCGCGCCACACCAGCCGTCGACCCGGTACTTGCCGACGCGCTTCTCGCGCCCGTTGAGCTGGTGACGTATGTGAGCCCCCGTCCGCGCCGACCCCGTCGTGGGGGCTCCTGAACCTTTTTTATTTTACACACAAAAAAAGAGAGATAAAAAAGTGACCCCTTAGGTAGGTAGGTAGGTAGGTAGGGATAGTCCTTATGTTAGGTAGGTTGTTTATACGAGTATCGGCGCCGTAGTGACGCCGTCGTCGAGCACGCGACGTTTGGCGTAGAAGTAGCTCAACGCCGCGCGCTCCTGAATGTTCGTCAGCACATAGCACATAATAGTGGTTAAGACATAAGTATCACGTACCTCACACCCGAACGGGGGTATCGTATGTCGACGTGTACTGTCAGACTTTATGCAGTGTATGAGCGTTAAGCGGGGTTTGTTTATTTTGGCTGTCAGCTGGCTGTGCGCCAGCATACGCGGTGTGTTATGTGCGCTAGTTGGCCATAGGCAGGCGTTCGTTGACAGCTGATACTTGTGCATTGGGTTTGTGGTGAAGACTGGAGGAGATGGAGACAGGGGCTGTGGACAGGAAACACTGGAGAAAGAACAGAACAAGAGATACATTACTGTACCAGACCCTCACCCCTATACAATAAGACTGGAGGAGATGGAGACAGGGGCTGTGGACAGGAAATACTGGAGAAAGAATAGAACAATTGTCACATTACTGTACCAGACCCTCACCCCTGTAAATAAGATTGGAGGAGATGGAGACAAGGGTTGTAGACAGGAAACACTGGAGAAAGAACAGAACAATTGTCACATTACTGTACCAGACCTTCACCCCTATACAATAAGACTGTAGGATATGGAGACAGAGGCTGTAGAAAGGAAACACTGGAGAAAGAACAGAACAATTGTCACATTACTGTACCAGACCCTAACCCCTACACAATAAGACTGTAGGACATGGAGACTGAGGCTGTAGACAGAAAACACTGGAGAAAGAACAGAACAATTGTCACATTACTGTACCAGACCTTCACCCCTATACAATAAGACTGTAGGAGATGGAGACAGAGGCTGTAGACTGCAAACACTGGAGAAAGAACAGAACAAGTGTTACAATACTCTACTTGACCCTCATCACTATACAATAAGAATGGAGGAGATACTTCATCTGTTCTTTCTCCAGTGTTTCCTATCTACAGCCCCTGTCTCCATCTCCTCCAGTCTTATTGTATAGGGGTGAGGGTCTTGCACAGTAATGTGACACTTGTTCTG